>OY755190.1:14280408-14548871 GCA_963576735.1 Bedellia somnulentella
ACTCTAAAATGTTATTCGTCCGATGTCTTTCGCCGTAAACGCTGAATACTTCGGGAGTATGTACTTTAAACCAAAAACTTTCTATATAATTAATAAATTTGTCCATCCGCTTCAAGCTCTGACTTTCTGATTTAATATATTCGAGTCCTTGTAATATTTGATCAGCAGGCAGAAGCGGTAACGCAGCGGTCAGTCCCACGATTCTCTTTTCTGGTTTTGTTTGTGTTACTTTGAACTTTGGCGACTTGGCGTTTTTCCATATATTGCGTGTCCAATGATAATAGCATCCCTTTATAATGCTATTTGGAAATAATTTACAAATAGCATTCAAAGCCGCTTTTTCATAGTCACAGTGTATTTTTAATGGGTTCCAATTCTTTATTTGTGACAAAATCAAGTTAAACAAAATTGAATAGCTCTTTTCTTTACGGTCCGTCATTAAAGCAAAAATTAGTGGCATGGCATCAGTGGTTCCTGTGGTACTGCTTTTATCGCCATGAATATTATATATTTGGGCAAAAGGTTTAGGGCAACTAGAAAAGGTGCCATCCAGGAAATACTCTGTTATTCTTGGTATTTCCTCCCGGGCCTGTTTGGTGCAAAATACTAAAATACGGATTTGTTCCGCACCTTCTTCGTTATAGTAATCGGCCATAAGGAAATCTTTGTAACGAACTGGCACTTCAACGTGACCAACATTTTTAAACACGGTCTTTGACACTTGCGCAGACTTATTTCTTGCATTTTGTAAAAAATGCTTAACACTCTCGTACGGTGGCAAAGACCCCATCGCCATATTAAGTCCCTTGTCAGTAAAGTCACTGTTTTTAATATCATATAACCTTTGAATGGGTTCGTCAGAAGATATCACAGTTTCTCGTAAATCACATATTTGCTTCAGTATTTCATTCTTGTGTTCATCTACGGTGCAATTATGATCTTTCCTTCCTGTTATAGTATTATCCTAAAATTACAAACCAAGGTTAGAGGATGATTTTTTGTTAAAAATGATGCACATTTTTTCAATACGTCACCCCGTTTTGCCGTGAAAGACGGACAAACATGCAAACAGCCACACCACTTTCAGATTTATAATATTTGTATAGATGGCTAGGTAAAATCAGTTAAAAATAATTTAGGTAAAAAGAGTTGGAAATAACTTACCCGTTCAACAGTTATAGTTCCACAACATTTGCTACTCAAGTATGAGCTACATCTCCATATAGTAGAACCATTTTTGTAGGTTTTGTGGCGATGGTATCGATATTTATCACACAAAAGAGCCGTTCCACCATTAATTCTAATATATTTGATTTCGTTTGATGCCATTTTCATTTTATTTAATCCCAAATATAAACTTCAGTTTATTATGACAACTCAGACCAACAAAAAATGACAAACGAGAAATATTTTAATAAAAAGAGAATTCATTTAAATATTGATATTGCGCAAGAAGTTTAACTACCTAGTAAAATGCAAGAAGTTGTTATCACAAATATAGGAGAGTGCATTTTTTGTAAGCAATAGAAACGACACTTGAAATAATTAATAAATTTATCTATGATTTGTATCAGTTTATTTATAGTATAGGAACTATAAATAAAACTGATATTATTAATTCCTACATCCCTACGGTGGTATGGCTAAGTCCCACCATACCACCAGTGGTATAGCCGGTGGTACGGTGGGTCCGTAATGAATTTAGTGATGGGAACTCCCCGTCAGCGCGTAAACGATTCAATCGATTATATTCGAGTGCATCGACAGACGAATGTTAATTGACAGAAGAATGATAAATCTAGAATTATACCTGTTTTTTTAATAACGCTATTTTCTCATGGTCTCATTTTTATTCTGAGCAACTCTTCCTACATTATTTTCCTCCACCACTACATCTTCTCGGAGAACAATGATCTAAATCAGTGAGTTAATGAGTCAGTTAGTCAGTGAGTAGTTCAGTAGCCTTTATTATTATAATAACTTGTCCTTATTGATAACCTACCTAATTAACTAGTTTTAATAATTTGTTCTCGGGAAGTTACAAAATGATTTAAAAAAACCCCGAGAAGTAGTTTTATCTACAAAAAGGAAAGCCAGTAGAAGGCGCTATGACAAAATATAATACAACCCAGAACTAATTCGGAATTGAAAAAAAAACAATTAAAATAACTTGTAGAGAAGGAAAAATAATCAAGTATTTTTTTTTCGATGTCTGTTTTTCTCCAGGCTGTATCTCATAAACAGTGATAACTAGAAAGCTGAAATTTTCACAAATGACGTATTTCTGTTGCCGCTATAACAACAAATACAAGTAAAAAAAGGATTTTAAGGGGGGGGGGGGCTTACAATAAACGTGTTTTTTTCCGTAATTGTTTGCTCAATATTAAAACGTTAATAAGTAGATACTTAAAATTTTCGCGGTATATTTACTTGTATATCACCTTTCAAAATAAATAATTAAATAACAGTAAAGTAAATATCAAAGGGGCTCCCATACAAAAACGATATTTTCTTTTATAGATGATAGTACGGAACTCTTCGTTTGTTCAATATTGGAAATAAAAAAAAAACAAAGTAGTGTAACAAACTCTTCAACATTTGCTGAATATATAGAATTATCAGAAGCAGTAACAAAATTAAATTTTCTCATTTGTGTAATGAATGATGTCTTTACTAAGGTTTGTAAACCAGTTAAAATCTATGAAGATAATTCAGCAGCTGTAGCTATTTCTAAGTATGGAAACTATACAATGAATTCTAAGCACATTGAAGTTCACTGTCATTTTGTGAATTAAAATGTTTAGCAGGGAAGTAAACAAAATAGAGACAGAAAATTAAATTGCAGATATATTTACAAAACCTGTGGGAAATGTTAAATTCACTAACTTAAAAATGCTAAATTAAAAAAAAGAAAAAAAAACTTTACTTTTGAGCTATCTTGGCTTAAACTGATGTTAATTTAGACTTTCAAATCAGAACGTTTTTATGTACGTTCCGTTTTACGATATCATTACATCCAAGTGTGAAAAACGGTGTTACGTTCCGTTCCTACCAGTAACATAGCAAGTCTGGCGCCATCTATCCTGAGAACAAGGAAGAAGAAAAAAAGAAAAAAAGGAAAACCTCCCATTACTGTAGTACTTAAGAAGCTTTGAACTTATGTAAGGAGGCGTGTTCGTGTATATATGTACAATTGTACATTTATATTGGCAACACTGAGTGAAGGAAGGAGGTAAATAAAGACTGACACATACCACACGTTAAGAAATGTAGCTTAGAGAAACCTTGTAACTAAAATTAAACTGTTCTTTTATCAAATAAAAACAAAGTTAAAACAAGAGTAACATAATACATACATAACATAAATACATAAACATTCACGCCGAATATCCCCGAAGGGGTTGGCAGAGGTACTAATACTTCTGAACATCACGTGACTTGGTCACCTGGTGTTCAGAGTACCCACGTTTTGCATGGACAGTGTACTCACGTGATAGGGGGCAGGCCTATCGCCGTTTTGTACGAATACACTGTCACATGACTGAGTACAACTCAGCCATGTGGGTTTCCTCACGATGTTTTCCCTCACCGTTAACAACCATGATATATAAAATGATAAAACAAGAGTATTCCAATTAATTATTTAACAGAAACATTGTAGTAATAAAAATATTTTAGATACATGGAACATCCATCGCAAATATTATCATTTCTCTGTTCCCAAAATCGATTAGAATTAGAATCGAATACAACTATCTGCGTAGGTACAACACATTTTGCTTAAAATGACAGAAATATGACAATAGCTACCGTACAATGTAGCTGATTGACAGGTGAAAATATCGTTCATTTTGATGTTCATTGCGTGTTTTAATAGACAAGCGATACTGGATAGCTTTGTAACTAAAAGCGGCAATGTATTATAAATTAAGCGATACACACTCGTTTAAAAGTTTTTCAGTGTAAAACCACAACGAACACGAAATAATTGATTTTGCAATAAAAACCACATAATCTAATAATAAAGTGACCTACCGATGAAAGAAAATCTTTCTATTAATTAGTCCCGCTTTATTTAGATAGTTTTTGCAACTCAATATGGCACAATTAGGCATTTTTTATATTTAGCTTGACATCTGTCACCGAGAACGTTCGAGCAAGGACTCAATCAAAAAGCGATAAACTAAGATAATTTTACTCAGTTATTACACGCGAAGTACATGCCGAAGACTAAGTTAGTCAAACGCTATTTCTGGCTTAGTAAATTTCATATTTCATATTCCTTAGCTCTGGCTACCCCGTTAAGGGACTTATAGCCGTGACTATATGTATGTAAGATTTAATTAAAGTATCGATATAATATAAATCTCACCGTATATCTCTTTCTTCTCAAGGAGTGCGGGCGAGACAGCGAATTGCTAGCGGTCCGCTGCACGATGCGCGCCAAACCGAAATCTGCCACTATCACTGTTCTGTCCTGTAGAACAATATTAGCGTGAGTATATGATAACTACATACATATACTCACGGCTATAAATCCCAATAAGGGGTAGCCAGAGCTAAGGAATTAGATATTCCTCAGCCACTTTTGAAAATTTGAGTGGGAAAAAGATGGTAAAATAAAGGTTTTTGGTGAAGGGTCTCCAACCGCATCGCCCAACAATCCCTTAAAAGCCCCAATACCGTTAGTCGCCTCTTATGTACACCCACCGGAAGAAATGGGGTACTACTATTGTAAACCGACACTACACAGCAAATATATATGATAACTATTGTATATAAATGTGTGTGATATAAATTGGCCGAAGACTAAGTTAGTCAAACGCTATTTCTGGCTTAGTAAAAATCTACAGCTTTAAAGCAAACGGAGAAAATAATCTTTTATTTATGAAGGAATGACAAAAACAATGTAGTGTCGGTTTAGAATATTACAACCCCATTCCTCCCCGTGTGTGTTCGTAAGAGACACGAAGAAAGGGTATTGAGGCTGTTGAAGTGACACCAAAAACCTTTAGCCTACAATCTTTTCTCCACTCAACTCCAAAAGTGGCTAAGGAATTTCTTATTCCAAAACCCTGTTTACCCTTTATAGGGATTTCCGCCGTGAGTATATGTATGTATGTAAACATAAACAAGAAACACAAGAAAGTGTAGAAAAATCTATTTTTATAGTGTAGTGTGGGGTAGTGCTATGGTAAGCTATAACTCTCTCAGCAGACAGTTGTGTGAGTTGAGGTCACGGTGTATGACGTTACAGTGTAGTGTAATGTAATGTAGTGTTGTGTAGATACCTCTCTCAGCAGACAGTTGTGTGAGTTGAGGTCACGGTGTATGACGTTACAGTGTAGTGTAATGTAATGTAGTGTTGTGTAGATACTTCTCTCAGCAGACAGTTGTGTGAGTTGAGGTCGCGGTGTATGACGTTGCAGTGTAGTGTAACGTTGTGTAGTGTAGTGTAGATACCTCTCTCAGCATACAGTTGTGTGAGTTGAGGTCGCGGTGTATGACGTTGCAGTGTAGTGTAACGTTGTGTAGTGTAGTGTAGATACCTCTCTCAGCAGACAGTTGTGTGAGTTGAGGTCGCGGTGTATGACGTTGCAGTGTAGTGTAACGTTGTGTAGTGTAGTGTAGATACCTCTCTCAGCAGACAGTTGTGTGAGTTGAGGTCGCGGTGTATGACGTTGCAGTGTAGTGTAATGTAATGTAGTGTAGATACCTCTCTCAGCAGACAGTTGTGTGAGTTGAGGTCGCGGTGTATGACGTTGCAGTGTAGTGTAATGTAATGTAGTGTTGTGTAGATACCTCTCTCAGCAGACAGTTGTGTGAGTTGAGGTCGCGGTGTATGTCGTTGCAGTGTAGTGTAACGTTGTGTAGTGTAGTGTAGATACCTTTCTCAGCAGACAGTTGTGTGAGTTGAGGTCGCGGTGTATGACGTTGCAGTGTAGTGTAACGTTGTGTAGTGTAGTGTAGATACCTCTCTCAGCAGACAGTTGTGTGAGTTGAGGTCGCGGTGTATGACGTTGCAGTGTAGTGTAACGTTGTGTAGTGTAGTGTAGATACCTCTCTCAGCAGACAGTTGTGTGAGTTGAGGTCGCGGTGTATGACGTTGCAGTGTAGTGTAATGTAATGTAGTGTAGTGTAGATACCTCTCTCAGCAGACAGTTGTGGGGCCGTTCAAATATTACGTAAGCAGATTTATTACAATTATTTACCCCCCCCATCCCCCTTGTCAGCAAAAGTAAGCAAAGCTCTGACCCCCTCCCCCTATGCTTACGTAAACATTTTTTAATATTGCATTTTTATTAATATTACAGCTGTGTAGTGTCGACTTAGAATAGCACTACCCCATTTCTTCCGGTGGGTGTACGTAAGAGGCGACTAACGGTATTGAGGCTTTTAAGGGAATTTTTGGCGATGCGGTCGGAGACCCATCACCAACAACCTTTATTTTGCCATCTTTTCCCCACTCAGCTTTCCAAAAGTGGCTGAGGAATTTCTAATTCCTTTAGCTCTGGCTACCCCTTCTTGGGATTTATAGCCTTGAGTATATGTATGTATCTTTTTTTTATTATAATGTTATCATTATAATTTTAAGAATAAGAAAAAAAGATTTATGATAGAGATTAGATTTGACACAAGAAACTGATATAAGATTTGTTTGCCCCTTACTTACAAGAATATTATGATCTTACGAACATAACTAAATTATTTAACTTTTTTGGTACAGACAGATATTAAATTGAAATCATTGATTATTTATAAACATAAGTTTTCGATTACATTGGATTGCTTGGATTACTGTTGGAGTTGCAAATATGCTTTCATCCGATTTTGGAATGTCTACGTTCGTTCTCAACTCAACTCAAACGTTGACGCCGTATATCCCTGAATAGGGGGCAGGCCTATCGCCGTTTTTTATGAATATACTGGCATTTGATTAAGTACAACTTAGCCATGCCATGTGGGTAGCCTTATGATGCTTTATCTTACCGTCAACAACCGTGTTTACTTTTTTATGAATTTTCTCGATGTGACGATTTAGTAACTTGTCGGAATCATGATAAAGACCACACGTTTCGCATGCTCGACTTTGGTTGTAAAATAACTACCGATGACGTAATCATCATCTAGACTCCCCTACCCCCCATGTCATGCAAAATAAGCATTACAAAGACCCCCCCACCCCTCCATAGTGCTTACGTAATACTTGAACGGCCCCTGTGTGAGTTGAGGTCGCGGTGTATGACGTTGCAGTGTAGTGTAATGTAATGTAGTGTTGTGTAGATACCTCTCTCAGCAGACAGTTGTGTGAGTTGAGGTCGCGGTGTATGACGTTGCAGTGTAGTGTAACGTTGTGTAGTGTAGTGTAGATACCTCTCTCAGCAGACAGTTGTGTGAGTTGAGGTCGCGGTGTATGACGTTGCAGTGTAGTGTAACGTTGTGTAGTGTAGTGTAGATACCTCTCTCAGCAGACAGTTGTGTGAGTTGAGGTCACGGTGTATGACGTTGCAGTGTAGTGTAATGTAATGTAGTGTAGTGTAGATACCTCTCTCAGCAGACAGTTGTGTGAGTTGAGGTCGCGGTGTATGACGTTGCAGTGTAGTGTAATGTAATGTAGTGTTGTGTAGATACCTCTCTCAGCAGACAGTTGTGTGAGTTGAGGTCGCGGTGTATGACGTTGCAGTGTAGTGTAACGTTGTGTAGTGTAGTGTAGATACCTCTCTCAGCAGACAGTTGTGTGAGTTGAGGTCGCGGCGTATGACGTTGCAGTGTAGTGTAACGTTGTGTAGTGTTGTGTAGATACCTCTCTCAGCAGACAGTTGTGTGAGTTGAGGTCGCGGTGTATGACGTTGCAGTGTAGTGTAACGTTGTGTAGTGTAGTGTAGATACCTCTCTCAGCAGACAGTTGTGTGAGTTGAGGTCGCGGTGTATGACGTTGCAGTGTAGTGTAACGTTGTGTAGTGTAGTGTAGATACCTCTCTCAGCAGACAGTTGTGTGAGTTGAGGTCGCGGTGTATGACGTTGCAGTGTAGTGTGACGTTGTGTAGTGTAGTGTAGATACCTCTCTCAGCAGACAGTTGTGTGAGTTGAGGTCGCGGTGTATGACGTTGCAGTGTAGTGTAACGTTGTGTAGTGTAGTGTAGATACCTCTCTCAGCAGACAGTTGTGTGAGTTGAGGTCGCGGTGTATGACGTTGCAGTGTAGTGTAATGTAATGTAGTGTAGTGTAGATACCTCTCTCAGCAGACAGTTGTGTGAGTTGAGGTCGCGGTGTATGACGTTGCAGTGTAGTGTAATGTAATGTAGTGTTGTGTAGATACCTCTCTCAGCAGACAGTTGTGTGAGTTGAGGTCGCGGTGTATGTCGTTGCAGTGTAGTGTAACGTTGTGTAGTGTAGTGTAGATACCTCTCTCAGCAGACAGTTGTGTGAGTTGAGGTCGCGGTGTATGACGTTGCAGTGTAGTGTAACGTTGTGTAGTGTAGTGTAGATACCTCTCTCAGCAGACAGTTGTGTGAGTTGAGGTCGCGGTGTATGACGTTGCAGTGTAGTGTAATGTAATGTAGTGTAGTGTAGATACCTCTCTCAGCAGACAGTTGTGTGAGTTGAGGTCGCGGTGTATGATGTTGCAGTGTAGTGTAATGTAATGTAGTGTTGTGTAGATACCTCTCTCAGCAGACAGTTGTGTGAGTTGAGGTCGCGGTGTATGACGTTGCAGTGTAGTGTAATGTAATGTAGTGTAGTGTAGATACCCCTCTCAGCAGACAGTTGTGTGAGTTGAGGTCGCGGTGTATGACGTTGCAGTGTAGTGTAATGTAATGTAGTGTAGTGTAGATACCTCTCTCAGCAGACAGTTGTGTGAGTTGAGGTCGCGGTGTATGACGTTGCAGTGTATTGTAACGTTGTGTAGTGTAGTGTACATACCTCTCTCAGCAGACAGTTGTGTGAGTTGAGGTCGCGGTGTATGACGTTGCAGTGTAGTGTAACGTTGTGTAGTGTAGTGTAGATACCTCTCTCAGCAGACAGTTGTGTGAGTTGAGGTCGCGGTGTATGACGTTGCAGTGTAGTGTAACGTTGTGTAGTGTAGTGTAGATACCTCTCTCAGCAGACAGTTGTGTGAGTTGAGGTCGCGGTGTATGACGTTGCAGTGTAGTGTAACGTTGTGTAGTGTAGTGTAGATACCTCTCTCAGCAGACAGTTGTGTGAGTTGAGGTCGCGGTGTATGACGTTGCAGTGTAGTGTAACGTTGTGTAGTGTAGTGTAGATACCTCTCTCAGCAGACAGTTGTGTGAGTTGAGGTCGCGGTGTATGACGTTGCAGTGTAGTGTAATGTAATGTAGTGTTGTGTAGATACCTCTCTCAGCAGACAGTTGTGTGAGTTGAGGTCGCGGTGTATGACGTTGCAGTGTAGTGTAACGTTGTGTAGTGTAGTGTAGATACCTCTCTCAGCAGACAGTTGTGTGAGTTGAGGTCGCGGTGTATGACGTTGCAGTGTAGTGTAACGTTGTGTAGTGTAGTGTAGATACCTCTCTCAGCAGACAGTTGTGTGAGTTGAGGTCGCGGTGTATGACGTTGCGGTGTAGTGTAACGTTGTGTAGTGTAGTGTAGATACCTCTCTCAGCAGACAGTTGTGTGAGTTGAGGTCGCGGTGTATGACGTTGCAGTGTAGTGTAATGTAATGTAGTGTAGTGTAGATACCTCTCTCAGCAGACAGTTGTGTGAGTTGAGGTCGCGGTGTATGATGTTGCAGTGTAGTGTAATGTAATGTAGTGTTGTGTAGATACCTCTCTCAGCAGACAGTTGTGTGAGTTGAGGTCGCGGTGTATGACGTTGCAGTGTAGTGTAATGTAATGTAGTGTAGTGTAGATACCCCTCTCAGCAGACAGTTGTGTGAGTTGAGGTCGCGGTGTATGACGTTGCAGTGTAGTGTAATGTAATGTAGTGTAGTGTAGATACCTCTCTCAGCAGACAGTTGTGTGAGTTGAGGTCGCGGTGTATGACGTTGCAGTGTATTGTAACGTTGTGTAGTGTAGTGTACATACCTCTCTCAGCAGACAGTTGTGTGAGTTGAGGTCGCGGTGTATGACGTTGCAGTGTAGTGTAGTGTAGATACCTCTCTCAGCAGACAGTTGTGTGAGTTGAGGTCGCGGTGTATGATGTTGCAGTGTAGTGTAATGTATTGTAGTGTTGTGTAGATACCTCTCTCAGCAGACAGTTGTGTGAGTTGAGGTCGCGGTGTATGACGTTGCGGCGGTGTAAGTATCCGACCCCGGCCGCCACGTCTCGTGCTAGTAATATGCGTTCGCGGTAGCAGACTACTTCGTCGGACTGTGGACAAATGTAACATATTAGTTACTCGAAACCCTCTCGGTACACCAAACACAGATTAATAGTTATTACAAATGCCTGCGATTTTATCATGTAGCATAAGTTGAAGAAATAACCACTGACAGTTGTAAAAAATGCTGTGAGTGAAAAAACCATATTTAAAGTTTTTACATACATATTTACATACATATACTCACGGCTATATTTCCCTAGAAGGGGTAGCCAGAGGTAAGGAATTATAAATTCCTCAGCCACTTTTGGAAGTTGAGTGGGGAAAAGATGGTGAAAATAAAGGTTTTTGGTGATGGGTCTCCAACCGCGTCGCCCAAAAATCCAATAAAAAGCCCCAATACCCTAAGTCGCCTCTTACGACACCCGTGGGTAGAAAGGGGTAGCGACATTCTAAGCCGGCACTACTCGGCAAATTTTTAATCAAAATATATTTCACATTGTGGAAAACTTACCCACACTGTATCGTTAGATACGTGGCCGCCACTCCTGAACCTTTACTATTATCACTTTTACACAAATGTATCGAACATGACTCATGAACAAATTGAAGAGCCACACATCCCTGTTGAACAACTCTAGAGGCTTCCAGTCCCAACAACCAGTCCGTGTTTTCTTTAAACAATTGTATATATTCCTCAAGTGTCTATATCATTAAATATATGTTTAATAATATAACTAAGTGGGCAATACAGCATTGTATGCCGAAATTTAGAGCAAAACTGAACAACATAGAAGAGACAGCAGATTTGTTTACAATAGTTTCCCATAGGTGATCAATCGTCAATGGTGACATTTATTCGAAAAATCTCTGTCACAACCTGGTCCTTGATGCCTTTGGCCATCATACAAAACTTGGTTGAGGTTGGATATACCGTTTAGGAGTTGAGAGGTGAAATACAAAAGTCAGAGGTGAGTGTAGGTTCCTCGCTCCACTAATAATAATATGTTTTACCACCATTTTAAATTTACCTGTATCAATTGATGCAAGGTGCCGCCACACACATACTCAGTAATGAGATGTAATCTCTTATCTCTGTACAGAACGCCGGCGAATCTCAGCACGTTTGGGTGACGAAGAGAACGGAGAACTGCCACCTAGATAATTAAATAAAATTATATGAACACTATTGTTATATACCAAATTTATACTAAGATGTTGTTGTGTAGTGAGGGGCCATCCATTAATTACGTCACACCAATTTCATGATTTTTTGACCCCTCCCTCCCCCCTTGTCACACTTCGTCACAATTAACTACACCCTCCCCCCTTAGTGTGACGTCACATTTAGGTTTTTAGTTCAGGAGAAACTGAAATTACAACATCACTCTGAAACTAACTTTTAATGCTTTAACGCTTACGGCGTTGTAAATTGAGACTTATTGCCTTTGAAATACATTCGCTATTTCAAAAACAACTATTCATTAAACTCTGCCAGAAAAATAGTATCAAATTTATAGGCAACGAATACATCCAAACAAATCCGAGTATGTTGAAGATTACATACATACATACATACATATACTCACGCCATCAGTTCCCATTGGGGTAGGCAGAGACTATTGATCGCCACTTCGTACGATCCTGACAAACCTCTCTAGCTTCGTTTACATCCATCAATCTTTTCATGCATGCTCTTTTATTCTTCATACTTCGGACGCCAGCCTTTTTGAGCACACTCTCAATTTGGTCCAAGTGTGTTCTCCGTGGTCGTCCTCTACTAACTGTACCATCCACACTAGCTCTGTAGATCCCTTTTACCCATTTTCTATCATCCATCCTCTCTATGTGCCCAAACCATCTCAACATTCCTTTTTCCATCTTTCTTACAATATCATCTTTCACACCACACTTTTCACGAATAACACTATTTCTCACTCGGTCACATAATCTAACATTACAAATTTTTCTGAGGGACCTCATCTCTACTGCATTCACTCTGCTCTCATGATTCTTCTGCCACACCCAACATTCGCTTCCATACATAAGCGTAGAAACAAGAACAGCATCATGTACAGCCATTGAGGCCTTTTCAGACACCGATTGACAGTTGAAGATTAGTTTAGTATAAATCTATACTTATAATAAATCTGTAGAGAGGTCAATAATGTACATGAAATATATTTTCAAAATAACTATCAGGTGGTGATTAGGGATCGATACTGATGCCAAAAATGCAATCAGTAAAATTGTTGTCTGTCTGTCTGTCTGTCGGTTTGTGTGTTCCTTATGGAAACAAAAACTACTCGACGGATTTTAACGAAACTTGGTACAATTATTCTCCATACTCCTGCGCAGGTTTTTGTATACTTTCCAGCAGAGTAGTAAAGGGGAATTTTATGAAATTTTGTGAAAACGGGAGAAGTTACTCCATTTTTTAAGCTTCCGTCGCGTATGCAGCCTTAATGATTAAACTTACATAGAAATCATGTATCACGGAAATATTCTTCATAAAATTATCTAAAACAAAATTCTCAACAGTTTCTGTCTATCTTTTACGGTTGACTCACAATAACACGTGTAATTCCTGATAGCTTAGCAGTTTGGAACATTCTGATTGTATTTGTTTACTCTTACGTTTGTAAACCTCTCACTCAACATTATTACCTATTCAATAAAAAAAGAATCATAGAAATCGGTAGAGAAACACCGAAATTATACATAAAATAAGCCATCGAGCCCGTGACCAAAACCGAATCGTTACTAATCTATACTTATAATAATTTACTTATAAAATACTAGATGGCGCCAGTAGTTACATCCTACAACACGTAATGATTTATTTTTTAGATTGTTATAAATACTTCATAGCGTTTTATTCCAAAATTTGCTATTAAACGGAAAAACTGAACCGTTCATTAAAGCGCATTCAAAATCACCAAACTACACTGTTTAGGGAGTGCTATAAATTTAATAAATTGAAAACATTGCGCTGAATTTCACAATGCTTGAGCAGTGACTGAAGAAAGAAACCTCAGATATTTAAAAAAACAACGCTACCCGTGCGAAGCTGGGACGATCCACTAGTAATATAATAATTACACAAAGTTAGTTAACAACTGAAATATTTTTTTAAACTTAAGTAGATTGAAACATTGTAGTGAGGGTTGTGAGGTCACAAATATGGAACTCCTCCCTCCCCCCTGTCACAATATGTCACATTTTGTGGACCCCCTCCCCCCCCTTGAGGTGTGATGTAATTAATGGATCGTCCCTGACGGCTTAGAATAGCACTACCCCATTTCTGCCGGTGGGTGTTCGTAAGAGGCGACTAACGGTATTGGGGCTTTTAAGGGATTTTGGGCGATGCGGTTGGGGACCCATCACCAACATCCTTTATTTTGCCATCTTTTCCCCACTGAACTTTCCAAAAGTGGCTGAGGAACTTCTAGTTCCTTAGCTCTGGCTACCCCTTCTAGGGATTTATAGCCGTGAGTATATGTATGTATGTATATATTGAAAAAATTACAAAGTTAAATATAGTATAACGGAACGAACCAGTCATATGTGGCAGGATTGAGAATTACGATTTCTTTTTGGATTTCAATTTTTTCAAGTAGAAGAGGGTTAGAGGGAGAAAGGGCATACAGTAAAGATGACAATAGTTCAATATGGAAATTAAGACGGAATGCGGTAAAGTTGCAAGACTTGTATCTAAGGTAGACATTACCCGAAAGAATGCTTCTAATATTTTTACTTACTTACTCACGCCCATTATGAATGAATGAATGAAAATACATTTATTTCTATTAACTGCGACACAAAACGAACATACATTTAAAATTTACAAAATGAGTTGCAGAAAACTGAAAAAGGGTACGGCTCAGCATAGTGCCTGCCCTATAAAGTGCAGACGCTGTTATTCTGCCGCTCCCTTTGTCGACACAACTGTTCTTAACATTTTTGAGATTCAAAAATTTAAATTATATAAAAGAAAAAACATAAATTAGTTACAACAAGAAATATCTTAGTAAGTAAGCTATAGTGAAAATATAAATAGTATTAATTTGTGATATTATTGAAATGGTAAAATAGATTAAATATAGTTATATACATATAAATATAGTAAATAAATTAAATTAACCGCTGGGTTATTCCAACACGATAAAACCAATAGTTTTTCTGAAATATAATAAACCTATATTTATATGAACATGCAATGAAAAATTTTTTATTAGTATTACTCATAATTGACTTTTGGGAGAAACCTCGACTATCATAACAATTTTTGCTTATCAAGTAATATTTTTTTAAATTGAGTTTTGAAAGAGATTTTGGAAATGGGACATTTAAGGGGTGGAGGGAGATTGTTCCAGCATTTTGTTGCCTGGTAGCGGAAGCTTCCCTCAAAAGCCCTAGTTTTGTGAAACGGTGTTACCAAAGTCATTGAATAAAGACTCCTCGAGTTAAATGTATAGGATGGCCAGGATAACTTACTATACAAGTATTCCGGTCGCTTAAACTTAATGACTTGGTGGACTAAGCTAGCCAGATGAAGTTGCCTCCTAGAATCCATATTAAGTAGGCCCTCTCTATTCAATTTAGGAGTAATATGAGATCTTGGTGGTATTTTGTAGCAGAATCTTATGCAGGCATTTTGTACTCTTTGAATCAACCGTTTTGATGTAGATAAAAGACAAGGACCCAGAACTATGCTGCCATAGTTCAATTTAGATAAAATTAGAGCCTCACACAGCAATAAACGCACTTCCTCGGAGAGCAGGTGACGGATTTTGTAGAGTACTTTAATACGGAACATACAACTCTTTGCAACATTGATTATGTGGTCCTCAAAACGTAATCCAGAATCCACAAGAATGCCAAGAACTCTGGCCAGTGACACCTGCTCCACCTTTGTCCCATTTATAGTTATACAAGGTTTGGAAGACAAAACGGACGCAACTTGTTTTTTCGAACCCAGCACCATAAACTTAGACTTACTAGGGTTTAACAACAAAGCATTCCGGGATGCCCAAAGTGCTATATTTTCAAGGTCAGAGTTTAGTTTTGCTAAAGATGGATTTATTTGGCAAGGATTTAAGTGCATATATATTTGAACATCATCAGCGTACAAATGAAATTGTGAATGCATTATTTGTTTAACAATGTCTGCCGTATATAACACAAACAAAATCGGTCCCAATATCGATCCCTGTGGCACGCCCCTAGAAACAGGTTTAACTGCAGAACTATTTGCACCATTTGCCAATTTAGTACGCACTATTTGTGACCTGTCAGTTAGGTAACTTCTAAACCAGGCTATGGTGTCAGAGTGGAAACCATAGTATCGCAGCTTGGAAAGGAGAAGTGGAAGACTTATACAATCAAAAGCGCGTGAAAAATCGAGCAAAGTCAGAACCGTTGCCGTGCCTTTATCTTGTGCCGCTAAAATATTGTCAATTACGTCTAACAGTGCTGTTGTAGTACTTACACCCTTGCGAAAACCTGACTGCTTTGCAGGTAAGATACCATTCAATTCCAAAAAATCTGACAGCTGCCAAAAAACGATACTTTCGAGCACCTTTGACAAGCAGGGTAGTAAACTGATCGGTCTTAAATCCTTTAAATTGTTTGGTGATTGATTTTTCGGAAAAGGGGTAATAATAGCCGTTTTCCAGCACTCAGGGAATGTTAAAGAAGATATCGAAAAATTTATTAAGTAGGTTATGTAAAAAAGTGCATGAGGTAAGGTAAGTAAAATCATATTTAAATTAATATTATCAACACCCTGAGCATCCGAATCAATTGACAATATAGCCTTTGCAACCTGAGATTCATCTACTGTTTTCAACTTGAATATCGCATTACCAAATCGATTAGATTCAAAATATGAAAATTCTGACACTGGTACAAAATCAGGACACGGCAGAGTCAAAAAATAATTATTTATCAAATCAGGATCACTAAGATGAGGGGGCAATTTGTCAGTATCCATAGTATCGTCTAGAATGTTAGATTTAAGGTTCTTCCATAGTCTTTTCGAGTCTTTAGTACAAGAATTAATCTTTTGTTTAAAATATGCCCGTTTTTCACTGTCCATTGTAATCTCTACTTGTTTCTTCAGAGTTTTGTAGTATTCTTTATCTTTATCGAGGTGAGATGATTGGTAATTTTCTAATGCTTTATTTTTAAAATGAATAAGAACTTTAGTATTTTCTGAAATCCAAGGCATGGGTTTTTGTTTGATACATACCGTTCTTAGGGGCGCATGCCTATCGCAAATATCTAAAATATAAGTATTGAGTAACGCCACCATATCATTAACAGAAGTTTTGTTTAGCATATTTTGCCAATCATATAATTGTATTTCCGCGTCGACGGCAGCGAGATCAACGGACCTCATAGGTCTACATTGTATGCATGTCGGCTTGAATCTTTCTTTTTTTATATTATATGTTGTATGTATCATAGAATGGCCGATCAATCCCGTGACACCACAAACTGTGACACTATTTACAGCAGCGTCTGTACAAACAAGGTCAATTAAAGTATTAGTATGATGGGTGAAGTGCGTAGGCTTGTTTACCACTTGACGCAGACCTGCACATTGTAAAAAGGTATCGAACTTACGATAACTACTGCTGTTAGTATCTAGTTGATTTATATTAAAATCTCCTAACAGAATAACCTTATCAAAATGCGTCAGCGAGCACAACGACTCCGTGATGGCATCCAAAAAATCGTCAACAAGCTGCCACTGCGGGCGATAAGCCGTTCCAATAACTAGTCTCAGCCCATTGACTGTTACACGAAGCCACCACTGTTCGACGGGGGACTCGGGGTGCTGCAATGTTCTGGCTGTGATGCCATTTCTTATGTAATAAGCCAGACCACCTCCGCGGCCACGAAGGATATCCTTTGATCGAGGGAGCATTTTAAATTTATATGAAGGAATTTTTGGTGCTAGATTTTCACAACCATGCTTTAGCCAAGATTCATTAATTGTAAGTACATCAGGTTTATATTGTAAAACCGCCTGAACAAATTCATCACCACAGGTGTTTAATGATTGAGCGTTATATAAACTAACAGTAAATAAACAATTTTTAGCAATCATTTTAAAAAATAATTTGATATGTTTTCATATAAATCACTCTTTTGCTCACCAATAGTAGAAAATGAATAGGAATAGGCGATTAATGTATTATTAAAGTTTAAAAACCGAAGGGATATCACGTTTAGAACATCAGTTAAACATAGTTTTTTAAAGATTATATATTTATAAAATATTAAATAGATGTTATCGTGTGTTTGTAATAATAAAATATTGATAATATAAGTAATTAAAATATTAACTAAATATTTTATCTTTGTTAGTTTAAAATATAATATGTTGTAATATAACTTACTTACTTTTTTACAATACCAGAATTCATTGCACAGCAAAATTTTTGAATTTGAGCTATAAAATATTAAAACTACGTAATACAAGTTTAACTCAAAGTTACAAGCACGCGTAATAGTTAACACTGCCAATTCAGGCGTCTCAAAAAATACAATAATATTATAAATGAATCCTAGTGAGACAGTGTAAATGATTCGTTGTTTATTAGGAACGAAACGTATTCAATGTCTCTTTGAGTTCGTTACGAATACAGTCTAAATCACTGATTGAGCTGATACGGTAGATACGGCTATTCTCGGTTTTTCTAATTAAGATTTGTCCATATCTTTTCCAAGTAAATTTGAAGTTACATTCCTTTGCAAATGATCGTGTCATTCCAAATAGGCGGCGATCGGAGGGTATCATGTGCTCGTTCACATAGAACGACCGCGCAGGTCCGGGTATACCAACCAGATCAGTGGTAAGATTTCGACGCACACGCGCTGCTCGTACCAAGGCTTCTCGAGGTGCTCGTCTAGTTAGCCTTAACACTATGGGGCGCGGACGAACCTCACTCCCTGCCTCCCCTGGCTGTCGGCGGCCCACTCGAAAAACGTGAACTACATCCCTCGAGTCCAATTCTACGTTTAACACTGTAGATATCACGCCAACCATGTGGTCAAGATTTTCACCTTTTTGTTCGGGCACTCCAGTGATTTCAACGTCGTTTAGAACTTGTGATCGATCCCGCTGGATAAGTTCAGAGCGCAGCTGCTTCACCTCATTTCTCAGAACTTCAACTTCAGCCTCATAATTTTCCAGTCGTTCTAGCTTAATCTTTATGTCCGATAGCTCAGTTCTGAATCCGCACATTTCCTCACGGCACAAACGCATTGAGTCATTCAATGCTTGAATACCCGAATTCAGTTCACTAAACATATTTTTGAATTGATGCATTGATTGAGCTAATATTGAGTCTTCCTCCATAGATTGCGGGATAGGAACCGATTCACCATTATCATTAAAAGAAGAAGACTGTAAGCCATATACTGAAGTATCGATATGACTGCGCATACGATTATTGGTATTCACATTTGATTTTAACTCGTCGTGCACGAATTCATCACACGACATCATAGACATATTCATGTTTGTCCCCGCTGCCAACCCCCGGCGCACCGGAGTATCATCATTAGTACCGCGCGAGGCGGGGTAATTGCAAGTTGGGCATAGCCAATTTTTTTTTAATTCGTTTTGATGTGCACTAAAATAAGCCGTTGTGATATTGAGGCATAAATAGTGGTACAAACCATGACATTTTGTACAAGCTAGGGACTCGGCGAGGTATTTGACGGATCCGTTGCACGACATACACTTCATTATAAAAGTTTAAAAGTAGTCGGTTTAAATTTGTGATAATAAGTTTATGTGGGTAGGATAAAAATATCATACAAGACCAAGTTGTCGCATGAAAAAAGAACGTCACTCGTAACAATATCGGTCACTGAATTGTACGATCGGGTGTCTTCGGCTGTGAATCGTGAATTGTCGGCACCTGCGTAGTCGCTGTATAGCGCGTCAAGGTTGCTTCGTGACGTAACACGCCGCTTGAAGTCAATGACCTTTTTGGTTCGTATCACTTCGGTATACTTCGGTTATCTCCGGTGTGGTTCGTTCTTAACAACTCGATGTGTCGTGGGTCAGTTTCACAAAATAATTTATGGAATAAATCGGATTTTTCCTTAATATTCGTAAAGTGATTTAAAATCTGGTTTCACTATATTAGGGCTATCTGTTTTAGCTTTCAAACGATATGAAATAATATCCAAAAAGTTAAATAAAAACTATTATTTACTAAATAAATCTACGGAGTGAAAAGATATACGTGTGGCTTTAAGTAAGAACAGCGGTCGAAAAAAGGGTATTATTCTCATTGGGGTAGGCAGAGACTATCGATCACAACTTAGTACGATCTTGACAAACCTCTCTTGCTTCCCTTACATTCATTATTCTTCTCATACATGCTGTTTTATTCTTCTCACTTCGGACCCCCGCCTTTATAAGAACGTTTTCTATCTGGTCAAGAAACGTTTTACGAGGCCGTCCTCTACTAACAATCCCATCCACATTGGCTTTATACAGGGTGTCCCAAAAGTCGACGTCAAGCCGGAACCGGATGGCAAGGCAACTCACACCAGTTATCAGAAAAATATAAAAAAAATCTAACTTGCATGTTTAAAAACTTATGGGCATTTATAAAAAAAACAGAAATTCTACAACCTGCATTAGCCTTTTGACTCCTATTGCCACAAATCTTTAGATTTTCTCATATTTTTTTTTGTTATGTGACCCTGAATAGTCCCTCTGTTTATTGACATCAAAACTTTAAAACAAACTGCTCCAATTCGGATAAAAATTAGACGTTTTTAAAAAAATAAAGTAAAAAATTACCAATTTGTAACTGAAATTTGAACCAATTTGAAACTGAAAAAATTACCAACTGTACTGAAAAAAAAAATGTACTACGCAAGTCTGGCAAGTAACGCCAAAAGTTGGCCCTCTTAATAAAGATTACAGAATGGTGTGACACTTGGTCAGTTATTGCTGGAATCTGAGTATTTTTTAATGTTTTTGTAAAACTCCTAGTTTGGAATTATTTTTTCTTTTTGAAATCAACACATTTTTTTGAAAAGGATTTGATTTCAAATGAAACAACAATAATTTTAACACTACTACTATGTATTTGTTTTTACCATTATTGTTAAAATCTACAATAAATGTTCGAATTGCCTTCCTTCAGCTGCAATACAAGCCCGACATCTTCGTAAAAAAGATCTTGTAATTAGTCGAGCGAATCGTCCATTGTTTACAAATTGAGCTGCTTCTTCTAATCTCCATGTTTTCTATTGATTTTGAATAAACTTTTTCTTTTACCGCTCCCCAGTAAAAAAGTCTAATGGATTCAAGTCCGGTGACCGGCTGGCCATGCGATTGTACCAGCCCGTCCGATCCAACTTTCGGGGAACTCTTCATCCAAATGTTCTCGAACAGCACGAGCATAATGCGCTGGGCACCCATCTTGTTGGAACCACATATAGATAGATAGATAGATAACTCGTTTATTTATGTTAACATAACACCACATACAATATGAAAAACAATACATAAAGTGAAAAAAAAACAATATTTTTAAACTTAAAATTAGTGCTATGGTAACACAAACTAGGTCCTAACTCAGTGCTTGATATTGCCAAGTGGCAAAAAACTGGTTTTCAGTTAAGGCCTACACTACACTACACATATCTCTCAAAATTTTTAGTGGTACGTCTTCGAGTAAATTCGGTAGTTGGTTTTGTAGAAAGTCCAGGTAGACATCACCATTTAGCAATTCGGGCAGCTCAAAAGGACCAACTATTTGTCCGTTCAAAATTCCGGTCCACATGTTTATTTTAAATCGGTACTGGGACCGGTCTTGCCTCATCAAATGCGGGGTCTTTACATGCCATTCATGTAAGTTATGCATGTTCATGTAGCCATCCTTTTTGAAGGTTGACTCATCTGACCATAAAATTTTCGTCAAGAAAAGTGGGTCTTCCCTGTTCTTCTCCAACATCGTTTGACAAAAATTTACTCGATGTTGGTAGTCCCCGGGTTCTAGTTTCTGTACTCGCTGTACGTGGTATGGGTGAAGATCGTGTTTTTGCAAAATTCGATGGGCTGTACTTTTGGGCACTCCGGTGCTTATTTCAATATCCCTTACCGAAGTACTTGGGTCTTCTTTGACAGCTTCTAGTACGACGTCTTCCACTGGATTGTTGGGTCTTCCTTTACCATGTACTTGGTTCGGCAAGCGGCCCTCTGCGCTGAGTAGTCGGTGGATATTTGCAAACACTCGATGATCAGGGTGACGAGCAGCGTTTGGGTACCTCTCGCGATAAAGTCTGGCTGCAGCATTGCCATTACATCTGCATTCCCCGTAAATGAGGTGCATGTTGGCGTATTCCTGAGTGGTATACGCAGGTATGGTGGCACAACACAGTGACACGGTAGTCCAGGGGAAAGCTAAGGTCGTCGTAAGGAGAAAGTAAACAGTCCGAATCCAAATCACAAGCAATAACAAGTCCATAAACGAAGCCAATAGTAGTCAGTACGAAATCAACACAAACGAATACAAAAAGATGCGCAGTAAACAAAGGAGCGTAACGAACTAATTTGTGATGTCTAACTTATTCAAGTACTACTATAGCGATTACCAAGCATCATTTACTGTCTCGCTTGCACTTGTTAAGATGCCTCGCTCTGTCTCTGTCAACTACCTGCATTCCTATCCTCCCCGTAACGTAAGATGACTCATTCTGTCTCTGTCACTTAAGTGATACCCAAGTGATAAGAATACCTTCAAATGATTTCTCCATCTCGCTTACGATATCAACTTTAAAGTTATGAACTTGTGGAAAGCTTTGGGGCCTCGTTTTGAAAAAATAATTCCAAACGAGGAGTTTTACAAAAAAAATAAAAAATACTCAGATTCCAGCAATAACTGACCAAGTGTCATACCATTCTGTAATATTTATTAAGAGGGCCAACTTTTGGCGTTACTTGCCAGACTTGCGTAGTACATTTTTTTTTCAGTACAGTAGGTTGAATCTGAGCAAATTGGTTATTTATAAACTTTATTTTTTTTAAAACGTCTAATTTTCATCCGAACTGGAGCAGTTTGTTTTAAAATTTTGATGACAATAAACAGAAGGACTATTCAGGGTCACATAACAAAAAAAAATAATTGGAAAATCTTAAGATTTGTGGCAACAGGAGTCAAAAGACTAATGCAGGTTGTAGAATTTCTGTTTTTTCTATAAATGCCCATAATTTTTTAAACATGCAAGTTAGATTTTTTTTATATTTTTCTGATAACCGGTGTGAGTTGCCTTGCCATTTGGTTCCGGCTTGACGTCGACTTTTGGGACACCCTGTATATCTCTTTTGCTACTTTATTTTCATCCATCCTCTCTATAAGCCCAAACCACCTTAACATTCCTTGTTCTATCTTGCATACTACATATTCTAATCTTCTAATATGTTCGTCTCATCAAAAATATTTGTTTCAATACTCTATTGTTAATTTTTTTATAAAAAATAGCTTTGCATAATAGTTCAACATGATAACCTCATAAGAAAACAGACAAAGGAGTTACTATTCGATAAAACTGTTTACATGTAGATTGTGTGCTACCGATATATTCTTTCTACTTTTCTTTCGCTTTTCTAGTAGGACAAAGATAGATTCATCACAATTTCACCACACAAAAGCATCATCTTTTATGCTCAGCCGGAACGCGACACTTTTCCGAGCATCCAATAAAAACATTATCATTAACATACATCTTACATACAAGATACATTTCATCTTAGTATGGGGTTGAAGGTATTTTGTGATTGGGAAAATGTTTAATTCTATTAAATAATCTGTGGGAGTCATGTTATGAGTATGAGTAGAGCACACCCTACAGCGGACTTACTCGCACATAGCAGCGTCTCACTCATATCCTACATCGCGGTATGTTATTGATTTTCGAGTTAAGCATAGATACAAATTATAAGTTGGTACACAGTAGAGGTGTGTAATTCGCGAATGAATGCTTCTTTCGAATGCCTTCAGTTGAAAATGCAAACCATTCCTTCCTTCACTCTCTTATTAGTCCACCTTATTCATTCACTTAAAATTATTCGGTCCTCGTCTTAAGGACTATATTTGTTTGATCGCAAATCTAATACTGACACCTTATTAGTTCACCTCACTTATGCATTGCTGTGTTCTCGCAGGCGAAAATAGCTCTCCACACATGGTGTTAAGAACTATATTTGTTTGCTACTAAATCACTATTTGATTACACAAATACAAATATATATGAGGCAAGACCCGTCAATGTAGTTATTTTAATGATTATTTTCTATTAGTGAAAATATTAGTAATGTTTTGGTTGTCAGTCCTAAGCCTGGAAAGTATGAAGGAAAATCGAGATATTTATAAACCTAAGAGTTAGAATTGATAACTAGCTAATTTAACCCCTTCATGATAAATAACTATATTTCTACAAAATTAAATACAAACAATACAACATATGGGACTCATTCATTAATCATTATCAATATCATTAATTTCATCGTTCGCGAACTAGCGAGTGTTATAAGATACGAGAACGCCGAAAGGAACGAGAACCGCGAGTTATACATCTTTCCAACTTATGCGCATGTCTAGTACACAGCAGGGTGTACTGGTTGGTATACCTTAGCTGTTCCCACAAATCATTTGTTATCATCATCAACCTACCTCTTTAAGGAAGTTCCTCTGCGCATCATCGTCCACCCTATAAAGTTGTTTGAGCACCATCACCTCGTTGGTGTCGCGGTGCGTCACTTTATATACTTGGCCGAAGAAACCTGAGCCCAGGAGTTCGCCCTGGAATTGGAGATTTTTGATTGAGATCTATGTAAATAGTTTTAGTAAAATATTTAAGTATAGAGAGAGAGAGGTAGGCTTTTACAATATATCTTGAGGAGAGTAGGGACGCGCTATCATTACACAAAGACGCACACTCCATAGAAACGCTGACAGTGCAAGAAGAATCATATTCCATAGCAACACGTAACAAGCCAATATACTCGTCATCAAGACTCGCCATACAAATCCTACATCGCGGTTGCGAAGTTTCTAAAATACTTAGTATATATACAAACATAACATAATAACATAAACATAAACGTTCACGCCGAATATCCCCGAAGGGGTTGGCAGAGGTACTAATACTTCTGAACATCACGTGACTTTGTCATCTGGTGTTCAGAGTACCCACGTTTTGCTTGGACACTGTACTCACGTGATAGGGGGCAGGCCTATCGCCGCTATATATACAAGTTCAAACTTAATACAGTTGGACAGCGGTCCCTAGACAATCACTGATGGAAGATCTTCCCTTTTCCTCTCCAGGAGTTTTCGCAACAATCTTAAACAGCTAAATATGTATTTGAAAATAGCAATGTTAAAACGTTAAATTTGGCTCAATTTGTGCATAGTCTAGCCAATTTCAGTTCTCAGCAAAATCTTACAAAACTTTCAAGCAAGATTAAACCTTAAAAGTGCGTTAAGCTACTTTCAGTTAGCGTCTCTAACAAGTCAGCGTGAACGCACGTGACCTTTTTCGAATGTTTTGATCATAGTCGTTTTGTACGATTACACTGACACTTCCTAATACACGATTTACTACATACGTAACTATGTGGGAAACCCACAGCTGTTCTCTGCCTGCATGATAGGTAATTATTCTCGTATATCCATATATGTCCCCACCAAGGGTGTCGAGCCTACCCTATATAGGGCTATGGCCATAGTCCACCACGCTGGCCAATTGCGGGTTGGCAAACTAACGATTACTACCGCGATAGTAGCCGGGACCGACGGCTTAACGTGCCCTCCGAGGCACGGAATCATTTTAATTTTCGGATATTCAGGTGATTCAACCTTGCAATATCTTTACAGCCTGGGTTAAACCATATAAATTAATATTTGTGAGTTCCCCCCCCCCCTGATCGAACCCGAGACCTCCGTACTTGAAGCTAAGCGCTTAACCGCGCGACCACGGTGGCAGTCAATATATTACATATCAATGCGTATTACCTGCGTAAGCGTATGCGTAAAGGTTTTTTGGGCGATGCAGTTGGAGAAACATTACAAACAACCTTTATTTTACCACCCTTTCCCCACTCAACTTTTCAAAAGTGGCTGAGGAATTTCTAATTCCTTAGCTCTGGCTACCCGTTCTAGTGATTTATAGTCGTGAGTATATGTATGTCTGTATTACCTGCAACAAATCGGCGGCTCTAAAAACCTGTGTAGTGTTGTCTTGGTCTGCGCGGAACGAGCGCGCGCGAGACAGGTCCGTTAGTACGCCGCCGTCACACGCGTCTTGCACGGGGGAACTGGAATAATACGAGGGCTGCTATTTATGTATCCGGAATAAAAAAAAGAAACAAACATATATCAATTAATATGGTTTTATTGCTTCTCAAAATATTCGCCGCTCAGATCTATACACTTTTGCATGCGTTGAAACCAATTTTCATAGCACTTTTTCCACTCAGACTGAGGTATCTCCAAAACGTGCATTTTGAACGCATCGACTGCCTCTTCGCGGCTCGAAAAACGTTGACCACGTAATTTTTTCTTCACATTTGGAAATAAATAAAAATCATTGGGTGCCAAATCAGGGCTGTACGGCGGATGACCTGTCAATTCGATCTTTTGAGCTTCTAAAAACTGAGTTGTGACGGCCGACCTGTGACAGCTAGCATTGTCGTGATGCAGAATGATTCTACGTTGTCGGTTAGTCTTTCTTATTTGTTCAAAGACTTCCGGCAAACAAATGGTCGTATACCACTCCGAATTAACAGTTTTACGATTCTCTAAAGGCACTGTAGCTACATGGCCATTTATACCAAAAAAACAAGCGACCATTTGCTTCAATGTGCTTTTTGCACGAATAACTTTTGTTGGGTTCGGCTCATCTTGGAACACCCACACCGTGGACTGCTGCTTAGTTTCGGGGTCGTAAGCGTAGATCCAAGATTCGTCACCTGTGTAGATATTATAAACAGCTTTTGACGCACCACGGTTGTATTTTTTTAACATTTCTTTGCACCAATCGACACGAGCCTGTTTTTGATCAATACTCAAGTTGTGCGGAATCCAACGGGAGCAAATTTTTTTTACAGCTAAATGTTCATGAAGTATCTTATGTATGCTCGTCATACTAATGCCCAGAGATGCCTCTATCTCACGATATGTAACATGACGATCTTGAGTTATTAGTTCCCGGACAGCATCGATGTTTTGAGGTACAACGACCGTTTTAGGGCGACCTTCTTTAATTTCATCAGTAAGCTTAGATCGTCCACGATTAAACTCGCTAAACCAGTGATACACAGTGGTCTTTGAGGGTGCTTCATCCCCAAAAGTTGAAGTAAGCTGATCGATGCACTGTTTTTGAGTTAGACCACGCCGAAAATCGTAAAAAATCATGGCACGAAAATGTTCACGAGTTAAATCCATGGTGGTGAAGACACGCAATTTTCAAAATGACGCTACGATGTGAAAACAATTGACAGTCACATAAAAATAAATGTATTCTAAAGCTAAAGAGTTCTATTTTTAAATGATGTAATTACTTTTTAAATTATTGTTCTGTAAGTGGCCAGTTCCGGATACATAAATAGCAGCCCTCGTATAATTATATTTATAACTGTGTAATATCAGCTAAGAATAGCACTACCCCATTTCTTCCGGTGGGTGTACGTAAGAGGCGACTAACGGTATTGGGACTTTTGAAGGATTTTTGGGCGATGTGGTTGGAGACCCATCACCAACAACCTTTATTTTACCATCTTTTCCCCACGCATCTTCCAAAAGTGGCTGAGGAATTTCTCATTCCAAAGCTCTGGCTACCCCGTTAAGGGATTTATAGCCGTGAGTATATGTATGTATGTATGTAAAGATATCAACAGCACATAAACATATAAGTTACAATGAGATAAATACAAAGTACATTCAGATATGCAAGAAATGATGAGACACAAAATGTGTAGAATTATACGTCGTCATTGTTATCTTCAATAAATATACCAATAACGATGTTTCTTCATCATTGTCATATTAAATAGACCGATAGAATATAAAATGTTGAGTATTTAACAAAAACAATTATCGATTCCCCCCCCCCCCTAATAGATTTCTATGAAAAACAGCCAACACGAACAACTCATATATATGTTTGAATGTTAAGCTTTCCGTTGAGTGCACCTTAACGTATTGACTACTTGTAAGAACTAATTTATTTATATTTGTTTTGGTAATTTTATTGTTAGAGACCAATGTATTAATTTACATTATACATACATTATATTTTCGCACTTTACATCATTCATATACATATACGAAAGGTGAATATTCTCTGACTTTTATACCACATTACCAACTAACCATAATATCATAGATATCGGGGTCTGAATGGAGGTTATACATACATATAAATATTATAGGATTAGGATCATAGAGTTCCTATTCTAATAAATCTCAACAAATTTCATCGCTATTTGCTTTACACCTAAGAGCACATTTTTTGTCAGTTGTACCCACGGAATAGATAATTTAACGCCGCTTTCTTTATACTGTCGTATGACTAAGTGAAACTAACCCATGTCTGTATTTGACACACATAAGCCAGACAGACAGACAGACAAGGCCATCATCTACGAAAATTCTTTAAATATATAATGTACAATTTATTTCAGTTAATTTATTTATTTATTTAACTTAAGGCACACAAACAGTACAATTACATTAATATACATAATGGCTTTTCAAAAAACATAAATTTTCAGTAAAAACACCTTAACTGTGTACACAGCATGACTTGCTTTGTGAGATTTTGATAAATTTAATAAAGTAATATTTAAAATCTATAACATTGTACATAATTATGAAATAATGTGAAAAGATAACGTAATGAACAGTACATGAAATTATTTTCTATGAGAAAATGAATGACAGAATTAATAAAAAATAAAAAATAAGACAACATAATTAAATGACTAAAATAATAATAATAATAATAAATTAATTTAACATAACAGAACAGAAGAGATAATTATAGTGAAACACATAAATTTAAGCATTTTTTGCGGAAATTACATAGCGAATTGTGATAGATATTGTTCACAATAGCAAAAAAATACTTACACATCAAGCAATTTCGACATACTACTACATCTCTCTTTATCTCCCAAAAGAGGAGATGCCGGGGTCTGTCTCCTCTTAATCACTCTCCCTTTAACTCCATCTCCTTTCCTCTTAAACAATCTCTCTTTCTTCCCGCGATTTTCCTCTTCTTGTCTGTTTTCGCTGGAATTTTCTGGAATGTTTTGTTTATTGTTCCTCTCTGGAATGTCGTCTTTGGAATTGTTTCTGGATTTTATTTCTGGAATGGTTTTGGTTGTAGCTGGGTCGTGTTCTATGGTTAACTGTAAAATACAAAATTAAAGAATAATTTTCATATTTTAGCAACAAATCAAGATAAGATCAAAAGTTCTTTATATTAACTAAATGCTCCCTTAACCTTTCGAACGCCCAAGGACGGATCCGTCCGTACCCCAATCCTTTGCCTAAGGACGTATCCGTCCAAGGAGGAATCATTTTAGTTTTAGTTAATTTTAAATCTTATTTATATGACAGGATAGTTGAAATCACTTTAAAGTGATAAAGAATGAGTCCATTGACCATAAACAACATTCGCACCTACATTCACCTATACAAATTTTCGGACTAAACTTCATTCAAATCTTGCATTATTCAAACGGTCATGAGCTAACGAAGTGTTTTTACTTTATTTTATAAATTACGTGTTATAAATTATCCTTATTTTAGCATAACTTCTTTTTTTTGTTATTCAAAAATGCAACAAAAATGAGTTAGGACGAAAATAAACAAAACTGAACATAAAATTGAGCATATTTCTCAGTCGGGGTCACTTTTAGGTAATTTTTTTTTTGAAAGGTAGACAATCTAAATAAAGCATATAATGTCTATATATTTTATTACAAATCATAGTTTACCTATCTAACTTTACATTTCAATCGCTAAACTATACTAACTAAATAAATAATAAGTAATTTACATCAATGTTCTATACCCGTCCGAACACGGTTCATAGTGCCGATACTTCCCGGCAGACGACAGTAACAAGTAGGAAGGTACTGTCAGCCTACGAAAGGTTAAAACACCAAGACTAGGCTACATATTAATAGTCTTAGTACAAGTGTACTTTTACTTCTGTACTGAAATTTTGTAAAAATTTATTTTGTGATGTGCAATAAATTATTTTATATTCTATTCTATAAATGGTACTCATGTGGAATCATCCATACACATACTCACAGCTATAAATCATAAGAACTTCAGAATAAGAATAAGAAATTATCTGAAATCGCAACCAAAATCTAATTCATGCGATCAGTTTGAGAATAACTGTGAACTTAATATAAAAGAGAGCCCACAACTTCTACTATCACCTATAATTAACATAAAACATACCTGTAGAAACGTATCGGGACGTGCGAGCGCACTGCCCACCTCTTCAAGAGATCGGAGCTTGACGGGGCTGCCGTTGATCTCTAGGATCTTATCGCCGAGCCGTAGGGCCAGGAGACCACACACTGAGTTTATCCTAAAGAAAAATAACTTATGTAGCAGTCATACTTGTATTGAGTAACACAATAAATAATTATTAAACTTTGTGGTGCATGAAACCTCATCATGTGAAACAATAAATAATTATTAATTAACTTGTTATCTATCTTGTTAGCGATAGGCCTGCCCCCTATCACGTGAGTACACTGTCTAAGCAAAACGTGGGTACCTTCTCTTGAAACTAGATGGCGCTTGCCATGTGAGTTCAGGAGTATTGGTACCTCTGCCAACCCCTTCGGGGATAAACGGCGTGAACGTTTATGTTATGTTTATGTTATGTTTTGTTATCTATATATTAATACGTGAAGGAAAAACTTTAGACTCCTTTTTACTACGATTGCGAAGGAATATAAAACTTGACACACTTACGCCCGATTTCTGAATTGAGTATTCCAGCTTAGAACAACTTAAGTATCGTTCTGTCGCATTGAAATGTTAACAACTGAATGAGACAAAACGATACTTAAGTCGTTCTCAGTTTAAATACTCAGTTCAGAAATCGGGCGTTATAAGGGTTTTTTTTCTTCAATTATGCATTAAATGCATAATTAATGTGTTCGCGCCAGACATGTACTCGCGGCTTTGGCATTTTCTATTACCCCGACAACGAGGTATTTTTATAATAATCTAGTACTACTTGTATCAGAGACAGAATTTACAACAATTCACAAAATGATTATGTGATTGATAAAGTCGGTAGAGGTCGACCACGGATGACACGTTTAGATCAAATAAAGAATGTGTCAAAAAAGGCAGGCGTGTCAATTGTGAAGAATGACAAATATCGGGCATGTATGAAAAGATTGATGAATGTAAATTAATGTTTGTCCCCTCTGCCCATCCTATTACGAATTAATGGCGTGAGTATATGCATGTTAAATTACCTGTGACAAGCGAGCTGCAAGCAAACCGTGAGAGCTGTTTTGACGAATCCCCGAGTAGCCTTCCGAACGATATCTGACCTATTACCATGTTAGCCAGTTAATATTAATTATTAAGCAAAATGATGAACAACATTATTTGTAATATTTATGGTAGAAATTAATTGTGTAAATTGTTGATGAAATCTTGGGTTATTGTTATTTCTATCTGTCAGTGAGGCTTTCCAAATGATAAGTGGGTGATATGGTTAGCAAAATCTTCACCTTTTATTCCAATATCTATCCGTATACATACATATACTCATAGCTATAAATGCCTAAAAGGGGTAGCCAGAGCTGAGGAATCAGAAATTCTGCAGCCACTTTTGAAATTTGCGTCGGGAAAAGATAGTGTAATAAAGGTTGTTGGTGATGGGTCTCCAACTGCATCGCAAAAAAATACCTTAAAAAGCCCAAATCCGTTAGTCGCCTCTTACGTACACCCACCGGAAGAAATGGGGTAGTGCTATTCTAAGCCGACACTACACAGCTTCCGTATATTGATAGCAAAAAGTGGCAGTAGCGTTGCGTAGTGATTTTATACTTGACATATATATTTTCTCCCTTAACTTCAAGGAGTCTGAAGAATACTTTATTTCAAATCAGTATCCTAATCAGAAATTCAGCCATGCATAAAAAAGGTAATTAAAAATACTTGCTGTGTAGTGTTGGCTTAGAATAGCACTACCCCATTTCTGCTGGTGGGTGTACGTAAGAGGCGACTAACGGTATTGAGGCATTTAAGGGTATTGTGGGCAATGCGGTTGGAGACCCGTCACCAATAATCTTTATTTCACCATCTTTTCCCCACGCAACTTCCAAAAGTGGCTGAGGAATTTTTAATTCCTTAGCTCTGGCTACCCCTTCTAGGGATTTATAGCCGTGAGTATATGTATGTATGTAGGTTAAAAATACATGTTGAAAATATGTAAAACACATGTTATATGTCTTTTATATGCGTCAATACAACGGCAGATGGTGCAAATGCATGTAATATTAACAGTCCTATTGTGAAATTGTAAGTGCGTTATTAATATAAATATTTCTTAACACTGCCTCTACTCACCCTGTGATAGTAAACCCGTCGTGCGTCCTCCGCGCAGATATAGCGCCCCCGGGGGTTGGAACCACCCTTATACTGTGCGAGTCTGTATGGCGGCTGGAGTAGCAAGGACCGCTGTGGAATTAATATATGTAATAAGTGATATGTTCTGTAGTCATTAATATACATACATACAAGGCTATTAATCTGAAAAAAAGGTATCTAAATCTTCGGAATGAGCAATTTCTCAACAACTTTTGAAAGTACATCGAAGACAAGAATATAAATGAAAAAATTTTGGTAATGGGACTTTATAATCTGACTTGCTTTTGCATGAAAACCTCATGTGGGGATTATATACTAATCAATTAAGGAAAGAAAAATTATGAGACCAGCGGGACTCCAACCCACGACATCCGGATATACGACCCGGTAGCTCTGCCAACTGAGCTAAAAATAAATAAATAAAAAATAAAAATAATTTATTTGCCAATACATGAGTATAAATGGTGGTGTATAAAATAAAGGCCTATGCATGTACTGCCAGTAAGGCGTGCAAATTTTTGAACATTAAAATTATTGATAATTTTTTTTAGACATATCTTAAAACTACTACAATAACATTGTCTATCATAATAAAATAAAAAAATAAAATTAAAACATTATTAAAATTTTGTAAGTCAAACAAGGCAACACATGTCAAAATATTATCAATTTTATTAAAATTAAAATGTCATGAAAAAATAAAGAAAAGAAAAAAAAACCATAATTATTACATTATAAAGTAAATCAGGGTAACACATGTCATATTGCTATTGTGCCCAGTAACCGTTGATGCGAATTTTGTCTTTTTTTGCTTCTTAACACCTTCCTGCACTTACCGGGCAATATATCCGGATGTCGTAGGTTCGAGTCCCGCTGGTGTCCATTTTATTTCTTTTCTTAGTTGATTAGTAATGGGTTCAGCCAAATTGTCAAACAATCCCTTCGAAATGCCCTAATTTACTATTTTATTAATTAAAAAGTAGTGTGTAGTGTCGGCTTAGAATAGCACTACCCCATTTCTTCCGGTGGGTGTACGTAAGAGGCGACTAACGGTATTGGGGCTTTTAAGGGATTTTTGGGCGATGCGGTTGGAGACCCGTCACCAATTTTTCCCCACTCAATTTACCAAAAGTGGCTGAGGAATTTCTAATTCCTTAGCTCTGGCTACCCCTTCTAAAGATTTATAGCCGTGAGTATATGTATGTATGTATTAATTAAATACAATGACACGCCTCCTACACCAATCACGAAACAAATAGTTCAGTACTATTCTAAACAGAACAAAAACACAGCCAGTGCCTAAAAATTAACAAAATAATAAAAATGCTCACCAATAAAGCCTAGATCTCTCAACGAGCGCGCACTGCTGGCCGTACTCTATGTTAACCAAGCACGCGCTGCAAGTGAAACACTCGGGGTGGAACCGGTGCGCGCCCGCCGACATCACCGGCCCCGAGATTAGCTGGGGGTTTCATCATCATCATCATCGTAATCATCATTAGCTAAACTTATAACCGGAGATTATACAAAAACACTTTTGTTTGAAGACCTGACTGAAAATGTTCTTACAAAAGCGAGTCCGAAGTGAAAAATAAAAATACATGATGAGAAGAATAATGAAGGCAAGTGAGAGTGAGAGGCAAGATATAGAATTTTCAGGAGCGTGGGAAGTGGCGTCAAATTCTTTGCCCACCTCAATGGGAATAATAGGCGTGAGTTACTTTTACTCCCACACATACTTGGTTGTCTGGAAGAGATCGCTCTTAGTGATAAGACCACCAGTTGTACTTTGGCTTTTGTACCGATCTTTTTTTTTTGTAATTGTTGTTTTTTTTGTGATGTGCAATAAAGAGTTTTTATTATTATTATTACTTTATTAGGTCACATTTTTTAAATTGTTAACGAAAGAAAGATAGAAAAGATATAATAGACAGATATATAGACATTTTGTACTCATGATTTGTCAGAAATAAATGATTTTATTTAATTACATATCAGTGGAACATAGGTTTATCTAAATTACATTAATCCAACCATAGGCTCACCTGCCCACATTGCTGACAACTATCTGCATATCGTTTCCAGTAGTCCTGCTCACAGAACAGCAGTCCATTCTTCTCAAAGTACCACACTGAGAGGACCGAGTCACACACGGAGCACCTGTAAAAAACAATGCAATACTACTGGTCAATTCACCCCTGTGCACATAATTAGATTTTAAAAGCAGTGGATACATTTTATAGAATTAAAAGTAAATTCAGTTAAAAAATAATAATCAAACTAAATTTTATATGATGAGATAGAGTAAAAGAAAAGAGAATGTTTGGGTGGTTTGGGCACATGAAATTGATGGATGTAAAGTGGGAAAAGAGATGTACAGTGCCAATGTCGGTGGTACTGGGTGAGCAGGAGGAAATGAGGTAAAGGTGAAGTTTTAAGTGAGAAAACTACAGAGCAGAATAATAAAAAAAATAAAAAAATATTCAGTTTTCAAAAGTACATAATATTCGTCTTAACCTAGTTAATTATTTAAAGTACAAAATATAACATTTTCCTGTTCCTGAGCTAGGTAATTTACCTGTATTTCAGGCAACAATAAACAAAAAAGGCTTAAACTATCAGTTTTCATATAATGGTATTGGTAAGTAGTGTATAAATTATTATCAGAAATCGATTGTACCTAACTAATTGTATTATTATGATAAAAAAATAAATAAAATAATCTTATATTAACTTATTATATTAAGCAATTCCTCTGATTCCGTGTATGTAAGATTTAATAGCCACGATTGAAGTTTTTTCTTGCATTCAAAGTTGTTTGAGTTATATAATTCTAGTAATCTATTAATTTTATTATATAAGTATGGTCCTAAAAATATAAAGAATCTATTTGTAATGGAAAATTTTGCACTATAGGTATTCAAACATACTATATCCTTTCGCCTCCTGTTTAGTGTATCAGGGTTGAAGTATAAGCTAGCATGCTGTTTTAGAACAGTGAATAGAATACAGAGCTGGCGCACAGTTAGCACTTTGCATTGTTTATATAGTTCGGTAGTAGGGAAAAAGAAAGGGCGCGCAGTAGCTACTTTAAGTAGCACTCTTTGAGCTCGTTCCAGTTTTAACATAGTGGTTATGCCAGCACCTCCCCAAGATTTTATGCAATAAGTCAGTAAGGATTGACCAAGCGCTTGATAGATTTGCTTTATTAAAGCGTAGTCACATATGTGTCTCAACTTTTTAAATATTACTATAAGTTTTCTAATTCTATTACAGAGTGCATTAATATGGACCTTAAAAGTTAAAGTTACGTCGAGAGTAATTCCAAGATATTTGATGTTCATTGCTTTGGAGATAGTTGAGCATAGGCATGGTGCGCTATCAGTGCAAGTGCGGTGATGTGCATAAAGCGGGGTGTTATTGAGTAATGGTGTAGAAGTGTTCCTTGCGAAAATCATATACATAGTTTTATCAGTATTCAAGGACAGAAAATTATTAAAAAGCCATAATGAATTTGATCAAGGATTAGTCTCATCTTAAAACAACGGTAATAAATAGGGTTAGCATAAGTAATCTGAACATCTTACCTGAAACAGTCTTTATGCCATTGCTGATCCAAAGCAAATATCTTCTCATCATTGTAAATGTCATTCAAGCACCCAGCACATTGGATTGACCCTGTAATTTAATAATAACAACATGAGTCATGAAAATAATTAGATAAAGACATATACATCAAAGTACACTCAGCAATTTAACCCCAAGGAATGAAATGTGAATATTTGTGGCATGGGACCATCACATACATACATATACTCACAGCTATAAATCCCTAGAAAGGGTAGCCAGAGCTAAGGAATTTGAAATTCCTCACCCACATTTGGATAGTTGAGTGGGGAAAAGATGGTAAAATAAAGGTTGTTGGTGATGGGTCTCCAACTGCATCGCCCAAAAATCCCTTAAAATCCCCAATACCGTTAGTCGCCTCTTACGTACACCCACCAGAAGAAATGGGGTAGTGCTATTCTAAGCCGACATTACACAGCAAATCTAGCAAAGCTATCTCATATATTAAATAATACACATAATTAGCAAGTAAGAAAAAACAACCGTCCAGTAAGCATCAAACTCATGATCGAGAAGTCTAGCTAACTCACCATCACCAGATAATAAAAATTTACATTAATTAATTACACTATTTAGCACTCTATTACAGCTATTCCAAGTTTTTACCCTTAGACAAGGCTAAGTCTGTATAGCAAGAACCAATAGGAAAATTATATCTATATATATAAAAGAAAGTGGTGTTAGTTACACTATTTATAACTCAAGAATGGATGAACCGATCTGGCTGAAAATTGTTGGAGAGGTAGTTTAGATCCAAGAAAGGGACATAGGATATATACATAATTATGCTAAATATCGTAGGGGGTAAGCGGTAAAAAATCTTTAACACCATCCGAGGGAAGCCGGGGCGGACCACTAGTAATTAATAATAATTGTTAAATAAAAATTTAAAATTATATCCCTAGTAGCCAAAATGTAAATAAATATTTATAGAAAACTATTGGCTGCTAATTATAGATTTAGGATGTTGAAAACATTAGGAAGAATTGAATACAAAAATATATAACTTTTTAGGACTTTGTATACATATTTTGTAGTAATATAACCTTAAATTTATTGGTTTTGTTGGATCCATTGTTTAGCTGGATGAATTGCAAACTCTGAATACATTTGCTTCTAATGCAGATGATCATGAGTATATAACTTTAAGATTATTATTTTTCAATTAATACAAAAATATTTGTGTCGGCTTAGAATAACACTACCCCATTTCTGCCGGTCGGTGTACGTAAGGGGCGACTAATGGTGTTGGGGCTTTTAAGGGATTTTTGGGCGATGCGGTTGGAGACCCATCACCAACAACCTTTATTTTACCATCTTTTCCCCATTTACCTTTCCAAAAGTGGCTGAGGAACTTCTAGCTCCTTAGCTCTGGCTAACCCTTCTTGGGTTTTATAGCCGTGAGTATATGTATGTATGTATGTACAAAAATATTGAAATCCAAAAAGAGGAAGTAATCATGTTATTTATAGCAATCAATTGATTGTTTCAGAAAACAATTTACTGAGTAAGATTGTTTAATAAATATATATTTGAATATACCTATAGCCGTGTAGTGTCGGCTTAGAATAACACTACCCCATTTCTACCCGTGGGTGATCGTAAGAGGTGACTAAGGGTATAGGGGCTTTTTAAGTGATATTTGGGCGATGTGGCTGGAGACCCGTCACCAAAAACATTTATTATTACCAACTTTTCCCCAATCAACTTCCAAAAGTGGCTGAGGAGTTTCTCATTCCAAAGCTCTGGCTACCCCGTTAAGGGATTTATAGCCGTGAGTATATGTATGTACGTAATATACCTCTACAGCTAAAGCAACATGAACCCCCAAAAAAAACAACTTAAAGTGAAAAACTACCTTTCTATACATGTGGGTATCTCAAGCAGGGGCAAATAATAAAGATTTCTTATAACATAATTGCCTTTACCTATAACTTGTTGAAAATACAAGAAATCATAATTATAATGGGCAGATCCCAATCAAAATAAAGATCAACAAACATAGATATGCTAGTTACTGACAACTCTTAAATCATATATTAATATTGGAGCTATTGGTGGTCAGAGCGGCCTATGAACAAAAATCCTGTTGATTAAACATATGTTCAGCTTTAAATTTGTAATTCTGAGTGTTCCTTTATAGTGTTTAGTAATATCATCAGTTTTGCTATAAAACAGCTATTGTTTGGGGTTACAGAGCTGATGTAAACAAGGAATATTTGTTTATACATAATAAAAATTAATTTTAAAACTTTGAGAGCACAATGAATAACTCAATATGATTCGTGTATTGTTAAAAAGTGGTTTCTTCAAAAAAATGTGTAGAACACCCACGTAAAACTAAGCAATGGCACACGAAAATTTACATTACTAAGAAGAATAAAACTTGGAATGTTAGAATCTTACCTTTGAATTTAGGGCTCTCCATTTGCACTTCTTCTTCACTAAAACATCAAAATAGACTAAGAACACCAACGATAATAAACAACATTTTGGAATGGAAGGTTTCAGAATATTATCAAAATCACGAACAATTAATTCACCATGAATCGAAATCGAACTATCGAAAAAGTTTGTTTATTACAAATTACAACAAATGGCGTTCAATCAATTCAATCAATCAATTGAATATTTTACTGACGTGCTGACTGTCATTATTTCTTATCAGTCAAGGTCATTTGTTTTCAATAAATATAGTATTTAACGTTACAACTTTGGAATAAAAATCTTAGGAGTATAACAAAAAAAAAAGATTTATTAATTTTTCACATGCATTATTACAAGTATACAGGGGTTCGCAAACTAGGCTAAGCCTGTATCTTGAGAAAACCAGTTAATTTTAATTAATTGAAATTATTATTACCTCTACAAATAATACAAAACAAATTATTAATATTAAAATTTCCTAAAATTACAAACAGATTCAGAACAAAAAAAAGGATATTTGCACATATGATACTTCCACACAAAAGCAAAAACTACACACCACTATGATATTATACACCTACATAATTATTATATATTTTTTTTTTTCGTTTTTATACCGGGGAGAAATCCTCCAAGGATATCCCGCCTCTCGAGAGAGCGGATATAAAGTCAGACTTCTACTGACTTAAATTCCCGGTTTTGGTGCTGCTGGCCCAGCGGCCTATGCGGCGTCACTGTGACGTTTGTTGCCGGGCGGCTGAAGGCCGCCCTGGCGCGGCAAAGGAGTGTACCTAAGCTAAGTCGGGTAGGGTGAGTATAAAAATAAAAGAGACTCTGTGATCCCTGATTGTAGGGAGTTCTGAGTCTCTGTGGAGATCATAGTTCCTAACATACCAAGGCGCCCCTACCGCCTTGCGCATGAACCTATTTTGTATCACCTGGAAGCGGTGAATCAAGCCCTCTTTGGCGTGTGTGAACGCAACACTACCGTACGAGAGTTAGTCATCGTTCCAGGTAAAATCTCCACCCAAATTACAAGTATTGCCAAAGTCCGTAAAAGAATAGCCGAATTGTCGTAATGACCAATAGAACATAGAAAACACCCGTACACATGACAACAAGTGACGGGTAACATTTATAAAAATATCGGGTAGTTGCGAAGCGAGTCAATCAAATGTTACGCATCCTCTCCTGGTAATACCGTTAGTCGCCTCTTACGTACACCCACCGGAAGAAATGGGGTAGTGCTATTCTAAGCCGGCACTACACAGCAATTGTATTCTACAGTTTCCTACAAATACTCAAAGAGCTCTGAATTACATAAATATATATAAATATTTCCATTATATTATAGGCTGTGAAATGTCAGCTTAGAATAGCACTACTCCATTTCTTCCGGTGGGTGTACGTAAGAGGCGACTAACGGTATTGGGGCTTTTAAGGGATTTTTGGGCGATGCCGTTGGAGACCCATCACCAACAACCTTTATTCTACCATCTTTCCCCCATTTAACTTTCCAAAAGTGGCTGAGGAATTTTTAATTCCGCCCATACCTTTCCCACTCACAACAGCGGATCCTGTTTAGATCATATCATGATAAAAACGAATTACCTGACACATACATTTGTTACTAACTCGACTATTACCGATCATCGCGCCGTGCTATTGACATTGAATAGCTATTCTAGTGTTAACATGCAAAACGTAAGACGTGATTTAATTCAAATAGATTTCAGCACGGTTTGTGATAATGCTGACGTAAACTTTTCTATGAATTACGTGACTAACTGTGTTCAAAATGCAATTGCGAAAAATACAAGCACGTTTCGCGAAAGCAGGAAGTACCAAATAATAAAACCTTGGATAACTCCTGGCTTAATCAGATGCATAAAACATAGAGATAAGTTGCACAAAAGGTATATGCTTGAGCCTACTAAAAATACTATTATTCTTATTTACAAACGATATCGCAATTTTTGCAATAAAATTTTAAAAATGTAAATAGTGAGTACAAGAAAAAAGAACTTCGATCTGCGGGAAGTAACAACAAATTAATTTGGAATTTCATTAAAAAAAGACCTGCACGACAAAACATAATGGTATCCCTAAGGAACTATTCAAACTAAGGTCAACTCCCACACAGTCAGCGGAATTCATAAATAACTTTTTCATAAACATTCGTAAGAATTTATCTGAACAGGCAAATTTTGAAAAATACTATCAAGCTAATTCTAAACACCCTTCAAGGCTTAAATCGTTTGTTATGATTGATACAGACGTCTCAGAAGTAGAGGGTATTATAAATATCTTAAAAAGTAATAGTGCCCCCGGATGGGATAACATCTCATGTAAAGTTTTTAAATTTTGTAAGGATATACTAGCCCCTCCGTTAACTCTCATATTTCAAAATTGCTTGTCTCAAGGTATATTCCCCGAGTCATTAAAAAAAGCTGTGGTTATTCCGATTTATAAATCGGGGAATAAAAACCAACCAAATAATTACAGACCGATTTCTCTTCTTCCCACTCTCTCTAAAATTTTGGAAAAAATAATGAACAGAAGGTTAATAAAATATTTAGATGAAATATCCTTTCTCTCAAGTTGCCAGTTTGGTTTCCGTAAAAAGTTATCTACTGATGACGCAGTCCATTGCCTTACAAATTTATAAATCGGGGAATAAAAACCAACCAAATAATTACAGACCGATTTCTCTTCTTCCCACTCTCTCTAAAATTTTGGAAAAAATAATGAACAGAAGGTTAATAAAATATTTAGATGAAATATCCTTTCTCTCAAGTTGCCAGTTTGGTTTCCGTAAAAAGTTATCTACTGATGACGCAGTCCATTGCCTTACAAATGAAATTTTGCAAAATTTGGACAAAGGTATGCATGTTATAGGGATTTTTCTCGACCTCAAAAAAGCCTTTGATACAATTTCAATTCCAATTTTATTGCAAAAATTAGAAAATATCGGCATTCGGGATACTCAGTTAAAATTATTTGAAAGTTATCTTAGTAATAGACTTCAGTGCCTAAAAATTAGAGACAATTATAGCACATTTTCAAAAAAACACCCCTATGGCGTCCCTCAGGGTAGTATTTTAGGAACCAGCCTATTTTTGATTTATGTTAATGAACTATGTAATCTCCAACTTAATAACGGCACCATAGTTTCATATGCAGATGATACAGCCTTACTTTTTTCTGCAAAAACAATAGACGAAGCTTATAAATTCGCTCAATTTGGCTTTAGTATTGTGAATGACTGGCTTTTTAATAATTTTCTGTCCTTGAACACTGGTAAAACTATGTATATGATTTTCGCAAGGAATACTTCTACACCATTACTCGCTAACACCCCGCTTTATGCACATCACCGCACTTGCACTGATAGCGCACCATGCCTATGCTCAACTATCTCCAAAGCAATGAACATCAAATATCTTGGAATTACTCTCGACGTTACTTTAACTTTTAAGGTCCATATTAATGCACTCTGTTATAGAATTAGAAAACTTATAGTAAAGTTGAGACACATATGTGACTACGCTTTAATAAAACAAATCTATCAAGCGCTTGGTCAATCCTTACTGACTTATTGCATAAAATCTTGGGGAGGTGCTGGCATAACCACTATGTTAAAACTGGAACGAGCTCAAAGAGCGCTACTATATGTTTGAATACTTATAGTGCAAAATTTTCCATTACAAATAGATTCTTTATATTTTTAGTACCATACTTATATAATAAAATTAATAGATTACTAGTATTATATAACTTTTATAACTTTGAATGCAAGAAAAAACTTCAATCGTGGCTATTAAATCTTACATACACGGAATCAGAGGAATTGCTTAAAAATAAGTTAATATAAGATGTTTTTATTTTTTATCATAATAATACAATTAGTTAGATACAATCGATTCTGATAATAATTTATACACTACTTACCAATACCATTATATGAAAACTGATAGTTTATGCCTTTTTTGTTTATTGTTGCCTGAAATACAGGTAAATTACCTAGCTCAGGAACAGGAAAATGTTATATTTTGTACTTTAAATAACTAACTAGGTTAAGACAAATATTATGTACTTTTGAAAACTGAATAATTTTTTATTATTATTATTATCTATTCTTTATTTTTTTAAAAGACTAGGAATTTTCGACCAAGTACTGGCCCTTTTCATATTTACTAGTACTTGTAAATATGTAGCAAAGGGAAAGGAAAGTTTCCTGATTCATAAAACTTCTGCAGTTATCAATAAAACTCAGAGATATCAGTAAAATTTATTTTTTTATCGTTTATCATTATTTTTCTTAGCGTATTTATTAATATTTACTTTGACATTAACAATAATTTGTAAACGTTTTAATAAATTGCAAAGGTCTTTGTCTTCTAATAAATCGGTATCTTCTTCATCTAAGTCTACTTCAGTTTCTAGCTCGGGTTCCGGCTCAGGCTGCGGAGTACTTTCTGGTTCAGGTTGTGGAGTCGTTACAGGCTCAGGTTGCGGTGTTGTAGTTTCTGGCGTAGGCTGTAATGTAGTTTCTGGTTCAGGGACTGTAGGTTCTTGCTCCTCAGACTCTGATTCTAATTCCTCAGACTCAAGTTCAAGATCTGGTTGAGATTCCGGTTCAGGTTGGGTAATTTGATCATAATCTTCGAAGGTGATTCCCGTGACATTTGTTAACCAGTTGTGAAAGTGCCCGGGACGAACAAATCCTGTAAATCAATGGCTGGAATTAATTATTAAGGGACTTTTTGGTTTTGATACATCATTTCCTTTGAGTTGGTGAAATATTTTAACCTACTTATGTATTTTAGAATTTAAATAAAGAAAGAATACGGTTTCGAATTTGTTGTATTTTTATGTGCGACTATAGGTGTACTTCACAACGTCGTCTCAGTTTCTCCCTATGTCTCTATCAATATATTGTCTTCCTTTAGCTAGGGGGTGTGTCATCAGGGTGTGGCCATTTGTGATGTAATTATTCTATTTTTTATCAATCAGGAGACTCTTCCAATGAAATTAACTGAAAGTAGTACACTCCATTAACCTTTTATTTTTTCTTTTTATGTTTAACTGTATGTCTCTTGCTCATCTGTGCAGCGAATAAATGTCTCTCTTTCTTTCTCTTTCTTTCTTTCTTTCCATAAAATCATAAGTGACACCAGTCACAATATACTACCTTATACTACCCTGTAACTAAATAATTCTGTAAACGTTACTTACCAGCAGGTAGCCCAGAATGGCACCCAAAGCTGCCGCCAGCTACAAACGATGAAATCCCAATAAGGACCTGGTGTCCTGAACTATCAACGTGCACTAATGGTCCTCCGCTGTCGCCCTGTAGTACACAAAAAAAAAGAATGGTATGAGCCTATAATATTTCTCTCCTGAATACCTCCGTGGTCTAGCGGGCAGAGCGCTTCGCTCACGATTAGAAAAATACTTTTTGTGTCTGAAAGCATGACTGTTAAAATATCCCATTTATTTCTGAAATTAATAGTTCTTTCTGCACGGGCGACCCAACACGCACTCAGCCAATAATTTAAAAAATTTTAGTCTATTTCTTACCGTGCAAGTTGACTGTGAGGTAACATTGTAACGTTTGGCGCAAATCGTGCTGTCCACGATCACAGATCCGTAGGTTAGGAAGCAGTTCTCGTTAGAGATCCCATTCAGGTAAACCCAGTTCAGCACATCTGGGTAAGGTCCTGCGGGTAAAAATAAGCTGTTAATTCACGTAGTCTTTCGGTAGGTAATGCGATTAATTTATTATGTGTATAGAATAAACAGAAATACATACATATACGCACGGCTATGAATCCCTGGAAGGGGTAGCCAGAGCTAGGGAATCAGAAATTCCTCAGCCACTTTTGGAAGTTGGGTGGAGAAATGATGGTGGAATAAAGGTTGTTGGTGATGGGTGTCCAACCGCATCGCCCAAAAATCCCTTAAAAGCCCCAATACCGTTAGTCGCCTCTTAAGATCACCCACCGGAAGAAATGGGGTAGTGTTATTCTAAGCCAACACTACACAGCTAAACAGAAATAGCAAAGAGAATATAAGACAACAACACATATGACATTCCTAAATACATTTTGGTACCTACTTAACATTTCTCACAGATAGGAAACACATTAATAAATCTTACCATCGGTCCAAGTTCTCCCATAACCACTGGCGATTAATGTTAAACCATCGTAGTCGTTGTTTTTATCCTTTGACGTTTGCAGGCGAATGGGTTGAATTAAATCTGGAGGAAGAAAAAAGATAACAAAATAAATTAATTAAGCTTCTAGAAATGTACTTTTGATGACCTTTGATGAGGGATACTAACTCGACGATACATACATACATACATATACTCACGGCAATAAATCTCAAGAAAGGGGTAGCCAGAGCTAAGGAATTAGAAATTCCTCAGCCACTTTTGGAAGGTGCGTGGGGTAGATAGATGGTGATATAAAGGTTCTTGGTGATGGGTCTCCAACCGCATCGCCCAAAAATCCCTTTAAAGCCCCAATACCGTTAGTCGCCTTTTACGTACACCCACCGGAAGAAATGGGGTATTGCTATTCTAAGCCAACACTACACAGCAAATCGACGATATAAAATATATAATTGTATAAGGTAATCTAGAGTGTGTCTGATTTTGGAAATATACGCCCAATAAAAGAACCAATTAGTATTCTCCATTTGACATAAAAGAATAGGTACTTCGTGGTCTTCCACGTCTCCATATGCCACTTTACTTTCACCCGCCTTTAATTACCACCAATCTTATTAATAAACGAAAAGCCAGTACATGAAACTTACCACTAAACGTGAGAGGAGTAGGCAGCAAAACGAGCGATATATCGTTAGGTCTGACCGACTCCGCTGCGTTGGCGTTGTAGTCAGGGTGTCGGTACCAGGTGGAGGTGACCGCCCGGTACTCGGGGTCCGGGGAACTGATGTTGGTGGCACCGGCTGTCACCGTTATTGAGGTGGGTCTGGAAGATTTGCATTGTTAAGATTAATAAAAAGAAAGTAACTACCAACGCAATACAGAACAAGAAAAACCGACGCTTCTTGATGTCGGCTTCGTCAGCTTCGCTGATGTCATATTTTAAATAATTAAATACATATAGGTCTATCAATTTTGTTATTACGTGCTAACGTGCTAACATAACATAACATAAACGTTCACGCCGAATATCCCCGAAGGGGTTGGCAGAGGTACTAATACTTCTGAACATCACGTGACTTTGTCACCTGGTGTTCAAAGTACCCACGTTTTGCATGGGCAGTGTACTCACGTGATAAGGGGCAGGCCTATCGCCGTTTTGTACGAATACACTGTCACATGACTAAGTACAACTCAGCCATGTGGGTTTCCTCACGATGTTTTCCCTCACCGTTAACAACCATGATAAATTAACCACACATATGTCTTTAGAAAAGACAAATTGGTGTAGGCCCGACCCAGGATTTGAACACTAGTCGTTTGCACGATAACCGAGTGTTCCACCCACTGGGCTATCACGGTTGCTAACTACGTGTTGCTAACGTGCTACTATTACAAATATCAATTTACTATCAAACGAAATTTTCCCACAGTATTCACGACATGAAAAAATAGGTATCCCCTAAATCATCGCATAGCTCTATTACAGAGCTTTAGATTACTTAAAGGAGACTTTTCTAGAGGCATAATGCCACGTGATTTGCAGAAATATAAGGAATTTTGCCAACCGTTGCATACCCTGCAACATAAACGATCTCTATTTTTTCTGAAGTCCGATCAAAACCAACTTACTGCAAAGTACAATACGCAGCAGTCAACAGCCATTTCCTGTGGATGATGCTGGCACCACACGTAAAGAGTTCCCCGCTGGCCAGGGTGTACCGCAGCGCCGCTTGGTGGGGAAACTGGCCGGGGTAGGCTTCCCAGCCTGACACTATGCGGGTGAGGGTTGGTAGCGCTGGAAAATAAGGGTGGCATTTCATTTATTTAGGGTATTCATTTATTAGCACTTTTGTTGTACGACTTGGTGTCATACTTGTATGAAAGGGGAGGCGGCAAAAGACACAGAAGTAGAACAAAATGATTTTTATTTATGGGATCTGAATCTAGGGAGGGGGCGGCATTACTGCAAATGAAGATCTAATGCAAAATATTGTGTAGGTAGAACATGTATCATCGACTTTCGTAACTAACTGACGTAGCAAAACTGTGATCTGCCTTAGGAACTACTAACGGTTCACTCATCCATCACACACACTATACAGCATTTTATACAAATATGACCATTCTGCTTAAGCCACACAAAAAATAGGGCTTTTCAACTGTGTAACAATTTTCAAAATTAGTTCGGCCCCCGAATTTAGTATCTTTTAAACCGCGATTGTGTCGCAAGTTGCATGGTCGCTGTCAAAAGACATACAAATTTATGTCATTCACTATGAAAAGTCTTGCGACACAATTAATGATAATGATACGTAACACGGAGCCGTAGATTTAGATTAGAGATATATATACAATGTACATTGTACACAACGTGGAGATAATCTTTTACGAACATACAGTTCTCCAAAATTAATAATGCGCATAGATATCTTCATCACTATTCGGCGACGATCGTGTTCCCCGAGCGTCGCGCGTCGGGAGACGATATCATAATTTATCAATAACGGAATTTAATTCGATGATTCCATGTCCCATGTCGATTTTCGTGATGTTCGATAAGTCCAAAATGCGAGGATATAGCAAATATGCTACAATCTTTGTTAGATTGATTTACTTCGAAAACATCGTCCAAAATTTGGCTGTGACAAGCCTAATACAAGTCGGGGGTAAATGGAGCTTCACTCCCTACGCTCCAATAAAGTAAAATTCAATTCAAATTTAAAAACAAACCCAAGAAGGGTGTAAGCTGGCTGCTCTATATAATTCCACACAGAGAGAACACGTGCGGTCACCAACAATATGTAAAGAAAGACGATTGACATTGACGGACCTTTGACTGCCCGGCGATAGCCACCGCCCGCCCGAATTGTTTTCGTTTGAGAACACATGATATTGACTCGTATTACTTTAAAACAAGATGCAAAATGCAAGTGCATCGTTTAGGGCGCTTACGATTTAATTATTCGGGTATTCCGGAAGATCTGCATGCGAATTATTAATTTTGGAGAACTGTACAAACTTAACCCCCCCCCCCCCTTCCCTTTGAGCATTCCCTTTGATTAAGGCAATGAGCAACATCTCACTTGATGATCCGCACCAAGTGTAAAATTACGAAAAATTTCGGAATTGTACAACCACATATTATTATACCCCGAGACCTGTGTAATATATTTTTACCCTCGATGGAGATTGAACTCGCGACACGACTTCCAGACCCGTTTCAGAGCCTCCTAGTCTCTTGTCCTGAAGGACGGCCGTGATTTTTATTCATATTTATTTTCCATCACCTTTATCTTATTTCGCTTTGTGTTCATTTTCAGGAAAATGTAAATCATCCAAATAAAATAATGAAGTAAATTACCGCTTTTATAAACATTTTCTATGTGATCCACTTCTACGTAGGCATTTATTGTTAATATCTGAAAATGAAAAAAGTATATGAATTAGATGTTTAAAAAAACTAAGACACAGAATTTGTAAATATTTTTTTCTTGTTCTAGTGCTATTTCTCCCTCAGGAGCCTCCCCCGCAAAGATCAAAAGAGACGACTGCGGCGAGGAATATTCCTGTTAAAACTACACAAATTCAACGCTTCGTACTGTTAGAAATGAAAAAATGAGACCCTTTTTAAAAAGAAAACTTATATTGGATTTTTAAATAACTAGGTACATGAACACACTGGACTTTGAATATCGTTAGAATTTGATGTTGACCGTAGGATGATTGGATCGGGACTGAACGGAGCGGATAGGAATCGGTAAGGGAAAAGGAGCTGAGTCAGTATTATGTTGAGTTCAGTTGGTTATTGCTGTTAAGGAATGAAAGGAGTATAGGTCAGCAATACAGGGTACATAGGGTGGATATAACAGCCCCCCGGATAAGAGGAAACTACGAGGAAAAAGAAACATCTCGGAGTTTCTAAAAGCGGCATCTAATGCGAGGTGAGTTAGAGTCAGGAAGATCAGAAGCTGATTCTCCATCAACTGGAGGAAGGTGTGAACGACGAGGAGTAGGTATGGGAGTAGAGCAGTGTGGAATGACAGGAACAGGATCTAGATTGGAGATAGGAACAGGAGCTGTTGTATGGGTTGGTCTTACAGAGATTGGTAAATTGAATTTAAATGTACATAATATTATATAAATGATTATCATTATTACTATTAAACATATGATCCAAATGAAAATAGAATAATGTGTCCCGTATTTTAAAATATGAGGTTTGTTTATGATTTTATTCAAAGATTTAATTACATTTTGATTATTTCTATTATAGTCCTGAATCTTATCAAGATTAGTAGCAACAAGTGAAATACGAGGTACACTGTTCTTTAACAAATACGTCTTATCAATATTACAGCATGGTTCATTAATTAAATTAAAGTTAATTATAGGACGTTGAATTAAAATTTTATTTATAAAGGATTTTGGAATGAGTTTAGTATACTTACAATAGGCTTCACATTGACTTGAAAGTTCAAGTATACCTAAACCTTGTATATTTCTATCTAAGGTTTCATTTATACAATTGATAGACAATTTTACAGAGTCGGATTGAACAAATATCCATTTATTATTTATCAAAGGTTGCCATACATCTAATTCACCAAATAGTATTTTGTAATTACATTGTTTAGGCATGGTAGTTAAACTTTTGGATAACATCTCACTTTCACAGATGGGATTATCATTAGAGGAGTATATAATCGAAGCTTCACAAATATAATACATTAAATTTATAGATTTACATTCTTTGTGAATGTCATCATAAACAGTATATACGGATTTATCTATTGATATGGCAATATATTTATTTGTAGGTATTATCGTTACAAATGAATCGGATTTTGATAAATTATGAGGTACAGGTAAAGGAATGGCATGATACATATTATATTCTATAGAGTTAACAAGTGGAACCTTCAGTACAAAATTAATCTTATTATTATAATAGTAGCTTACTATATCAGATACATCAATTAATTTATTAACATTACTTAAATCTAGAACAATTGGTAAATATTTGGAATCAGGTAAATGTAAGTAATTATTAACTAATTCGTAGTATAATTCTTTAGGACTTAACATAGCAGGGTAAAGCACATTGTTTTTGCTTGAAATAATACTATTAATTAAATCATTAATTTTAAAAGATAATGATAACAGTGCGCTATCGAGAATGTTAAAAACATGATTAAACATAGTTCTTAAAACTAACTTATTCAAAACTAAACTTACATTATTCACATTATCCGTGATAGAGTTAATAGCATTTCTTAATCTTAATTCATTTATTTTAATTTTATTCAAAGTATTGTTAAAATCATTTATGGAAGATTGAGTAACTAAAATATTTTCTTTAACTAGAGAGGCTAATTTTATTTCATCTCTCTGTAAGGATGATATAGCTTTATCGTATCGAATAGCATCATTTTCATCAAGTGTTCCAATTATATGTTTGAAAACAGTTCCAACACCACCAAACCAAGCTGAGCGTTTATCTCTATTGTTTGTTAAATAATTAATTGCGTCAAAGTCTCGGATTATATCATGGTATCTGGTAGTAAGGGGAGCTAATATATTATGACATTCAGAATCGTTAAAAGCATTATATGATTTACAAAGAAATCTAGTGGTACCTATTATTTCATTAATAGCATTAATATGGGGTTGTAAATATCCAATATCAGAAGAGATTATAATATTAAGATGACCGTTTACTGTCTTCATGGGACCTAAGGGTTCAAAATATATTCCGGAACTATTATGAATGTATTTGACAGGATCTGGAAGGGCTTGAGTCATGGATATGCTGAAATAAAATTAAATGAAAGAAATTTTAATAGAGTGAAATTAGTTAGAATGAGAATGGGCTAGTTTGACTTCGTCATAATGATGTGTTACATGTCGTCTATTAATGAGAAGGGATAATGTGTTATTACCAAGGATTTTTATAATTTTGTATGGTCCTTTCCAAATGGGTGATAAAGATTTTCTTAGACGTAGGTGATTCTTAAGGTAGACACAGTCTCCTGCTTTATATTGAACCGGTCTGGTCTTTCTGTCATAATAGGTCTTAGATAGTTCTTTCGACTTTTGAATATTTTCTATAGCTTTGTTTCTAGAATATTCAAGACGATGTTGAAGCACTTTAACATAGTCAGGGTAAGTAACATCAGAAGTTTGGGTGAATAGGGAATTTGGTATAAATGGTTTATGTCCATATAGAAGTTCATAAGGAGTATAATTAGTCGTAGAATGAACAGTTGTATTGTAAGCTAACATTGCCGTGTAAATATAAATATGCCAATTGTCTTGATTATCATTAATATACGATTTAAGATACTCTTTTAGAGTTGAATGAGATCGTTCAAGAGCACCTTGAGTCTGAGGATGATAAGGTGAGGACCATAATTGTTTGATTTTTAGAAATTGACAGGTTTTCTTAAAGAGATCTGCTGTAAAATTAGTTCCCTGATCGGTGAGGATCATTTTCGGGATACCGAACAATGAAATAAAGTGTATAAGACATTCTGAGGTTTCTTCAGCTGTTGTTGATGAAATAGGGTAAGCGGTAGAAAATTTTGTTAAGTCGTCTTGAAGGGTAAGGATAAAGCGAAGTTTACTTTTATTGGTTTCAGGAAGGGGACCTACTATGTCAAGACTAATTCTTTCAAAAGGCTGAGTTGAAGTGGAAGTGATTTGCATGGGAGCACGATTTATTCGGCGTAAAGCTTTATCGGTTTGGCAAGATTCACAGTTCTTTACATAATTTTCAATATCATTTCTCATATGTTTCCAGTAAAATTGATCTTGGACTCTCTTAAGCATTCTATTTGCACCTAAATGACCAGCGACAGGTATATCGTGATTCTCTTTAAGGATTTTTGGGATTTCACTTAATGTGGGATAAATCAAATTGTTATGATAAATATTAATTTCAATTTTGGTTTTGTTAAACACATATAAAAGCATGTTATATAATTTCAAAGGTAAATATTTGTCAAAAGGATTTTTAAAGTCAGTGATAGCAATTCGTAAGTCAGAAAGTTCGAGTTGTAGAATAAGTTCATTCCTTAGGTTTTTCAGTGATTTATATATATCATCATAAGAGCCTTGATCAAAGTGATGTACTTTAATAAATATAAGGTAAACATTTTTATTTTGATACTTAATTTTAAGAGATGAATATAGCGTTCTTTCGCAGTTCATGATTTCATCTGTATTTTCGATATTTCCCAAAATTTGTTCGATATAAGGATTAGCTTCATCAAGGTCAATTGAAACGGGAATAACTAAATTTTTACAATCACTTTCCAATATACTCTTGTTGTGTTCAATAATGGTCACATCAGTTTCAAAGTTTTTGCCATTAGTGTTTTTGAGAAAATCAGAATAAGAGTCGTCAGTAAAATCTATATCTACAAGAGGATCAATTGCTGTTTGGGTATTTGTACTTTCAGCGCTAGAGTCGGTGAATGGAATTGGTGTCGGTAAGTCATTTACGCTAACAAATTCATTGTTTGTTGCAGGTAAACTTTCATTAGAGGGATTTGGACTAGAAAGATTGAGATTTAATTGATCATCGACTAAGATGGGATTAACAGGGTGTCTCGATAGAGCATCAGCATTGCAATTAATTTTTCCTTTTTTATATTCAATGTCATAGTCAAACTCTTCCAATTGTAAGCGCCATCTAACTAAACGAGAGCCTGGTTTTGAACAGTTGAAAAGCCATTTAAGTGGCTTGTGGTCAGTTATTATAGTAAAACGATGACCGAAAAGGTAAGGTCTGTATTGTTGAGTGCCAAAGATAATGGCCAAGCATTCTTTTTCCGTTGTTGAATAATTGATTTCTGCTTTATTTAAAGTGCGAGATGCGAATGCTATAGGTCGATCTTGACCGATGGGACCTTGGGATAATATAGCAGAAATAGCAAACTGAGAAGCATCACATGTGAGAAGAAAAGGTTTAGTAAAGTCGGGATAAATAAGGACTGGAGCAGAAACAAGTTTTTCCTTAAGTTTTTCAAAATTAAGCTGCTGTTCATTTTTCCATTCAAAGGCGACTCCTTTCTTGCAGAGGTTAGTAAGTGGTTTGGAAAATTTCGCAAATTCAGGGATGAATCTTCGATAATAGGACATTAAACCTAAGAAAGATTTTATATCTGTTTGAGTTTTTGGAATGGGATATTCTACCACTGCCTTAATTTTTTCTGGGTTTGGTTTGACTCCATTTTCATTTATTACGTGACCAAGATATGCGACTTCTTTATGTAAGAATTCACATTTGTCCGGTTGCAGTTTAAGGTTAAATTCTCTGAGTCTAGCAAAAATAAGTGAAAGATTGTTTATATGGGATGTTAAATCATGGCTATATATCACGATATCGTCCAAATATACGAAGCAACGAGAGCCTTGGAGACCGGCGAGACAAGAATTCATGAGGCGTTGAAAAGTGGCTGGAGCATTTTTGAGCCCAAAAGGCATTCTGTTGAATTGAAAATGACCCTGAGGTACGGAGAAAGCAGTTTTTTCAGGATCTTCTACAGGGATTTGGTGAAAACCAGAGGCTAAATCTAATGTAGAAAAGTATTTGCTATGTCCGAGTTGATCTAATATTTCAGTTATCTGAGGAATTGGATAAACTTCACCTATAGTTATATCGTTAAGTTTTCTGTAATCTATAACTACACGCCATTTCTTTTCTCCTGAGGCATCTAATTTCTTGGGTACAACCCATATGGGTGATGACCAAGGTGATTTGGAAGGTGCTATTATTTCGTCATCTAACATTTTATTTATTTGTTTCTCAACTTCCCTTTTATGGACCTCTGGAAATCGATAAGTTTTGGTATGAATTGGTACTTCGGTGGTAGTCCTAATTTTATGAGTGAGAGCTGTTGTGTGTGTGAGTTTGTCGTTTGGTAAATGGAAAATATCTGAATAAGTCGAACATAAGTCAATGAGGGATTCCCTTTCTTCGTTATTAAGGTGATTTAATCTTAGAAGGTTAATTACATCATTAGTTCTTTTGGAAATACCATTTGTGGGTAAAGCATAGGAATTAGTAAGAACTGAATAATCAATAGGTTCAAGATGAAGTTTCAAATCGGAATTTATGGATATTGTTTCATTTGTAGTATTAGCAATCGTAATATTAACTCTATTATTTGGTTTAACTTTAACTATGGAATTCGATACAAAGATTTGATCTGAAATGTGTTGATCGAAGACAATCCCTTCCTTTAATTCAGGGTTAGAAACAGAACATTCTATAACAAACTCAGATCGAGGGGGTATAGTATAAAGAGGTTCTGAGAAATTTAAATTTATTAAATTGTTTCCAATCTTTAGGACCTTTTTACCATAATCTATTTGACACTCAAAACTATCTAGAAGATCATTACCAACTATGCCATCATGTGATAAACTTATATCTCCCACAACGTGAAACTCGTGTGTATCAGAGGAATTGGGAAAAATGGGCATTTTAAAATTTCCAAGTGTAGAAGTAACATTATCTCCGGAGTCAATACCTTTTAAAGTTATTATATTTTTATTCAGTTTGGGAGGTTTAGATATCGAATTGAGTTTTATGAGGCTTACACATGAACCAGTGTCTATAAGGAATGAAAGGGGTCTATCTGATACAACAGTTTGTATGATAATGTGGGGTAAGTACCTTTTATCAGAGTTTTTTAAAATTTCGAATATCCTACTAGGTTTTTCTAGTGAGAGGGCATCTTTTGATGGAGACAAAGGGAATTCACAAGTTTTTTCAGAAGAGCAGAGATCAAGCGTTCGAGGATTCAGAGGATTCAGTGGATTCAGAGGATTCAGTGGATTCAGTGATGAGTCTTTTTTTGACGTTGGAGTAGGTAAAATAAGATCGTTAGATGCAGAGGGAATGAGTCCTTTAGTATCAATCATTTTATCGAATTTGGGAGGACTATGATTCAGCGGATTCAGTGATGGATTATTAAATGTACTAAAGGACTTTGTTATACTTGAGGTACCATTTTTAACAATGTGGATTTTGTTTCCCGGGCGGTACTTCTCGGGAAAACTTATTCGTTTAAATTACTGTCCGTTTGACTTTCCTCAGTGTCGTTATTCTCGCATTGATTAATTGTATATGTTCTGCGAGGAGGGCTTTGACCTGGACGATTTTGGAACCCACTTGTTTGAAATCGGGAATTGTTGTACTGTCGTTTGCGACAGTTTTCGATAGAATGACCAATTGCTTTGCAATATCTACATGTCATTTGGCTACTCGGTCCCGGGTTATTTTGATTGCCTCCATTGTAATAATTATTTGAGCGAGAAGGGTTAGAGACAAAAGGACGATGATTATTGAAGTTGTTAGATGATCTTATATTAGAAAATGTATTGTTTGTTCGGGTTCGGGGGGTAGGAGATGGTCGCTTATTCTTAATAGATTGTAATATTTTCTCTTCCGATATTGCAATATTTATAGCCTCATTTAAAGTTTTGGGAGATCGCGCTCGAACTATATTAGAAAGGTGGGGGTATAAACCCATCAGGAAATGATGGAGAGCTAACTCTTCCATTGCTGTGGTTTTACCGGGTATATCGCCCTTTCTTGATGAAGAAAGGACAACTTCGGTTAAAAGTTGGGATAGACAGGTTTCTATTTTTAAGGAAAATTGAGTAACGCTTTCACCATTTTCTTGAATCGTTTCTTGGAGTTCTGTTAACAAATGTGTATAGTGCTTTTTCTCAGCAAACTGATTCACTAAAAACTGTTTTAATTGTTCCCAATTAATGAATTCCTTAATGGAGCATGCTACTTCGGCCTTACCTTGCAGTTGGCTTAAAATATATTTAAATATAATAATTTTCTGGCTGTTTGATGCTAATTCATAAGCATTATTACAATTATTTATAAAAGCATTTAGGGTTTCACGAGACCCATCAAAAGGTTTAATAAATTTGAGTAAAACGCTCAACTCAATATCAAGTGTTGGTATAGGTTTTGATGATGCAGATGTTTTACCCTTACTAGGGGTTGGTGGAGGATCAATGGTCGAAGCTAAATCAGTTAGGCTTAAAGATGACATTTTTTTATCGGTTTCCGTCATAATTATCCTTTTTGTTTTAAATAATAATAGTTAAAATAATTCAAAAATCAAATATCAGATACGAAATAAACCAGAATATTATGAAAAACAATTTTAAAAAAAATTAATAATAATATAGTATTGTAGAATCGAGAATAAAAACAAACGAACAAAATAAAGTCAATGAATATTCCAATTAACACTTAAAAACTTTCGTACTTGACCGTCTAGCTACGAGTACACTGATAAGGCGCTGTGTAATTCGTAGAACTGTCGCCTAGACGCTGTGGAATGCGTGGCGTATCCGTTGAGCTCGCTGATAATCGAAGTAGTATTGAGAGAGGCAGGAACAAAGTGATAAAGTTTGGAAAAACTTACAGGATGATGATGATTAAGAGCATGGCGTTGCTTTGATGCATAAATGATTCCCTGGTTTATTGAGTAGAAACCAGAACGGAGCACTTGGATTATTTCACTGTTACACTCCACTTTGCACTTATTTTGTAAATTGAAAAAGGTATTGAATATAGCACGAAAACTTTGAATTAATTTCTTGAATATTAGGAACACTATTCTTTATAAATTTGCAACTGATTTGAGGCACTTGATACACTTTTGAGTTTTATTCAATTAAAATAGGGACCCGTAATTTTGCCGGATCCCACCGCTGCCACCAATGTTAGAAATGAAAAAATGAGACCCTTTTTAAAAAGAAAACTTATATTGGATTTTTAAATAACTAGGTACATGAACACACTGGACTTTGAATATCGTTAGAATTTGATGTTGACCGTAGGATGATTGGATCGGGACTGAACGGAGCGGATAGGAATCGGTAAGGGAAAAGGAGCTGAGTCAGTATTATGTTGAGTTCAGTTGGTTATTGCTGTTAAGGAATGAAAGGAGTATAGGTCAGCAATACAGGGTACATAGGGTGGATATAACAGTACGTAACCCCGTCATCCTTTCGACCGCCTTCAAAAAATGAAGCACTCAATTTAATTGTATGATTTTTTTGTAGGTATGTTACACGATTACGCGATTATTAGGTAATGGATTTCTTAAGTTGTTTTTCCTATCGGTCAGATATGCTTGCAAGGTCCTATTTAATTTTTATAGGGTTTGGTTGCGTGGTTAAACAAATATTTCAAAATGCATACGTGAATCACTCTGTTATTTATCGAACTTTGTATGAAAATTTGAGTTTTCACCCAAAGGCAATAAAGGTGGTTCTATTTTAGTTCAAGAAGATATTATCGCAAAATTTAACCACTATTTTCATTTAAGTTTCCATAAAGACTTACCGCCGTGCTTCTATTCTATGTTTTCCTTTTTTAAATTATTTTTTTCTAGGAGTTACAGCGAAGTTTTTTTAGGTTTGTTAGCGTTAATATCTCTTTCAATAAATTTTATTAATGAATGAAATGAATGATAAAATAATGCCACAAGTTTGCAACAAAATAAATAGTTCCAGTAGTATTATTCAGGGACATAACATGAAACATCAAAAGTTCAACGAACAACAATATTCGTTTCTTCAAAAAATATACATCCATCAATACCTAGAAGGGGTAGCCAGAGTTGAGTAAAATAAAGGTTGTTGGTGATAGGTCGCCAACCGCATCGCCCAATGAACACGTCAAAGAAACGTCGGATAGAAGAATTTCGCACTGGATGCCATTGACCATAACCCCCATAATGGGGGTGGTCTGTGCCATTGACACTGTAGCTCAATTGGCAGAGAAACGGGGGCGTATACCCGAGGTCGCGGGTTCCGTCACCGCCGGTATCGAAATTTTTCTTTCCTTTATTTATTAGTAATAATCCCCACATGAGGTTTTTCATGAACAAAAACATTCAAATTATGTGATAGTTAGGCGTTCTCAACATTTTTCAGATAGAATATCTAAAAAGGTAGACAAGTGGCCTTCCGAATTTGTAAAAAATACAGAGGTAGGGAACGCAAACACTACTAAAAAGTGTAAAAGAAACAAAGGATAGAAGAATTTCGCACTGGAAGCCATTGACACTGTAGCTCAATAAAATTGGCAGAGCGACGGGGGTGTATACCCGAGGTCGCGGGTTCGATCCCCGCCGGTGCACTGTAGAAATTTTTCTTTTCTTTATTTATCCTTAATTTATTAATATTGTATACATTTATAGCTTAACAGTTTAAAAGAAATAATAAATACATTTAACATTTATTGATTATATCTTAAATAATAAATTTTAGAAGCAATAATTATTTTCAAGTATAATTTTTAAATACTCATGAGTCATGTTTCATCTGCTTTGTTAATATTTTTATGAGTAAAAAAAACGAATTACCTGTAGTAGGAGCACAAACGCAGCTCTCAGTCTCGCCATTTTTTCACTTATGATAACAATTTGACAGGCAATTAAAAACAATCGTAGATAATATCAAGTTTTTGATTTAATCAGTGCCGAATAATTACAAATTTTAAAAATCACTACCGGACATAGTAGAGATTAGATATTTATATCTGTTTATGACGGGGCGGTTACGAAAATAAATATATGTTTACCTTATCATGCTTATCAATCCCTAAGAATGTCTAGTACATTCAAAGAACAAACAGACTTTTTTTAGAGAGTTCTGTGCAATACACACTGAGGCCACCGGGAAGCCGCCGGGCCGCCGACATAAGTCAGCAACTTTTTGTCGATGCGGTCTAGTTTTTACACATAAGTAAGACAAAATTCTTTCAACACATGCCGCCGCGTTGTGTCGCCGTGCAATGTTGGCGGCCAAAATTTACTGACGAAAGAGCGGCCATCAAGGAAGGGGCACCGCAAAGATCAATATAATAAGCCATTTTTAAAAGCTTTTTAAAATATCGCTTTATATTACAAAAGTTTAGGCTTCTGCAAGGGAGTTAGCACATCGTTGAGTCTTCAGCCTATTTCGCCGGGGATTTTGCTCCGATATATTTGGCAACAGTGTATATCTTTTAGATTCCCACCTCTCTCATAACCGAAAAGGAAAATTTAAATGGGAGAGTACTCCCCGACAAAAGCACAGCTATAACTTTTTAACCATAAGAGCACTATTTATCTGGCCTATGGCACTATTTAGCACTATTTATGCACTATTTTTTAGCATTGATCAAAATCAATTTCATGAAGTTTTAAAATTTGAGGATTATGGCTTGAGGGACACAGTCGGTCGGGGTCAGGGACTCAGGTTCAAGAACCGACGGACGATCCGAGCCGTATCGAGCAGCACCGCTTTCTGCATTTGTGACTAAAAATCATCAGTTCCGTAGAAGCTGAAAGAAAATCGTAACCCCAGTCAAATACCAACGCTGTTTGCCCTTGCAGGTATCACGAGAAGTAGCGGTTATTGTCCCATGCCAGACTTTCAGCGAAATGACCAAAATTTTATCTTTAAAAAATATAGGAATTTAAATGCGTATGTTATCGACTAGATATTTTTCGATCTATTGATTAACTATTCGTAAAAATTATCATAGGATTATTATTTATTTCTCAGACATTGCGATTCGTAGATATAATACTGAGTCAGTTCCTTTAATTAACACGAAGGTTATAAAATACCTACCTTCATTTCTGTACTGCCGTGTAGTACCGGCTTAGAATCACACTACCCCTTTCTACCCACGGGTGTCGTAAGAGGCGACTAAGGGTGTGGGACTTTGAGTTGTTTTTGGGCGATGCGGTTGGAGCCCCATCACTTTTGTCCCCAACACTAATGTGTCTGAGGAGTTTCTAACTCTGAAAGTCTGGCTACCCCTTTTTGGGGATTTATGGCCGTGAGTATATGTATGTATTACTGATAATCTGAATTATGATGATTCAGTGCTTCAGTCAGATGGCCCTGATTCTTTAAATTCATTTCTTCGCTACCAGGGGGTTAGCTCAGGGGGGATATGTGGTATAGCCCGAAAATCCTGTAGAAGTTCCGTAAGAAGTAAAAGTAGTATAAAGTATGGTTGGTGATGTGTCACATCGCCCATAACACTTTAAAAACTCTAGGAGAGACGTAGAAATCCCAAGTCGGCTCACACGACACCTGCGGCCTAAAATGAGTTGGTGCCATTCTTAGCTGACACAACACAGCACACTGTTTTAAAGTTATAAAACCACCACCATCTAACTCACACATACTCACTGACTTTTACTATGTCTATATAAAAAAAAAACCGAAAACGGCTCGAGCGATTCTACAGATATTGTTTTTAAAGTATTCTTATAATTTGGCGAAGTTTCTTAGCCATAGAAAAAGTAGACAAATTGTGAGGATAATGCTTCTATCATATATACCAAAGATACACAAACAAAGCACGAAAAAAAGCCCGACCAAACAGTGCTTTTTTATATGGTAAGCACAGTTTCACTGACAGTCGCGTGTTGGATCTTGCAATAAATAAATAGGTCTTAAGAAAATGCGGTAAGGTCGATAATTGTAGAAAAAATATTATTTAATTGTCAGTCTTGTTAATTGTTAGCAACCGTGATAGCCCAGTGGGTAGAACACTCGGTTATCGTGCAAACGGACTAGTGTTCAAATCCTGGGTCGGGCCTACACCAATTTGTCTTTTCTAAAGACATATGTGTGGTTAATTTATCATGGTTGTTAACGGTGAGGGAAAACATCGTGAGGTAACCCACATGGCTGAGTTGTACTTAGTCATGTGACAGTGTATTCGTACAAAATCTGCGATAAGCCTGCCCCCTATCACGTGGGTACACTGTCCATGCAAAACGTGGGTACTCTGAACACCAGATGACAAAGTCACGTGATGTTCAGAAGTATTAGTACCTCTGCCAACCCCTTCAGGGATATTCGGCGTGAACGTTTATGTTTATTATGTTTATGTCTTGTTATTCTTGCGGTCCACTTTTTTGCGTTGAATTTGTTGTTGATAATGCCCAAAACATCGTTTTTCTCATCGCATGACAGAGTCTGTCAACAGCTAAATATGACAATTTGATGACATCCATCAAGTGCATATCACTTAATGTTTGACAGTACGAAGTCTGTCCGGGAAGGTAGTCTAGGAGGAAAACATTGTTTGATTGTGATGAATAGGCTCAAAAACTACTAGACCGATTTAAAAAAAAACACGAATGGAAAGCTAAGACTTTCAGAAGCAACAAAGGATGTATGTCATCACACTAAATATCATAGGGAGTAAGCAGTGAAGAATACTTAAAACTATTTGTTCAAAACCGGGGCGGACTACTACTTTAATATAATAAAAGAATCGTTCCTTTTCCATACATTTATTACATTTATAAAATATTCATAAGTGCCACAGTAACACAGTTAATATCACAACTGTACAACACCTACGCAACAATGACTCGATGTCGGCCTTGCATGGACTCTACTGACTAAGAATCTTAAATAAACATACAACCTAATTCCCGAACTAATCCTGCATTCATTTTAATATTGAAAGTAGTTACAGAAATAATCTATATATGTACAAAATATGCCAAACAATATTAGAAAGGGTCTAGTAGGCTAACCTAAGAAGATTGGCCCCCGCAGGGGATGTGGTTGTAATTTGAGGTGCAGTAGTGGCAGGCCCTAAGAACACTATATGCGTAATATCAGCCTTTGAACTTCTTTTGTTTTAGACTTATTTACGAAAATGTCAAAAAAACATGGTAATTTTTAAACTGCGATATTAGCTTAACCAAGTAAGCGAGAGTAACCAAATAAATTTAGAATCAAAGAGCATGAAATTTGGTTCATAATGCATATTTTTAAAAACATTCATACCCTTGAACTTGGATGAAAAAAAAATAGATTATTTTTCCGCTTATATTTTTTGCCACTTATCGCGGAGGCACAACTACCAAAAGATTGATGTATACAGACTTTAATTATTTCATAATGAATGAAAGTTACTACTATTGATATGATATGTAAACATACGTTCGTAAATGTTTTTTTTTGACGTGACGCACCATGATTTTTCAATTTTTTTTTAATTCGGTACGTAGTTGGCAGCTGTGGCTTATTAAGTAATTTTTTTTGTAGTTGTGCCTCCGCGATAAGTGGCAAAAAAAATAAGCGGAAAAAAAAACTATTTTTTTTTTCACCCAAGTTCAAGGATATGAATGTCTTTAAAAATATGCATTATGAACCCCATTTCATGCTCTTTAATTCTAAATTTATTTGGTTACTCTCGCTTACTTGGTTTAGCTAATATCGCAGTTTAAAAATTACCATGATTTTTTGACACTTTCGTAAATAAGTCTAAAACAAAAGAAGTTCAAAGGCTGATACGCATATAGTTACGCATAGCACATTACGCATATAGTGTTCTTAGGGCCTGCCACTACTGCACCTCAAATTACAACCACATCCCCTGTGGGGGCCAATCTTCTTAGGTTAGCCTGCTAGACCCTTTATAAAATGACTATGTTTGTATGTAAGTTATAGTTTTCATTACATATCAAAAACAGACCAAAAAAAACTAGAGAAGTTAACTTTGTCTCATATAAATTTTAAATAGCCCAAATTTTTCGTTTATTTTTCTATTAGCATTATTTACGATAGATTTTTAGGCACATATATTTAAATTTATCAATTTTGTTACATGAGAGTATAGTAAAATTGTTAGGCACCCTAAATTCTAGAGATATTTCGGAAACTAGGCGCAAAGATTCACAATTATAAAATACGTTGTACAAACTTTAAAAAATAATAAACATTCGTTATCCATGCAATGCCGTTATACTATATGATTATTATTATATATCTATTCCACAATAATTAACCCATTTACATAAATAAATAGTACATAATTCAATTAAAACATAGTTCACTCAGAATCATAATGCGAACAGTTAATGAGTGAACGAATGAATGAATGGGAATGGTTTTGATCAAAAACATGTATGTTAAGATTGAATAAGTTATACAATTATAAATATCTGATTATTAGACTTGAATATATAATATATGGGTTATATATAACATAAAAGAGCCGCGTATAACTTAACTTTCAGACCAAAAAGCTAATATATTAATAAGATAAAACTAACTCAGATTATACGCGGCCGTTCACATACTCGAAGTAAAAGTGATGAAGAACTATGTCAAATATACAGAAAAACATACAAAACTACAATTAGAATAAATAATATTCAAACACTTATTACGTATTAAAATAAACATTTAGAAGAATTAAAAATAAAAGCGATAGCAAACGATGGTGACTGTTGCGAAAACTAAATGTCTTGTAACAAAAATCTTTTATCTTTTATCACCTACTGATTCAAACTTTTGAACGGTAGACTCTTTTAGTGGCAGAGTTTCCAACCCAAATGCCTTAAAAATACTTCGTTTGCATTAAATTTAATATATTGTTTCCTGGGCTATCTTTTTAAAGTTATTCTTTTAATTATATATTAGCCACTAGAATTATATGGTCGGAAACCCAACACACGTTTTGACCCCTAGCTTCTTGCATGTGTGATCGAGAATAACCTACTAAACTAATTTCTATAGCACAAGTAGCATCGTTGTAGGCACCATCGTCTTTTATATACAACGTCAACTTAAGCGAAGCTAGTAATATAAATCGTGTTATAAAAATAAAATTTAACAAAAACTATAAGAATTTCCATATTTCTCCATCCATATTAGGTTTGCTGTGTAGTGTCGGCTTAGAATAGCACTACCCCATTTCTTCCGGTGGGTGTACGTAAGAGGCGACTAACGGTATTGGGGCTTTAAAGGTATTTTTGGGCGACGTGGTTGGACACCCATCACCAACAACCTTTATTTTACCATCTTTTCCCCACTCAACTTTCCAAAGGTGGCTGAGGAATTTCTCATTCCTTAGCTCTGGCTACCCCATCTAGGGATTTATAGCCGTGAGTATATGTATGTATGTAAACTATTTTAACCATACATCCCATCACATGTTACGGACAAAAAACTAGTATTAGTTTACATTCGAACGAAGCAATTACACTTGAAATTCCATGGACTGAATGATGCGTATTACCGATCATAACAGGATGGAGAATCACAGAATTTCTTGAAATACCAATGAACATTTTAAAACAGCTGAATGTGCAAATGCGGTATCGTAACCTAATAATATTATTTTGACAAAAATCAGCTTGATTCAATAATATTCACATTAAAAAGCACACTATTCAAATTTTCTTAACTATTTAAGCTCGTTTCAAAAGAAATAATTTCTCTATTTGTTACAATACAGTATTATAACACACACTATTCAATGCGTTTAGGGGCACCACAGTTTCAGGTATTTTTTGACAGAATTTAAAATGATACCAAACAATATTAGTCAAGTCAAGAAAGATAACACAATACATTACGTTTTTATAATTCAGATTAAGTAGTTTTTGAAGTGGTAGAAAGGTTAATAAAGAGTTAATGTAAGTAGTAAGGGATAAGGGTTGTGCCTGAAGACCAGGGTACGAATTTGCATTGCTGAGACCTTAAGTAACATAATTTTTTATTGTATTGAAATTATTCTTTTTGTGTAACAAATAAATGCGCATTCTTTTATTTTATCTTAAGAAGCAAAATCATATTTATATATAAGATGCAATAAGCCAGCAACCAAAAATGTGAGGATTCAATCGAATACTGCGTTGTTGGAGATTCCACTGAATTTTCGATATATTGATTAACAAATAAAGAAGGCTATGGCTTATGTACAGGAAAAAGTAATAAAACGAATTAAATACATACAAAACTTAGTAAAAACATCAACAGCTGATCCCAAGTATCAGGACTATTAATTTCATATACTTTTTATTCTGGTAAATTTTTGTGTACAAGCCATAACATTCGAAAACAGAACAAGTTAAGCCCATATGGACTTTGATGAAACCAATAGTTATTTTAAAAAACTTATTTCATACAACATGTGTTAATCAATCGGACTTAAACTTATCACCAAATAAATTAATATTGTATTATTTTTCATTTGAACAATCATTTATGCAGGATGTGTTATATCCAAGTTATTTTTTACATTACATTACAAACCTTATACATATTGTTACTATAAATTGGAACTATGGCAAAATATTTGAACTTTAACTCCTTTTACAATATCACAAATTGTTCAGAAACTATCCATTAGAAAAAAAAACATTACCAATAAAAATGCAGACAGAATGTATATGTATGGGAAATATAAAGTAATACAAAACCATTTAAAAAATGTAAGCCATAGAAACCATATTTTTTTAAAAATACCCGCCACTTTTCATGATAAAAATACATATTCATAAGAAGCCATATCCTAGCACATTTATTATATTTATTCTACAACCAGTAATTTAACGACTTGATAAGGGTAACCGAAAGGCCTACATAAATTTAACTTTTATAAGGTGACCCTATGGTCTAACCCCTATATTGTAACGAGTTTAACTCAAAAACACTCAAAGTGCTCATCTTAAGCAGAATGGTTAGACCATGACTACACAATAACGGTAATATACGGTAAAAATAATTACACTCATCACTACTATAACGAAATTTGAACTTGTCAGTAACTGAATTTTAGATGTGTGGAAACAGCAAAGATATACTGGCCAGTACACCCTGCTGTGTACCAACTTATAATTTGTATTTTATGCTTAGTTAGAAAAACATTTACGTACCGCGATGTAGGAATATGAGTGAGACGCTGCTATGTGCGAGTGAGGCCGCTGTAGTGAACGCTCTAACAATACTTCCACAGATGTAGTTTTAGAATGAATGGTAACATTAAATAGATTTCAATTGCTTTAAGGATGCAATTGTAAGAACAGAAAATAATAGGCGTGTTACACGCTTTACCAAGAAACAGAGCTAGCCTATTTGAGATACCTTAAGTGTGAAAGAGAAAGAACTTAATTTATTTGCCTTATTGCTGACAAACTAGACTCTTAATTTGTAGCACAAACCTTGGAAGTGTGTATCTTAACTTCAAATAATATTTCTTTTGAACCCAAAATAAGGATGTGTAACTTTAAGTAGAAATCTGTACTGTTATCTCTTTCACACACACAGAGTATCAAATGCTGTTTCACTCTAACCGACGAACTCACAATCAAACTTAGCGGCATAGTTAAATACATTTAGAACCGTACAAATATAGTTTTTTTCAAACGCAAGTTTTTTCTAACAAAATCTAAGTTTACAAACGGTACAGATTTTATTAATGACAAGTATTTTCACATATACTAAGACATAAGATTACTTACATGTCAAAAAATACATTAATCGTTTTCATTTGCATAAACATTTATTAAGTCTACAATTTACTAAAACGTTTTATAACTGATTTGTTCGAAACCATTAAAATAGTCAAAGTCAAAAATATTAATCTATATTGGGAAGATCTAATTATGAAAGAAGAGGGTATTAAATTATTATCATCATACGGAATCACTGTTAAATATTAGTTAAATTATGATATTTTGTTCCTATCTCTTTCTTTATACAGTAATTTATTGAAACAGCAATAATTTAACGACACTTGGTTTATATACAAGGTTTTTTAAATACGAGATTAGTACACACTTTTAATATGTTGTTAAATATCGTAATTACACTATTGTCGGATTAATAAATAGTGTTTTAAATTTATTGAAATAATATCTGCCAAAGTTAAATTTAACAAATTAATATTTATATAATCTACCAAATCTGGGTAGTTAAGCATTTTCGTAGTTAATTTTCTTTTGAAAAACAATTTCGTCCTTATATGATCAATCTTCGTTTGTCAGTGTCAAAATTATACGAAAATAACTAAATACCTTACAATGATCTAGAATGAAGATTTTTTTTTTAACTTGTCTACTCTTCACATCTAGAACGATAATATCCCTTTGAGTAGTGAAGTATATGGAGATAACATAAGGTACATAAAATCGTGCCTATTTTTGAAACCAAAATGGCCGACTAGTGTTGGCCAGTGATCGATACTTTTTATCGATAATATTATAGCTGAAAAATTTGGTCGTGCTAACCCTAGGATCTAGAAAAAAATAATAGATATTTAGATTTCTGCATTGGGTGGTCCATTAACATAAAAATGGTGATTACGATTCCTGCTTCGAAAAAACTTACAGTATTTGCTGAAACATAGTAGCTATGGCTAGTACACGTATTTTTTATAAAGAAGAAGTGTCTTTCTCATGTTAAATCTGATACAGCCTAAATCATGCAATCCGCACATGTGACGTTGAGGGCGTAAAGACAGTAACTAATTAAAAAAAACGAGCGCTTGCTTTGTAAATAGTGGGTTTACTGTTTTTTATTCTATTAACCTTCATTTATTGCGCCAATTGTTGGCTTGTCAAAAACCAGAATGAACAGCAGTGGTAACAGAAATGGCCATTTCAAGAAATAAAATATTTGTATTTATCATTATCAATTATTATTATAGAAATATAAATAATTAAGTCTTAATAATTAAAAATTAACACTTTATTCTCACTTCTGGACATATAAAAATACTTAAAAAATATTTAAAAGCAAACCTAAAACTACTTATGCAACAGGTAACAAAAATAATAAAAAAAAACAAATTATACTAAAACCTTTCAGTTAAAAAATATAATTTAACTTTATTAAATAAACCTCACTGTCTAAAATCATGTTCCATTTAACAAAAATATCTAGCATATCTATATATATATATATATATATATATTAATATTTTCCTTTCCGATTGCTTCTAGCCATTTTCGCTTTTTGGGTTCATTTTTGGGGAGTCTGAAACAAGTAGGTTTTTTTCATATAATATCGATATAATACATCGACAATAATAAAAAAACATCCCTATCTCGAACATAACCTTAAACTTAAATTCAATAAATCTATATCTAAAAGTATTGAAAACTCTGTAAATACACTTCACTCTATAAAATTCAGGTATACCATTAAAGTAGGATTAGCTATAAATGCTTTATGAGTCTGCTATATGATGCTATAAAGAATAAAATCACAATAATAATAGTCGATTTATTAGTTTTCCCATTTCTTACCGATGAATTGTTAAATTAGGTCGATTCCTGCTTAAGTAAGATCCACAGGTCAGAATAGAACACTTCACCATTTTTAACAGAATTTCAGCACTATACCACTGTTTATTTCACAATTAATTGTAATTTTTCTACAAAATTTCAATGTTTACAAACAAATCAAACCATAGACAACAAAAAACTTTGAAACTAAAATGGCGGATTCATCCACGAATTCTATATATAGTTATGTATAAGATTCTTGTGGCCAGCATTATTAAAATGGTGTTGGTCTTAATGACACCCACAAAAATACTATCATCAGACAGAGACAACAATAGCTAATCATTTCGTCAAACACAATTTTGACAGAAAAGTTTATATAGAACATTATGTGATCTCCATATACTTCACTACTCAAAGTAATATCCCAATAAACAAAAACGTCGTATAAGTCATTATTAGTACGACATAAAGTTGAATAGCTGTCCTATAACAGTAATTAGATGATTACTAGGTCCTATAGACGTATTTAATTTAACTATTTAGTCGTGCGACGAATATGTTATATTAAACTAGTCATAGTAACGTTGGCAAGACTAAAGTATAAAACGTTTTATTTAAGTTTTAGCTAATACGTTTGTACGACCACGCAATAGTCATACTAACGTTACAGTCGAATAAACGTTTCCAACTGACAACATTTGGTGCTTGGTAAACCATTATATGACATTTATATAATGCAGTAGTTGTATACAGGTTTTAACATTGACGTTTATAAAACGGTCACTAGTATGTCATACAGCAGTCAATTTAAGACACTTAAATGACTTGGTTGTTTGATTACAACTCAAATATAACTTTTATATTACATTATGTCCATTTAATGTCATGCCCTGACTTTGTAGTCACATTAGAGTTAAGTTTTGACCTTAAAACGCCTTGGCCGCCATATTTACGTAACGTTTGTTGCGAAAAATGATATCGTATTATTCATGGAAAAAACTTAAACATATTGGAGCTTAGAAAAAAACAGTATCTCTACATTACGAATTATTAAAAAGTACAAGGCTACCTTGGTATTAACCACAAATAATGTTAAAGAAGAAAAGGGTACAACGCAAGAGCAACAAATGGTTCAGTACTAATTTAGTTTATTAAGTATTAAAATATCGCTAAGGATTTTTTACGACATCGAATTTTCTTTATATCAGTAAATATTTTATTGATTGATAAATTTCAATAGTAATGTTAAAATGGTTTTATTTAATACATGTGATATTTAATTTAATTTTGTTAGCAGTTAAACAGTTGAATTTGTTAAAAGTGTTCCTAATACGGCCACCATAAAATATTACTTGAAATAAATTTAAAGATAATTAATTTAGGTTAATGTTGACACATTAAAAAAAACTATTATAAAAATACATTTACATACCTTTTACATTTGGCGATTTATCTAATTTTAATTAACGAATATTGTTATAGTATGAAAATGCAGAAAAACTAAGACTGGATGTGGAGTTTCCCGGCTTTCAGACCTCCACATCAGGTTTTACTTTTCTTCTGCGTATCTGTACTGCAACGCTATTTGTTATATGTATTAAAAAAATAATTAAATGTTATAAGGAACCCTAATAGCTAGCTTCAATGGCGTATTGCATGGTCTTCAAATAACCTTAAAAAGACTTTGTGTCTTTAAAACGTCATAAAGAGGTAAGTATGCAACCAAAGCAATATGTCTGACATTTTTAAAAATAAATTTATTTTTGGTAATAAAAATATGATGTTTTAAACACAAAACTAAGAAGGGGCATGAAAATATAAATTGTATTTACGAAGGTATATTATCGTAAAACTTAAATTCCCAGTCGAACTAAACGGTATTAAAGACAAATATTGTAAGCAAAATATGAAAGTTACATAATACTCTAATTTCTTTTCCCTTACTTCCTTGTAATTATTTATCTTGCACTTAAATCTCCAAATAAAAACAACAACTAACAAGAAATATTAAGCAGCCTTTCAGGGGTTGTTACTAGACTCATATAAAACGTTTTAATAACTCAAAAACATCTGTACGACCGCAATATAACCAAACAGGTGGTTGTAAAGTTACGGTGCGACTACTGCGCGATGAAAGTGGTAATTCATAAACGTTCATACGACTTTTAAATGACGTTAACGGAGTCATCTTCTGACTTTTGTATGACCATTATACAACATTGAAGGTCGTATAATTGGGGCCCTTTTCGCGTTTAGTAAACGTTATTATAACATTAGTGTGACATAGCTTTTACGAACAGTGGTAACAAAATAACGTTAACATAACTATTGAACGACTTTAAATTGTTAATTGGGAGGCATACTTATCTCTTCTAACCCCTAGTAAAATTTATTTCTATCTCGCTCACTCTAAATGAATATTCAGATTTTGACACTTTTGATAAGTGAGTATTAATGGTGATATTCGACGAATCCAACGATACCTCTGTAGTTGTCGTTGGTTTCATCGAATAGAAAGCGCCAATATTTATATTGTTATATACATATCAAAATGTCAAAATCCGAATATTCGTTGCGTACGAGCGAGACAGAAATAAATTTTAATATTGTTTAGAAGAGATACGCATGGTAATTATCGTTCTGGACGTGAAGAGTAGACCTTCAAAACATACAACATTGATATCATTATCAAAATTACTCAACATCTTTGGCAGAGCAAAATAGACTATAATAAGCAGTAATCACGGTACAAAATCGGTAAGACGTTTAAATTACATACGTTTCCTATTTTTCTTCTTATATCAACTGCTCTTCTTGACCACCCCTTCCGATGGTTTAGGGTCGTTAAGAAGGAATACTTTGACTGCGCCGTTCACGATCAGATAGAACCAATACAGTTGCGGAAGGAGGAGTAGTGCTATTGAGATTTTGCAGCCGGTTGGTAGGAATAGCCATGTCTGGGGACAATAATATAAATTATTTATTGAAACGTAATTTGTACGGACACACTGTTCATTAATAATAAATTAAATATATACTGATATATTAAAAAGTATCCCATAATTGAATACAATTTAAGGATTCGTGGTATGAGATTCTAACTCAATGAACTAATTCACATATCATTTGTAGTTATTGAACAGTAATTTGGAGAATACAATATCCATTACATACATACATATACTCACGGCTATAAATCCCTAAAAGGAGTAGCCAGAGCTGAAAAATTAGAAATTCCTCAGCCACTTTTGGAAGTTGAGTGGGGAAAAGGCGGTAAAATAAAGGTTTTTGGTGATGGGTCTCCAACCGCATCGCCCAAATATCCAATAAAAAGCCCCAATACCCTTAGTCGCCTCTTACGACACCCGTGGGTAGAAGGGGTAGCGACATTCTAAGCCGGCACTACACGGCACTAACTCGATCATATGGTATATTATACACAATTTAATATCATGTACACCAAAGATAAAGAAAATCTCACGCCATCTAGTAAAATAGTCTCTATTTGAAATTTTGGCACGGCAGCACTGTATTTAATTTTTCGACCTATAATACTCTCTCACGCGAGATAAAGATAATATTTCTGTGCATGCAATCTGCTCGTATTAAAAACTGACCATACCATTGATTTTACATACACATACTCATGGCTATAAATACCAATAAGGGGTAGCCAGAACTCCAGAATCGGATATACTCAGCGACTTTTGGAACATACATACATACATACATATGCTCACGGCTATATTTCCCTAGAAGGGGTAGCCAGAGCTAAGGAATTAAAAATTCCTCAGCCACTTTTGGAAGTTGAGTGGGGAAAAGATGGTAAAATAAAGGTTTTAGGTGATGGGTCTCCAACCGCATCGCCCAAAAATCCAATAAAAAGCCCCTATACCCTTAGTTGTCTCTTACGACACCCGTGGGTAGAAAGGGGTAGCGACATTCTAAGCCGGCACTACACGGCTAAGTTAAGTAAAATATAATTTAATCACTAAAAAAGGATGCCGTTGGATGGGTTAGTGCTATTCTTAGTAGACACTACACAGCTACTACTAAATACTAAATTGATTAACCAAATAGTTAAAAACTCACCTCAATATACCCCATATTAACCGCTCGACTATACAACCACAGCGCAAAAGGCAAACTGACAACCCGACAGACCCCAAAGGTCACTAACATTAACATCCCATTAATTCTGTACAGCGTAGTCTGTTTTAGCTTCATCAGAGAAAGTATCCCTCGGATGGAGACGAAGGGGGTAGATAGCTCCATTAAGTAGGGGAATCCGAACATACAGTCGCCTAGGTTTTTTCTTAGGTACTGGAATGAGAAAAGTTTATAATTAATATATATATATTGTTATAAAGGCTTAAAGAAATCATAAAATAATGCATTTATGTCATGATTCGGTTCTTTTCTTATGTCATATGTGTGGTAAATTTATTAACACAAGACATTGAGATAATCTCAACCAATAAGAAAAGTATAAGAAATCTAACAGTAGATTTAAGTATAATTTACTGTTGTCATGTTTGAAATTTTCTAGATATGTATACATTGACAGCTGCTATTGGACACATAATATTACAAAACTATTTTAAGTCTACCGTGATAGCTCAATGGGTAGAACACCGGTTATCGTGCAAACGACTAGTGTTCAAATCCCGGGTCGGGCCTACACCAATTTGTCTTTTCTAAACACATGTGTGTGGTTTATTTATCATAGTTGTAAACGGTGAGGGAAAACATCGTGAGGAAACCCACATGGCTGAGTTGTACTTAGTCATGTGACAGTGTATTCGTACAAAACGGCGATTGGCCTGCCCCCTATCACGTGAGTACACTGTCAAAGCAAAACGTGGGTACTCTGAACACCAGGTGACAAAGTCACTTGATGTTCAGAAGTATTGGTCACTCTGCCAACCCCTTCGGTAATATTCGGCGTGAACGTTTATTTAAGTCTTTCTATTACACGTTTAAGTAGTGTTTGCGTTTCCTACCTCCGAATTATTACTAATGCGAAACGCAAACACTACTTAAACGTGTAAAAGAAATAAAGGATAGAAGAATTTCGCATTGGCAGCCAATTGACACGGTAGCTCAGTTGGCAGAGCGTCGGGGCGTTTACCCGAGGTCGCGGGTTCGATCCCCGCCTGTGTCGAAGTTTTTCTTTCCTTTATTTATTCTTTAATTATTAGTGAACGTTTATGTTATTATACATACATACATATACTCACGACTATATTTCCCTAGAAGGGGTAGCCAGAGCTAAGGAATTAGAAATTCCTCAGCCACTTTTGGAAGTTGAGTGGGGAAAAGATGGCAATAATAAAGGTTTTTGGTGATGGGTCTCTAACCGCATCGCCCAAAAATCCAATAAAAAGCCCCACCCATCACCATTCACCCATCGGTAGAAAGCCAAAGACATTCTAAGCCGGCACTACACGGCTGTGTTATTATGTATGTTATAGTCTAAGTCTAACGGATTATATTTAAACGTGATAACGTCAAAACTAACATTGCAAAAGTTAATGAAAAAAGAAACGAAATATGTGTAGATAATGTGCTGCCGCCGATCATGGCTTTCTATCGCTTGCTCTCACTGGCGGAACGTTACACTTTTTCGCACATGCATCTTATAAATAAATAAAGGATAAATATAGGAAAGAAAAATTTCAACACTAGCGGGGATTGAACCCGCGCCCTCCGGGTACACGCCCCCTCGTTCTGCCAATTGAGCTATAGTGTCAATGGCTTCTAATGCAAAATTGTTCTTTCCTTTGTTTCTTTTACACTTTTTAAGTAGAATCGATTTTTTTCTTTCCTTACTTATTAGTAATCTAATAATCCCCAATGTAATAATCCCCACATGAGGTTATCATGAACAAAACATTTAACATATCGAAAGTTAGTCGTTGTCTCTTTTCCACACGGACGCATCGACTTATTTATTTATTTGAGAAACAAACGGTACACAATATTTCAAATAAGACAAAAATACAGAGAAGTTCTTGACCTATAAAGTTTCTACCAATTGATATACAGACGATACAGAAAAACGCAAATTAAATAACTAATGAAAACAAAACAATTATACATCAGTTGTAATGTGGATAATTTATACAGATGAAATTAAGTAAGTTAAATGAATTCTATTGTCATTCCCACCAGACCAAGCAAACACTACAAGATTACAAAATATGCATATAGATTTTAGGAAATAATGTTAATAATATTTTATGATAATAAAATATACCTAAATAAGATACTTACTTTTCAAGGTTAAAAATACATAAATTAATAATATACAGGATAATTATGAATGAAAGTACTTAAAATACATACTTTAATATAATAACATAATAAGTAAATATATAAATATAATATAATAAATAAATATAAATTCAAATAATTATATTAAGAGAAAATTGTATGACTCAAACATTTAGGGTCAATCCGCTGATTCAACAAACTCCAACTCTTTACAAAAGTTCTTAAATTGAGTTAATGATAAATTGAAAATGTCAGCTTCAGAAAATTTTGTATTGTAAGAAATAATAGCACGGGAAATAAATGTGTTGGTGGCATAATTAGTCCTAAGAGATGGTGTGTGGAATGTGAATGAGTTTCTAGTGTTGTGGGACGGACATCTGAAGTTTAACCTTGATAACAAATAAGGTGAATCAATTAGATTGTGGATGGTTTTAAATAACATTACTTGATCCCTAGTGTCTCTAGCACATTTTAAGGGTTTCAAGTTAGGAAGGTTGTTAAAGTATGGAAATCTATAGTTGAGGTGTTTAATAAACTTATTTTGAATTCTTTGAAGCATTTTGATATATACTTGATACATGGGGTTCCATACTGTTGAGCCATATTGGAGTATTGGTAGTACCAATGCATTATAAAGTGTTACAATAGTTTGAGGGCTTTTAAATTCTTTTGACTGATGAAGTACAAATCCTAGCAATTTATACGCTTTGGAGAATATGCTAGAAATATGTTTATCAAATAGCAATTTAGAGTCAATTATGATGCCAAGATCTCTAACCTCACTTGTTCTTGAAAGGACTTTGGAAAAAAGTGAATAGGGGAATAAATCATATTTGGTTTTCCTACAAAAGGATATAATATGGCACTTGTCTAAATTAAGTTGTAAATTATTATTACTACAATAGGTAGCAAAGCGGTCAAGATCCGACTGCAAGGCAAGGCAATCACCGTAACACGTGATAGTTTTATATATTTTGGTATCGTCAGCGAATAGAAGAAAGAGTGAATGGAAAAATACTTTGTAAATGTCATTTATGAAGATATTAAAGAACAGGGGGCCTACATGAGAACCCTGAATTATACCTGATGTTATTGGCACAAATGAAGAAGTGAAGCCCTTTACAGTTACGGCTTGCCATCGTCCTCGTATATAGGACTCAATCCAACGTAGCAGGTCTCCGTGTATACCAAAGTTCTCGAGTTTAGCAATTAATATAGAGTGGCAGATTTTATCAAAAGCTTTTGAGAAGTCTGTATACACAGCATCTACACGGTGACCAGCATCCATAGCCTCAGACACATTCTCAATGAATTCGCAAACATTAGTCTCAGTTGAACGTTTGGTGACGAATCCATGCTGCTCACTTATGATATGAGGTCTAATTATGGGGAAAATCATATCATAAACAATTTTTTCCAGTAGTTTTGGAAGAACAGAAATTTTAGATATTGGTCTGTAGTTCTTTGAATCATGTTTGTCGCCGGTCTTAAAAATTGGTGTGACGTAGGATAACTTCCAACGATCGGGAACAATACAACTTGTGATAGATAATTGAAATAATAGATGAACGGGTCGGGAAATAGATAAATGAATTCTTTGTAAAAATAAGGGATGTAAACCGTCCGGTCCCGCACCAATTGAAGTATCCAATTGTTTCAAATAACGAGTAACCAAGGACAATGTGATAGAAATTTTATGTAAATTTATACAAGAGCTATGACATTCTTGGGATGTGTAGTTACTAATATCTTTTTCAAAAACGGCTCTAAAGTTTGTACTAAATAATTCAGCGATCTGCATACCAGTATCACCCTTCACACCATCAAGAAACATAGTATCAGGAATATTACTCGAATTACGTTTGCACTTGATATAATTCCAAAACATTTTACTATTTTTGCTAATATTTTCCTCCACAGAATTAATGTACGTGTCATAATCCGATTTCGACACCAATTTCTGACGCTTTCTTAGAAGTTTAAACTGTTCATAATCAACTGTCCGCTTGTATATTTTCCACTTTTTATGTATCTTAAGTTTTTCCTTAATTATTTTTCTTAATGGCTTGCTAAACCATATTGGGTAATTGTCGTTATGTTTGTCAATTACTGAAGGTACATACATATTAATTAAACCAATTAATTGCTCATAAAAGATATCAGTCGCCTCGTTAATATCACAACCAGCGAACAATTTGTCCCAATCGGTATTAGTGACAGCATGGTGGATACTATCAAAGTCAGCAGCATGGAACCGCCAGCGCAAACGAGATGGGGGCTGCAGGTCTTTTGGAAGCTCTAAAGTGACAGACACGGAAAGAGTTGGGTGGTGTAGGTCCTCAGGTACCAGTGGTGAGGAAGAACGCGAAACTTTACAGGGTAAATTACTAAATACAAGGTCAAGGCATCGATCATTATGGTTATGAATATTATTAAATTGACTACACCCTGTAAAATCTAGGAAATCGGCAATAATAGAAATTTTGTTATTTTCTAATGGGTTACATCATGCCTGTCTATCGATACTTTTACTCAATCATTTGGGGAACGTGACACTTTTTCGCGCATGCATTCAGCCCATCGATTTGCAGACCTTGTTCAAGATAAAAACAAAAATAAATATAATACAAGTTAATAAATAAATCTCACCACAATAACCAGGAACCCGTATCCTCCAATAAACACATGATGAGCCAACATGAGACCATCTTGCGCGAAGAATCTTGCCAACGTGGGAGTCACGCGCGGGGACTTCTCTGAGCACGCGCATTTGAATATCTGGGGATGAAGGTATACGGTTTATTGAATAAACTTTATTAGAAATATGCTTGTTCTAAAGTTTGGTATACAATTAAAAAATGCATAGATACTCCGGGTTATTTAGTTATTTTAAAGCTTATTTTTTCACATTAAAAAACATTGCTGTGTACTGTCGGCTATGATAGCTGCCAGGGTGGACTCGCCTTACTCCGCGTGTCCGCGCTGCATGCTCACGCTGTGCGACATTGTATATAGATTGTATATAAATTATAAATAAGAACTAACCCTAGCATTAAGCCTTTCTACTAACAACATTGAGTCTTAGTTACTTGTTTATTGAATTTTAATAATATAATAATTAGAATAGCACTACCCCATTTCTTCCGGTGATTGTACGTGTGAGGCGACTAACGGTATTGGGGGCTTTTAAGGGATTTTTGGGCGATGCGGTTGGAGACCCATCACCAACAACCTCTATTTTACCATCTTTTCCCCACACAACTTTCCAAAAGTGGCTGAGGAATTTCTAATTCCTTAGCTCTGGCTACCCCTTCTAGGGATTTATAGCCGTGAGTATATGTATGTATGTAAAAAATATCATATTGATTCCATAGTTAAAAAAGCAGCTTAAATTTCAGGATTTATTAAACGTCAAAGCAAAGGTTTTAGAGCTGACACTAAGATTATTTTGTTTAATGCCCTAGTTCGTAGTCATCTTGAATTTGCTTCCTCTGCCGGGAGCCCATCTTATGCAGTAAACTCACATCGTATTGAAGGTATTCAAAGAGCCTTTACTCGTCATCTTGCTTTTATTTCCTCAAATGTATCTCATAAATCTCCTTATGATCACCGCTTAACCTTTTTTAACATGAAATCATTACGTAATAGAAGAGAGACCCACGACCTTCTATTTCTTTATACAATTATTAATAATCTTGTCGACTGTCCTGATGTTCTAGAAAATATTTCATTTCAAATTCCTTTTAAATATTCAGGACAACCAATAAAAAAACTTATGTGTGGGCCTCAACCCCGTTCAAATTTAGGCTCCGATTCACCTATAAATAGGCTATGTGACCTTCATAATATCTATAGCAGTAAATTGGATAATCTTGACATATTTCATGATTAATTTAATAGTTTTAAGAAAAAAATATTATGCATATAAATATTGTTTGTAGTTTTATTGAATTGTTAATTATTAAACATTTTTATAGACTTGTAAATGATACTTAGAAAACTTTTTTTGTATTAGTAATTACCTTTAATAGACTAATATTGTTGTTTACATAAATTTCCGTTATAATATTTTCATTTACAAATGTCTTGCACACCTATAATAGGCTTTTACAACGAAATTATAGTTTTTATATTGCTTTTCATTTAATGTAAGTTGTTAAAGCTGCTGGTGTTCCAAATTAACAAATCAATAAATAAAATAGGCCTGCCCCCTATCACGTGAGTTCTGTCTAAGCAAAACGTGGATAACTACTTTGGACACTAACGTTGTTCATAAGTATTGGTACTTCTGCCAACCCCTTTGGGGATAAACGGCGTGAACTTTTATGCTATGTTATATACTCCCGGCTATAAATCCTAAAAGGGGTAGCCAGTTTCTAAGAACATAACATTCTTCAGCAATTTTTTGAAAGCTGAGAGGGGATAAACAATCATATTTTTCCTGCAAATGTTTTTACTATTTAGACTATAAGTTGCAAAAAACGTAATATACTTCATTTAAGTTAATAACTCTATCAAATATGTACAAAACTGTAACACTTTTTAACCATACTATTCCAATAACAAATCTTAACTGTACCAAAAATTTTACAACAAAAACCTACCTTATACATAGACCAGATATCATAAAAGAAGTAGGCAGCGCCGAACCAAGCGTACGCAACTGACATGTAGTGCGAGGTGGACGTCACGTCGCGGAAACACGAGTACGAACACACGATGGCGCCGGACAGCGCGCACAGCACGGCTTGCACTGCCGACACTATCCTGAGAATGGGGGGACATTATAATAATGATTTTATTAGTTGCTGTGTGTACTACCCCATTTCTGACCATGGGTGTACGTAAGAAAAACTTACGCCCGATTTCTGAATTGAGTATTTAAGCTGAGAACGACGTTAGTATCGTTTTGTCTCATTCAGTTGTTAAGATTTCAATGCGACAGAACGATACTTAAGTCGTTCTCAGCTGGAATACTCAATTCAGAAATCGGGCGTTAGGCTTTTGAGGTTTTTAAGAATTTGTTGGGCGATGTTGTTGAAGACCATAGATAACCCCCTATAGATTCCGCTTACAGGGCACTCGATATCGGCAACACGTTCGACTAATTGAGTAGACGTATAAAATTTCACCTACACACTGTTTCAGTTGCGACCAGAACTAGAAACTGAGTGTTCGTGCACCAAAAATATTTATACATACTGTTTTATTTATTACTATTGCTTTGAAATGTCTACATGTTTAATAAAGTGGTGTGGGAAATCAACCACAAAATACAACTACCAAAAAGACGGTATTACATTCCATTACTAAGCATAAAATCATAATTAAATTGCAATTCAAGAGATTAATTTAAACTGGTCAATACCATAGTTCCTTCACATTCACTCTTTACGTTGATTGTGATTACGTCTTTTTCTAGCATAACGTCAAGGATGTCCAGAGATACTTTTAGAACGGAATGGTTTCGGAACGGGAACTAAGAAGCCAATCCGGTCCGAAGGTTGCGGGTTCGATCCCGATTTCAGAGCAATATTTATGTGATGAGCTTCAATGATTGTTTTTTAGTCTTAGGTATTATTCATATGTGTACTATATAATATTAAATATATCGTTAAGTTAGTATCCCATACTAAGTCTTACTTAGTTTGGGACTAACTTAATCTGTGTATAATATGTCCGTATACAGATTATTTCTTAAATAGAAGTACAAGTACTTATATATTTATTTATTTGTTTTATTTATTCTTTTTGCAAAACCTAACATCAAAATTAAAAGGACGCAGACGAAGTCGCGGGTACCAGCAAGTATCTAAATATTTCAAATCTTGCTCTGATAGAATTTCGTTTATATTTGAGTTTTTCTAAATTACCCGAGATGAAAGCCAAATAGATTGAAGCTACTCATCGTTTCAACGACACCGGTTTTGTTTACCGGCCCATATATATGTATTTCCATTTCTTTCTTTCTTTTCAATAAAAATATAAATGTTAAAATCTATTATTCTTTCCTTACGAACTAATTTATCAATATCATTTCTCAAATGTGTCCCATCACTATTAAAGAGTTCAAGTATAGAGCGACCTTGAAAGAGCCAATCACAGGCATTGTGCGTTGTTCCCCGCTACTCGTGCTTTCCTCCAAGAGTTGCCAGTTTGGATTCATACAAATATATACTGTATGCGGAGTCTATTGGGGGTGGTCTGTGTTGAAGACCCATCAACAATTTAACCACCTTTTTTGAACAATAATTTCCCCACTCAAATTCTTTCTCTTTATTGTTTTTATTTTATAATTAATTTATTGTTAAATGTTGTTAAAATTAAGTGTCTGTGTAAAAATTTATGTTACTTGTTTTTCTTGTGCCTACAATGGCGAATTAAGATTTTTCTTCTTCTTCTTCTTCAAATTCCAAAAATGGCTGAGAATTTTAATATTCTGAAGCCCTGGCTACCATCAAGAGATCTATAGCCCAGAGTTTATGCATGTATGTATGATTTTAGAATGTTAATATTTTTCAAAAGAGCAGAAAAATTCTTAATAGCAATCAATAAGAAACATAACACATGAAATATGTATTTGGCACACGCATACTTTTTAATAATATAAAAATATTATTAGTTAAAGTCTCGGATTAATTTGAGAAGAGAAGAGAACATTGTTTGTCTTTAATGTTATTTTTCATTAGCTTTAATAAAATGATCATCTTTTCCCAACCAATCTCACAATTCTTTCCTATAAAACCCCATAGTCTGCTGTGTAGTGTCGCCTCTGCTGTGTAGTTTCAGCTTAGAATAGCACTACCCCATTTCTTCCGGTGGGTGTACGTAAGAGGCGACTAACGGTATTGGGGCTTTTAAGGGATTTTTGGGCGATGCGATTGGAGACCCATCACCAACAACCTTTACTTTTACCATCTTTACCCACTCACATTTCCAAAAGTGGCTGAGGAATTTCTGATTCCTTAGCTCTGGCTACCCCTTCTAGGGATTAACAGCCGTGAGTATATGTATATATGTATGTAAAACCCCATACTCACTTATTATTAATATCCAGCACCTTAGAAGCAGTAAGGTCGTATTTCAGTCTCCACTGGTGCCCGGTCTTAGACCGCAGACCGAGCACGTTCAGCCACGCGAACATCGACGGGAAGAACACGAAGCCGAGGCTGGTGAGGAGACCACCGCGGTAGACGTTGATCCTGGAAACAAACAAAATGTTTAAAATTATCTGTCATACTTATTTTTTGCTGAATAGTATCGGCTTAGAATAGCACTACCCCATTTCTTCCGGTGGGTGTACGTAAGAGGCGACTAACGGTATCGGGGCCTTTAAGGGATTTTTGGGCGATGCGGTTGAAGACCCATCACCAACAACCTTTATTTCGCCATCTATTCCCCACGGACCTTCCAAAAGTGGCTGAGGAATTTCTAATTCCTTAGCTTTGGCTACCCCTTCTAGGGATTTATAGCCGTGAGAATATGTATGTATGAGTATCTGTCTTTAATTACCCTAGTGTGAATTATTATTACGTGAAGTTCCCACGGGTGTTGTAAGAGGCGTCTATGGAAATGGGGCTTTTCTAAGTGGTTTTCGGGCGTTGCGGTTGGAGACCTTTTACCAACGACCCTTTACTTCTATCATCATGTCCCCTAAAACATCGTGAGGAAACCCACATGGCTGAGTTGTACTTAGTCATGTGACAGTGTATTCGTACAAAACGGCGATAGGCCTGCCCCCTATCACGTGAGTACACTGTCCATGCAAAACGTGGGTACTCTGAACACCAGGTAACAAAGTCACGTGGTGTTCAGAAGTATTAGTACCTCTGCCAACCCCTTCGGGGATATTTGGCGTGAACGTTTATGTATTGTGTTATCATGTCCCCTATCATGCAGATGTGTAGGAGTTTGCAGCTCTAAAGCTCTGGCTACCCCTTTTTGTGATTTATGGCCGTGAGTATTTGTATGTATGTAACAAAACTCGAGCATCCATTATCTTATGACTCTGACGAGTATATCTGTCTTTAATTACCCTCGAGTGAATGATGCATGCGATAATTATGTTCGTGACGAAACATCTTAGTCTTAAACTTCATTTTATTTGTTTTAACACAAAAGTGAGCATTCTTTGTTTATCATACGACGTCCGTAGCCGAGTGGATAGGTGACTATTGACTAGCTTCTCAGTACGAAGGTTGAGGTCTCGATCCCCGAATTTAACTTTTCTAGGGGCTTCCTGTAGAGCAAGCACGAGCGCTATTTTATCGACACGATAACGGTTAGAATGAGATGGCAGTATACGATACTAAGTAAGTGCGTAAGAGATGGCTGCTTTATCCCACGCGATAACTAGTTTAAACACGGCTCGTGCTTGCTGTGTTATGAACGCTTATGACAACCGTAATAGCTCAGTTGTTATCTTACAAACGATGAGGTTTCGAATATCGGGTCAGGCCTACACCAATTTATCTTTTCTAAAGACATACGTTTAGTGAATTTGTCTTTGTTGCTAACGGTGAGGGAAAACATCTTAAGGAAACCCACGTGGATGAGTTGTACTGTCATGTGACAGCGCCATAGTACAAAATGACGATAGGCCCCGTATCACGGTTTATTATAGGTGAAGATTTGTAAATGGCATTGTGTATTCATATTTAGTATTTTATTGTTTGTATTGGTCTGTTAATCTTCCAAAGAAAATAAAATAAAATAAAATAAATCACGTGAGTACACTGTCCAAGCAAATCGTGTTCAGAAGTATTAGTACCTCTGCCAACGTCTTCGGGTATACACGGCGGCAACATTTGAATTTGAGACCATTATCCACACAAGCCGTTTAGTGTCGGCTTAGAATAGCACTACCCCGTTTCTACCGATGGGTGTACGTAAGAGGCGACTAACGGTATTGGGTTTTTAAGGGATTTTTGGGCGATGCGGTTGGAGACCCATCACCAACAACCTTTACTTTACCATCCTTACCCCACTCAATTTTCCAAAGGTGGCTGAGGAATTTCTAATTCCTTAGCTCTGGCTACCCCTTCTAGGGATTTATAGCCGTGAGTATATGTATGTATGTTTCCACACAAGGTTGCGTCATTCTGACGTCGTCGTTTTAGATAATTATGAAATCTGCCATTAAGCTCCAGTCATTAAGGATCCCATTACTCATCATACACGCCGTTTTTCACTGCAAAGTTGGCAGAGGTACTAATACTCAAGACACAGAGTGATATTACTGTCACCTACAGTTCAGAGTACCCACGTATAAAACCTTTCCTCGCATTTTTTCTCATCGTTAACAACAACTTTTAAGACGGTTGTATGAAAAAAAATATGTATAATTTTATCATGCATATACTCAGGACTAGAAATCTAAAAAAAGACGCAATCAGAAGGGCAAGCACGAGCCGTGTTTAAACTAGTTATCGCGTGGGATAAAGCAGCCATCTCTTACGCACTTACTTAGTATCGTATACTGCCATCTCATTCTAACCGTTATCGTGTCGATAAAATAGTGCTCGTGCTTGTTCTTCAGAGCTTCAGCATTGGGAATTCCTCGGTCACTTTGAGAAGTTAATTGGAGAAAAGATAGTAAAATATAGTATGTTGGGTAATGGATCACAAAAAACAACGAACAAATCTCTTAAAAAGACGCAAAGCCATGGAATATCCACCTGCGGGAAAAAATGGGTTAATGCTATTCAAAGCCGACACTGCACAGCTCGAAAACTGCCATTTAAAAGACATCAACATTATTCTTATCTTTTTAACTGAGGGTTATTATATTAACTATGTTTTGGTTTTGGTCGTTATTTGCGTCGATTTCATTCATCATTCATCATTTATAACGTAATCTGTGTCATTATTTATCAATGCTGTAATGTATCGCTTTTAACCTTAATGACCCTTGCAACCAGCAACTTGCAAGCACGAGCGCTATTTTATCGCCACGATATCGTTTAAAAGAGTGTAAAAGAGATGGCAGTTTTATTCCACGCGATATCTATTTAAAAGGTTATTCGTAGTAGGTATGCTGGTTAGATCAATCAGTTGAATGTGAATTGTTATATTTAATATATTTATAATACCTATTGACCCACTGATTGCTAAAATGGTGGGACAGCATTTTGTATGTTATCTATATAATACACATTACAATACCCAAGCTGTGTAGTGTCGGCTTAGAATAGCACTACCCCAATTCTTCCGGTGGGTGTACGTGAAAGGCGACTAACGGTATTGGGGCTTTTAATGGATTTTTGGGCGATGCGGTTGGAGACCCATCACCAACAACCTTTAGTTCACTATCTTTTCCCGACGCAACTTCCAAAAGTGGCTGAGGAACTTCAAGTTCCTTAGCTCTGGCTACCCCTTCTAGGGATTTATAGCCGTGAGTATATGTATGTATGTATGTATGTATGTATATGTTATAATCAATCAAGCATTTCTATCAGAATCATAATCTGTCATAAAAAGTTGTAGCTTGTAATTTTATATCCATTTCTGATTGTGTTTGTTTGAAATGCTATACATAAAATAAATAAAAATATAGATGCTGTGAATCTGAATTGTGGTATGCAAACCTCTCAGACAAGACAAAATGAAATACTGTCATTGACTTCTAGTTGTGTCTAGTAGGGTTGTGGGTTCGATCCCCGCTAGCGTCAAAATTTTTCTTTCCTTTATTTATTAGAAAAAATCCCCACATGATGTTTTCACAAACAAAAACATTCTAATATATATCAAGTCTCAATAAATAATTTTCCTCACCTATCCTCTGGCTCCAGCACAGCGACAACATACACTGCAGCTGTGAACGATGTCATTGTGGAGATTGCCAGCAGTCTTAGCTGAAGACCGTGATCCATCTAGAGTGGGTAAATTTATATTAATTTAAAAAGTATTCAAATATTTGCAGAAGCAACAGAAGAATTCAAAGCTTTAACATTAAAAAAATGTTAATAATAACTATGTCGTAAAATATAACATAACATAACATAAACGTTCACGCCGAATATCCCCGAAGGGGTTGGCAGAGGTACTAATACTTCTGCACATCACGTGACTTTGTCACCTGGTGTTCAGAGTACCCACGTTTTGCATGGACAGTGTACTCACGTGATAGGGGGCAGGCCTATCGCCGTTTTGTACGAATACACTGTCACATGACTAAGTACAACTCAGCCAAGTGGGTTTCCTCACGATGTTTTCCCTCACCGTTAACAACCATGTAAAATATAACTTTATTTTAAAAATATGCTGTGTAGTGCCGGCTTAGAATAGCACTACCCCATTTCTTCCGGTGGGTGTAGGTAAGAGGCGACTAACAGTATTGGGAGCTTTTAAGGGATTTTTGGGCGATGCGGTTGGAAACCCATCACCAACAACCTTTATTTTACCATCTTTTCCCCACACAATTTTCCAAATGTGGCTGAGTAATTTCTTATTCCTTGGCTCTGGCTACCCCTTCTAGGGATTTATAGCCGTGAGTATATGTATGTATGTTTAAAAATATTGTTCATATTAGGTTGGCATCTGACCATGCAGGCTTTCATTAAAGGAATGACAGCTTTACATTATTTTACCATGTAACATGCACATACTCATCAATATTCACTAGGGAATGCAATCCCGCACTAAAATTTCAATAGCTGGATTCCGCGGTATTGAGAGGTTCAATCCCGCGCGTGTTTTTTTAAAGGAATTGAAAAAAGAGACGTATCCTGTATCATAAACGAGACTACAGAACTTAAAATGAAAGTAAAAAATATTATTAAAACTATTTATTAAGTAATCAAATCACTATTCAGAAATAACAATTACAAACAAAGATCAAAAACTATTACAAACAAACAAAAAGCAACTATCCATAATTTTGGAAGAAGCGGCGCAAATGTGCATAAAACATAGCCTCTCAATAGTTTTGTGAAACTATTTATTAAGTTATCAAATTAATCAGTCACTAATTAGAAATAGCGACATGATAGTCCAGTGGGTAGAACACCCGCCCAAAAACAGAAGGGTGTGAGTTCCAATCCTGGGACGGGCCTACACCAATTTGTCTTTTCTAAAGTCATATGTGTGGTTAATTTATCATGGTTGCTAATGGTGAGGGAAAACATCGTGAGGAAACCCACATGGCTGAGTTAGTCATGTGACAGTGTATTCGTACAAAACGGCGACAGGCCTGCCCCCTATCACGTGAGTACACTGTCTAAGCAAAACGTGGGTACCTTCTCTGGTAACTAGATGGCGCTTGCCATGTGAGTTCAGGAGTATTGGTTCCTCTGCCAACCCCTTCGGGGATAAACGGCGTGAACGTTTATGTTATGTTATGTTATGTTATGTAATTAGAAATAAAATAACTATTACAAACAAACAAAAAACAATTATTCATTATTTTGGAAGTAGCGTGTCAATGGTTTTGTTAGACACATCATTTCAACACATCCCGCGGGATCCCGCACAATTTAGGCGCGGGACTGGTCTCGCAAAAATGGTGCCCGAAATACCGGGATCCCGGTATTGCATTCCCTAATATTCAGATACAAGAATGTACACATGTACAATTAACTTAATCATACACATTTTTTAATTATATCTCTGTTCTTTCTATCTGATGTCCCTAGTCATGGAGCAAAATATGATCAAGATGGGTTAAATTTTATTTTATTTTCTTCAGAAAACCAACAGCCCAATATATTAATTGCTAAAAGAAAATATATAACTTAATGCCAATTAAAAGTTTCCACATATTACTGTAAACTAAAAACATATGGACTAAGAGAAGTTTAATAACATATTAAATGCAAAGTTCCGGATGAATGGAGCTATACTCTAATCATATATCAAAGAACAGCTGATCCCCACAGTTTCTTAATTCAGCACATTTGGATAAGTCGCCTCTAACAACACTTGTGGCAAGAAATAGGTTAGTGTTATTCTAAGCCAACACTACACAACTAAAATTTTAATAATTCAAATATTACCATATTTGAAACAAAGAAATCTACATTTAACCTTTCGTAGGCTGACAGTACCTTCCTACTTGTTACTGTTGTCTGCCGGGAAGTATCGGCACTATGAACCGTGTTCGGACGGGTATAGAACATTGATGTAAATTACTTATTATTTATTTAGTTAGTATAGTTTAGCGATTGAAATGTAAAGTTAGATAGGTAAACTATGATTTGTAATAAAATATATGGACATTATATGCTTTATTTAGATTGTCTACCTTTCAAAAAAAAATTTACCTAAAAGTGACCCCGACTGAGAAATATGCTCAATTTTATGTTCAGTTTTGTTTATTTTCGTCCTAACTCATTTTTGTTACATTTTTGAATAACAAAACAAAGAAGTTATGCTAAAATAAGAATAATTTATAACACGTAACTTATAAAATATAGTAAAAACACTTCGTTAGCTCACGACCGTTTGAATAATGCAAGATTTGAATGAAGTTTAGTCCAAAAATTTGTATAGGTGAATGTCGGTGCGAATGTTGTTTATGGTCAATGGACTCATTCTTTATCACTTTAAAGTGATTTCAACTATCCTGTAATATAAATAAGATTTAAAATTAACTAAAACTAAAATGATTCCTCCTTGGACGGATACGTCCTTAGGCAAAGGATTGGGGTACGGACGGATCCGTCCTTGGGCGTTCGAAAGGTTAATAGGTAATAAAAACACACAATAAAGTGACAAGGTCAAGATTTAATTACAACCAATATGAAAAAAATATATAAAAATAAAACAATAATGGTTTTCATCAAATTTTAAAAATCAAGCATACATACCATTGCTGTTCGTTTCTTCATTGTTGTTTTATATGATGAAATAAATAGTTAGGAGAACAGGGCACGATATTAAGAAAACAAACTCATATTCTTCTCTCCAAATAACTTCGCACTATTCCTCTGTCAGATATTTTTATTTACTCTTTATGACAGTTAGACCTAAATAAACTGTTACTGATATCAAATCAAGGATTTACAGAAATAATATTAATAACACAGTATTTATTATGATTGTTCGAAAACACTATTTTAACAGAACCGTATATTGGAATATAATCAATCAATATCTTAGTCTTCAATAAAAAATAGAGAAAGCAGATGCAGAAATGCAGATTACGCGAAATGCGAAATAAGTTTTAAATGTCAATGTCATTAAATTTTTATCCCGAATTTGACATTGACACTTCTGACAGTCGATGCCATCATCTAGAGATGAGCATCATATCATAACCATGTAAGCACAGATTACAATATAGTAAGCTAGAGATGGGGTTTAAAACACGGAGAGGATAGTTAAGCTACATTACGCTTCACGCACATTCGCAAACTTAGTAGTATGATTACTAACGTAATATATGTATATTATTTCTTATTATTAATCTTTTAATCTCCTCAATATGGACTCTAATGTTTGTTAATTTTGTTGATATTAAGATAAATATTTAGAAAAAACTCTAGGAGAACAGGGCAAGGAAGTTTTAATGTATTTAAAACACATTGTGCGCTGTTTTTTTTATACATACCTTGCAAAATAAAATCAAGCAAAAGCTAAATAACTAACTACCCTCATTTATAATTGTTATTACAAAAACATTGGTACAGAAATACTGATTAATTTTGCTACATACTTAATACCGTTTGTTTAATAGATGCAATAAATTATTTATCAAATTTGTTACACACTGAAAATGGAGAAAGTAAGTAAAATAACTTTTATAATAATATATCTCCTTTTAGATAAAGCTCAGTAATTCTATGTATTATACCTATTCGTATTAATTTTGTATTAGTTTAACGAATTCTTAACGACAGAGTGTGTAAAATACAAATTATGCTTTTGAACAATTAGTCAAGAATAGAAACCAATAAATTTATACATTTGGCGAAATGATTAAATAAAACATCTGGTTGGGCAAGTAATAAAGGTACTAATGTTTTATGTTTCTTTTGCTTTAGCATTTCTATAAACCAGATGAATATGGAATTATTAAGAAATTCAAAGCCAGAGATCGATCGCAAAGTTTTACTTCTCCCAGAAATCCTAAAACTGTTGTCATAAAGCCTCGGGTAAGTGTATCATACATTTATAACATATTACACATATTTGTCACGACTTCTGCATCTTAACATACAGAATAAAATATTTTGAAAATCAAAATCATTACTAATCAGTTTTATCACTGCGCTTAGAATAGCACTACCCCATATCTACCCATGCTCTCTAGAGGACTCTATTGTGTGTGATAGAAAGTGCAGTTTTTGTATGGAAAGCGGTCTTTCTGGTTAGATTTTCTCCCGCGCTGGAATAGCATAACAAGAAATCATTCAACAAAAATATTCAGCACCTTTCTGTTCCTGACCAATGAATTTAAATCTCTCTCTTGTCATTTACTTTGTATTGCCCTGGAGGGTTAGCATTGGCACTAATACTTCTGAACATGAGGTGACATTATGACACGCAGTGTTCAGAACACCCGCTTTTTGTGTCGACTGTGAATTCACGAGATGGGGCTTAAGCGCCCATCGCTGCGTTGTACATATACTGCATTTTATCACTAAACATTGGTGATACACGACTAAATGTACTTCGCCCGTGCATATGGGTTTCCTCACGTCATCATTTTTCCTATTCGTTATGAACATGAATTAACATATTAAATTAATGACACCCATGACTTTCGTATTAATAATGAAATCATAAGTTAGGTCTACAATTTTTTTTTTGTTTACCGGAGGGGATATCCTCATGGATCCCCCGTCGCTCTCTCGAGGATAGGAGGTATGTCGGACTTTTACCGACTAAAACCCCTCCGGCTCGGTGCTGCTGGCCCTGCGGCCTATGCGGCGTCACCTTGATGTGTTTTGCCGGGCGGCTGAAGGCCGCCCTGGCGGTGAAAAGGAGTGTACCTAAGCTAAGTCGGATAGGTGCGTCTACAAAGAACATATTCAGGCGTAATATATACAATGGACCTGACCAACGTTTTTTATTTTATATGTAAAATAATTCTACAATAAAATTACGAGAAAAACTTTTTTCATTGCTTATAAAATGGCTGAAATATTTAGGTTTAAAGTGCGTATTTTCGGCTGACTCATTTAATTGCGGTTGGCGTGGGAAAGTAGCGATGTGACGTCACAGCCCCGGCCGTTAGTCGCTCACGCTTACGTACGCATGGAGTTTTTTTAGAGCAAATAAATACTGTAGTGTGCCTCAGTGTTTCAAGTACATACATACATACATATACTCACGGCTATTAATCCCTAGAAGGGGTAGTCAGAGCTAAAGAATTAGAAATTCCTCAGCCACTTTTGGAAGTTAATTGGGGGAAAGATGGTAAAATAAGGGATATTGGTGATGGGTCTCCGACCGCATCGCCCAGAAATCCATTTAAAAGCCCTAATACCCCTAGTCGCCTCTTACTTATTCCCGCGGTAAGAAAAAGGGGAAGTGCTATTCTAAGCCACACTATACAACTCTACAGTTAAAACACCAGATAAACTCTTTTTTTATGTGCCTATTATTATTACCTATTATACGAGACTACCAAGAGCCACTTTATTACATACAAATACGCAGCTTCTTAGAAATTAATCAGCTACTTTTGGAAGCTGCATGGGCAAAATATGGTGAAATAAAGTTTCTTAAAAGAAAATATCCCTTAAAAGCCCCAATATCGTCAGTCACATCTTACGTACACCCACCGGGTAGTGCTATTCTAACCCGATACTACACGGCCACTTTAATATAAAAATATAATCACGACTATAAAACTGAAAAAAGGTAGACAAAGTTTCAGAATTAGGAATTTGTTAGCTACTTTTGGAACTTGAGTGAGGAAAAGATTGAACAATGAAGGTTGTTGGTGATTGGCGATGAGTCTCCGCCGCATCGTCTTATATTCTCCTAGAAAAAAGCGCCTAATTTTCAAATTCACCTTTTATTAAAGTAAATATTTCTACACCAGCAGGGAAAAAATAAACGAAGAAAAAAACTTCCCTTTATTTATTTGTAATATGTATTATATAGTAATATAAGAATTAAATGTACAAGAGGTTTTCATGAACAAAAACATTTAAATTTTATTAACCTTGTGAAGAAACGAGGTAGTGCTATAAAACAATCACCAACAACAATAATCCTCTATACCATTTAGTTATTCTCAATTTCTAAAGGTGGTTTAAAGTTGTTACTTAAGCTATCGGGCAGGAAGTATTTGTATTAATGCAACTCTCAAAACTCAAACTTTCACCCAGTTATTCCCTTAGGGGTCGGCAAAAATAGCTATTATTAATGTTACTTTATTGTAAACAAGCATATAAAAGGAATAAATAAAGAAACAATCGCACCATTCCCACGGACCGACTTCGCGCTGTGGCAATTACCGGCCGGCTCACGGGTTGTGACGTAAAATTAAAAAGCGCGCGAAATCTGAAGATTTGAAAACGGTGTTAAACTTCTCGAGATCGCTGCTTCGGAAATACTGCATGTATTGACGTGAAATAAAAACGATTGTAATATAAATGATGAACTAAAGTTTCAAGTGCATTTGGTACAGATATTTTGACCCATTTGTCTTCTCCATTGTTGCTGGATTATACTTTTTTGCGTTTTTTACCGCATTTACAAATTAGTAATCATTATTCATAGTCACAGCACAGCAGCACCATAAAATAAAATGGGTGTTATTTAAACGGTTAGCAAAGTATTGGTATATTTGTAAGCAGAAATATTTAATTGGTAAGCTAAAATTGATAGTTGGACAGCAACTTGTGTTCAGCAAATATTGATAAATCAGTCTGCAATATATATCATTCTGAACAGCAGTATTTTTTATTGTACAGCTGTGTATATATCAAAGCTGCAATGAGTGACCTGTAGTTAATTAAATTTTGGTAAGCACTGAGAGAATAAGCAAAAAAATCAGTTTAGTCCCGCTAAAAGTAGTCTAGCAAATAATAAATAAATATCATACTTAAAAAGCACTAAATGGGTGCATCACTTACAAATGATTCATTTATTTATTCTCTCTATTCTCTATTATAATGTAATTGTCTTCTGGGTTAGTAATATATTTATTGATCCACTGGTGTACCATTCCTTCTGCAACCACCAAAAATCTGGACAAAGGAAAGCGTTCTCGAAGAGTATGGGTGTCCTTTATAACTCTATTAAAGGACTCCAAAGCGTTGTTGGTTGATGGAGAATTGGGGGCCGCTCCCAAATACCAGTTACGATTTGGTTCTAACTACTGTGTTTTAAAATAAGTGATATATTTATATTTTTGCAGAAAAGCGTTAGAAGCTGCGTCAAATACATTTTCGTGAGTTATAGAATGCAATGAATTAACATAATTCAAAATATTATCACGCAAAACCTTGCTTTTGATCCTTTCAACCCTTTCTTGAATTTTTCTTTTTGCGTGTGCCCAACACATGCGCACTACCACGTGATCTCCAAAAACTTTAAGAAATGCGTTTTAAATACTTTTAGCAGCATCACAAACCAATACAATACGATTTTTCAATAAATACGCAAAACAATTATTTAAATTGTCATCCAAATTTAAAATATGCTATACAGTCAAATAAGTTGCGTGTAGAAATGTTTTCTCTGCTAACCAAATGTATAATCTTGCTGACCAAGTAATTATTCTTCCGAGTGACTGTTTATTTTGCAGATACATAATAAAACTCGCTACCAGTTTGTGTTTAAATTACAGACCATTGTCATGATTATTTACAGAACTCGAATTGCAGCCCGATTTTAATTATTGCTAACAAAATCTTTGTATGCTAACCACATGATTTATTAGCGGTTATTTCTTGCAAGCCTAATATTTAAATGGCATACACAGTAATTACTTCTCATTATAAATAAAATTACTACCTTAGCGAAAAGCTTGAGAAAATACTAAAGCTGTGCGAGAATGAGAAACAAAACGCAAAATTATCATGACGTCATTAGTTTGACACATATTAAACTGCGTTCAAGATATAATTTTTACGACGTCGAAAACCAAACTTCTTTTTTATTAAATAGATCAATTAATTCAATAATAAATCAGTTTAGAGTTGTCACTTCTCTCAATATTAGGCTTCTTTGATTTTAAAATATTTACAACTACTTTTCTTCGGATAAATTTCCACCCAGTTTTCACTTGTTGATGTAATTGCAGTCATTACCAAATATGGAGTTCGTTCGTTTTCCCAACCGTCTTCCCTTCAGACCTTAGTAGCTCTCAGTTTTATTTTCTAATAATTATTGTGTTGATTTCAAATGTTTTCATTGAGTTTTTGGTGTAGATAGTGCTAATTTTTATATTGAAAAGTGAGTTGAAAATATTAATTGAAACCAGTTTGTGTTAAAATATAGGTCATACGAACAGCTTATAGGTTATGTTATCTGTAAAATAATATTGATAATATCCATTGTTTACTGGGTGTAAGTGTTGTGTCCTGTGTTGCAGATGTCGTTTAGAGTTGTACGTAGTTCCAAATTCCGCCACGTATATGGGCAGGCATTGAAGCGGGAACAATGCTATGACAATATAAGAGTCTCAAAGAGTTCCTGGGACTCGACTTTTTGCGCGGTGAATCCAAAGTTCCTGGCCATCATCGTCGAGTCGGCTGGCGGAGGTGCCTTCATAGTACTTCCACATAACAAGGTTAGTCAGTCAAACTTTATAAACCATGACTGTCAGTCTAAAAATAAAACTGCTCTTTCATGCTATTTATTAAAGACTCTGTATTTTTAAACATAGTAGGAGGTACTTATAGAACCCCCATGATCACTAGTTATAGTTGAATGTAATCATTTATTAGGATTCTTTAAAAAAAACTAAAGTTTATTATTATTTTTAATATAAAATAAAATCTAGTCTCAACATATTTTAATGATAAATAAGAGTCAATTCAACATTTAAGAATCAAAACAAGATGAGTGACTTCCTTAATTCAGCCCTTAACAAATGAAAGCTGGCTGGTTATATATGTATTTAATGATATTTTCTGCAAATCCCAAATACAAATGATTGTGCATACATACTTACACTTACCAGATACTATGTAGATCTAGGCAAATGTCTCTTGGTTTACTGAAAATTTTGGTATTATAATAACATATCTATACTAACTATGTTCATCAGCTTTAATATACAGAAACGGTTTATATCAATTGTGCAATTTATATTTTCATTAAATGTACATTTGAAAACCCATAATTTTGTCTATTTTTTATGGTTAGGAAAGATGTAGTTTTATGACTTGTAGTCAAGGAACAAACATATTATGACTGCTGTTTGTGAAACCTCGGTACTTCAAAATTCATGGTTTTGTCTCTAAAGTATTATCATCTATCTATAATGAGAAATTTAAACATAAGTTTTAACATTTCATCTGAACTTGTATAATCCATTTTTTATATCCATCCTGTTATTGCTATGAACATTTTAGTGGTCAACCAGATCAAGATTTATCACCAAGACTAGTACTTGATCTGCTGTGTATTGTCGGCTTAGAATAGCACTACCCCATTTCTTCTGGTGGGTGTACGTAAGAGGCGACTAACAGTATTGGGGCTTTCAAGGGATTTTTGGGTGATGCGGTTGGAGACCCATCACCAACAACCTTTATTTTACCATCTTTTCCCCACACAACTTCCAAAAGTGGCTGAGGAATTTCTTTTGCCTTAGCTCTGGCTACCCCTTCAAGGGAATTAGAGCTGTGAGTATATGTATGTATGTATGTACTAGTACTTGATTAGATTTATAAACACCAGTATTTGACAATGGAATAGGGTTTCATCATTAAAAATCAGGTCTTAACTCTGCAAAACACTAAAGTTTTGATAAGCCTCTTCAGAATGTATATAAAATAACTGCACCTTAGTCAGATTTATTTTTGCGTAAGACTAACAATTCTAAATGATGCTATGATTAAACAATTGCATAATTATGTTTCTTTCAATTGATTTGTTGTACCAAATAGGAAAAACTATTGACAGAACTTAAAAAGTACTTCATATATCAATTCGTAGCAAATTTCATTTTAATTAGGTCTTATGGTATGCAGACAAAATACAGTTTGCAATGAAAGCAATGGCACTTAAATTGTTTTGTAATCCATCCCATAACTCCACTCTCAACTCAAAAGTTCACGCCATATATTCTCGAAAAGGTTGGCAGAGGTACTAATACTTCTGAACATAACATGACATTGTCACCTGCATTGTTCGGAGTACCCATGTTTTTCTTTTACAGTGTACTCACGTGATAGGGAGCAGTCCTATCCCCTTTAATCCAACTTTGTTGAAACTGCCCCCTCTGCAATAACACAATAGCAGAATTCCGCTAAAATCTGAACTATTCTATTCTTATACATATGAATTTGCAGTCGTTACATATTTTCAATACTATTTTTCTAGCCTAATTAATGTAAAGGTTTTTGCATTTATCAAAAATTATGTTGTTGTTGAATGAAGAAGAAGAAGTAGAATGAAGAAGGAAAAACCACGTAGAACACATGTAGATCAAATAGAGAATAGGCTCATAAAAGGAAGGTCTCTAAATTATGAAAAGTAAAAAAGGATTTGCGAAAAGATTGATGAATGTAAATAAAGCTGAGGTGTCTGCCTAGATCATAAAAAGTTGCGATCGAACGTGTCTGACTACCCCAATGGGAACTAATGGCGTGGGTGTATCTGTGTGTAAATAGTAGAGGAAATTAATGGATTTCGAATCAAACTGAAAATTTCGGGACGTTTTAATTAGAATGGGTTTCTTCACGATGTGTACCCGCACCGTTAACAACCTTGATCGTTGCGGCATAAAGTGAGTACTCTAAACAAGAGGTGATTTAATGAGACGTGATGTTCAGTATAATTGTACCTCTGTCAACCCTTCGTAGGAGTGAGGCGTGAAATTTGAGTATGAGTAAGAAAAAAGAACATGACTTGGTTTCGTCTATACTTCTATATTAAAATTATTTGTTTGTAATGAGAGGCACCGAAACGTCTTAACCGATATCAAATTATTATTTTCTTTCTTTTATGAGGAGCTGCAACTTTCAGAAGGGACATGGGATACATACATATACTCACGCGATTCGATTCTCAGTAGAAGCCACAATATGTTAGCTGTATAAAATTGGAAGGTAATGTTAGTAGAGGACGACCTCGGAGGGCTTATTTGAACCAAATTGCGAATGTGCTTAACAAGGCAGGTGTCCGAAGTATGAAGAATAAAAGAGCATATATGAAAAGATTGATGGATGTGAACAAAGCTAGAGAGGTTTGCCAGGATCGTACTGAGTGGCGATCGATAGTCTCTGCCTACCCCAATGGGAACTAACGGCGTGAGAATATGTATGTATGTATGTATAAAATTACGCTAAAATCCCTATGAAGTGGGAGCAGACTCCTAGTTACATACATACATATACTCACGGCCACAAATCCAAAAAAGGGGACAAGATGGTAGAATTAAAGTATCGTTGGGGATGAGTCTCCAACCGCATCGCCCAGAAAACCACTCAAAAAAGCACCATACCGTTACGACACCCGAAGGTAGAAAGGGGTAGTGACATTCTAAGCCGGCACAAAATAATAATGAAATACAAGGTCTCGAATTGAAGGTAAAGCATATATTTCATTATCACATCGAAATACTCTATCAAGAGCTGTAAATAGTTATCCACCCGCTTATCTATGTTTCTGGGGAAATGATATATTTACTCACTGATAACACACGTACTTTGTTTTCTGTATTGTTTGGCGCCGAATTTTGTGAGTACGTAGCTACCGAATTGAGTTTTATGACTTGATAATGTGTGTAATGGTAGATCGCTTGTGTTTTAACCAAAATTATAAACGTAACATAACATAACATAAACGTTCACGCCGTTTATCCCCGAAGGGGTTGGCAGAGGTACCAATACTCCTGAACTCACATGGCAAGCGCCATCTAGTTTCCAGAGAAGGTACCCACGTTTTGCTTAGACAGTGTACTCACGTGATAGGGGGCAGGCCTATCGCCGTTTTGTACGAATACACTGTCACATGACTAAGTACAACTCAGCCATGTGGGTTTCCTCACGATGTTTTCCCTCACCGTTAGCAACCATGATAAATTAACCACACATATGACTTTAGAAAAGACAAATTGGTGTAGGCCCGTCCCAGGATTGGAACTCACGCCCTTCTGTTTTTCGGGCGGGTGTTCTACCCACTGGACTATCATGTCGCAACCAAAATTATATAATAGCAATATTGCCGTGTAGTGTCGGCTTAGAATAACACTACCCCATTTCTACCCGTGGGTGATCGTAAGAGGCGACTAAGGGTATAGGGGCTTTTTAAGTGATTTTTGGGCGATGTGGTTGGAGACCCGTCACCGAAAACATTTATTATTACCATCTTTTCCCAAATCAACTTCCAAAAGTGGCAGAGGAATTTCTCATTCCAAAGCTCTGGCTACCCCGTTAAGGGATTTATAGCCGTGAGTATATGTATGTATGTAAACGGTGTAGAAAATGTGGTGAGGAAACGACTAGTCAATAGGCCTGCTTCCTATCACTTGAATCCAGTATCTAAGAAAAACCTGGGGAGTCTGAACATCCGGTGACAAAAATGTCACGTGGTATTCAGAAGTATTAGTACTGCGAACAACCCTTCGGGGATTAATTACGTTAACGTTGAGTAAATATACTTGTTGAATATTTTTATAAGTTAGGATTTTGAGGCTTTTAAGGTAATTTAGGACGACATACGAGGGCTGCTATTTATGTATCCGGAACTGGCCACTTACAGAACAATAATTTAAAAAGTAATTACATCATTTAAAAATAGAACTCTTTAGCTTTAGAATACATTTATTTTTATGTGACTGTCAATTGTTTTCACATCGTAGCGTCATTTTGAAAATTGCGTGTCTTCACCACCATGGATTTAACTCGTGAACATTTTCGTGCCATGATTTTTTACGATTTTCGGCGTGGTCTAACTCAAAAACAGTGCATCGATCAGCTTACTTCAACTTTTGGGGATGAAGCACCCTCAAAGACCACTGTGTATCACTGGTTTAGCGAGTTTAATCGTGGACGATCTAAGCTTACTGATGAAATTAAAGAAGGTCGCCCTAAAACGGTCGTTGTACCTCAAAACATCGATGCTGTCCGGGAACTAATAACTCAAGATCGTCATGTTACATATCGTGAGATAGAGGCATCTCTGGGCATTAGTATGACGAGCATACATAAGATACTTCATGAACATTTAGCTGTAAAAAAAATTTGCTCCCGTTGGATTCCGCACAACTTGAGTATTGATCAAAAACAGGCTCGTGTCGATTGGTGCAAAGAAATGTTAAAAAAATACAACCGTGGTGCGTCAAAAGCTGTTTATAATATCTACACAGGTGACGAATCTTGGATCTACGCTTACGACCCCGAAACTAAGCAGCAGTCCACGGTGTGGGTGTTCCAAGATGAGCCGAACCCAACAAAAGTTATTCGTGCAAAAAGCACATTGAAGCAAATGGTCGCTTGTTTTTTTGGTATAAATGGCCATGTAGCTACAGTGCCTTTAGAGAATCGTAAAACTGTTAATTCGGAGTGGTATACGACCATTTGTTTGCCGGAAGTCTTTGAACAAATAAGAAAGACTAACCGACAACGTAGAATCATTCTGCATCACGACAATGCTAGCTGTCACAGGTCGGCCGTCACAACTCAGTTTTTAGAAGCTCAAAAGATCGAATTGACAGGTCATCCGCCGTACAGCCCTGATTTGGCACCCAATGATTTTTATTTATTTCCAAATGTGAAGAAAAAATTACGTGGTCAACGTTTTTCGAGCCGCGAAGAGGCAGTCGATGCGTTCAAAATGCACGTTTTGGAGATACCTCAGTCTGAGTGGAAAAAGTGCTATGAAAATTGGTTTCAACGCATGCAAAAGTGTATAGATCTGAGCGGCGAATATTTTGAGAAGCAATAAAACCATATTAATTGATATATGTTTGTTTCTTTTTTTTATTCCGGATACATAAATAGCAGCCCTCGTATCTGTAGCTGGAGAAGATACTAATCACCGAGTATCCTTTATTTTACTATTTTTTTTCGATTTTTTTCCAAAATTGGCTAGTAAATATCCAATTCTGATTTGATTTGTAGCAATTGAGTATGAAAAGATTAGGCAAGTAAAGACAATTTCTTATTTAGTGACTCATTGTCTTTCGAATATTTAATTAAAACATCCACTAAAAGTGTGTGTTAAGGGCTTCCCCGCATTTTGCAGATATTGCGCTCACGCTTACGTCAAATTTAATGAAAGTGACAGGGACGGAAAAAAACGCGCGCACAGGATAAATGTAGTTTATTTAGTTTTATTGAATAACTATAATGTTTAAATGAAAAGTTTAGCATCAAAGTTACAGATCTTAAAGCTACTTGTATATAGACACATAATGAGTTCACATGTATGTTATGCCAGTGGAGCCTATACGGTTTTTGTGAAAACACAGCATGTTCCAATTCAAATTTCTTCATCATATTTTTCAACAAATTATTAAAATGTTAAACATCAAATTTTAACACCATGAACTAAGCACCAAAATATATTTTATTCATGTCATATCAATATAATCAAATCCGACTATAGAATTTCCAAACAATCAATATCAACCTATTTTTCCGGGGACGCCCTTAAGTGTTGGTATTTTGTGTGCAACGAATAATTATTTTCTTTCTAAAACTTTTACCATACGTTCTAATTCAATCCTAAACAGTTTAACTGAACCTACATCAATTGACTTACAAGTCGAAGTAAAACCTCTGTTTATAAGTGACATAATAGCCAGACATGGCCACAACACGGCATTGTCAAACGATATCTTTTAAAACACGCGGCCATTGTACGCCTAATGTGTTTTAATATACACTACACGTCATCGAAGTGAATAATACATATACTCACGGTTATAAATCTTAACAGGGGGTAGCCAATGCCACTGAATTAGAAAATTTGGGAAAGATGGTAAAATGAAGGATGGTTATGGTTAGTGATGTACATACATAAATATACTCACGGCTATAAATCCCTTGAAGGGGTAGCCAGAGCTAGGGAATCAGAAATTCCTCAGCCACTTTTGGAAGTTGCGTAGAGAAAAGTTGGTGAAATAAAGGTTTTTGGTGATGCGTCTCCAACCGCATCGCCCAAAAGTCCCTTAAAAGCCCGAATACCGTTAGTAGCCTCTAACGTACACCCACCGGAAGAAATGGGGCAGTGCTATTCTAAGCCGACACTACACAGCACAAGGTTAGTGATGTATAGCCAAAAAATCACTTCAAAAGCCCCAAAGCATCTTGCAACACTTGCAAGTAATAATGGGCTAGTGCAGTACATACATTAGTTCCCATTGGGGTAGGCAGAGACGATCGCCACTCAGTACGATCCTGACAAACCTCTCTAGCTTTGTTCACATCCATCAATCTTTTCATATATGCTCTTTTATTCTTCATACTTCAGACACCTGCCTTGTTTCATTCGCTATTTGGTTCAAATAAACCCTCCGAGGTCGTCCTCTTTAGCATTTCCATTCATACATACATATATACATATACTCACGCCATTAGGTCCCATTGGGGTAGGCAGAGACTATGATCGCCACTTCGCACGATCCTGACAAACCTCATTACCATTCACATTGGCTTTATAGATCTCTTTCACCAATTTACCATCATTCATCCTCTCTATGTGCCCAAACTACAGTATACTCACGGTTATAAATCTTAAACAAGGGTAGCCGGATCCTCGGAATTAGCAACTCCTCACCAACTTGTTGTTGAGTGGGGAAAAAAGATGGTTTGTGATGGGTCTCCATAAATAAAAAAACATTTAAAAATCTAGACTCCCTCTGTGTCTCTAACGAACCCCGTGAGAGAAAATGGGTTAGTGATATTCTAAGCAGATACCTTACAGCTAGAAGACGTGAATAATATTGAGAGACAACCCGACTGGTAGAATAGAAAAACTCTTTAATGCGCATCCCTTAATAGTGTTTTACAAACAATATACATACATACATATACTCAAGGCTAAAAATCCCTCGAAGGGGTAGCCAGAGCTAAGGAATTAAAAATTCCTCAGCCTTTTCTGGAAAATTGAGTGGGGATAAGATGGTTAATTAAAGGTTGTTGGTGATGGGTGTCCAACCGCATCGCCCAAAAATCCTTCAAAAGTCCCAATACCGTTAGTCGCCTCTTACGTACACCCACCGGACGAAATGGGGTAGTGCTGTTCTAAGCCGACACTACACAGCACTGCATAACAATATAAATAGTGTAGTAGTTAGAGCGTTCGTTTCAAGATTTTGATTTCGGCTTCAGACAATTGAATGGGGAGTTACCCCTATGGGAATTAAGTTCGTATATCAATTTGTGACAATCTTAACACAAGTGTTCTAAGATTTTTAAAAGCAAACGTATTTTCTTTAAAGCGTATTATATCTGCTATACTTATTAGATGATAGATTGTTTGTGTATCTGTTTGTCTTTAATGAATAGGCTCCGAAACTACACAACCAAAAAACTAAATTTTCATCATCAGCCAGTAGACATCCACTGCTGGACATACGCCTCCCCCAAAGATCTCCAAAGATCAAACGATAGATATTTGAAAATTAACACTAGTTTTGCGAAGCTGGGGTGGTCCAATAGTATTTATAAATATTACCTAAATTCGCCTATCTGATCTATTATAGCCCTGATGCGCACCAGATGTCTTGCGATAGATTAAAATATGAAAAAAATCTGATCTCATTACCGTCAAATTATTTTTTGCCCGTCTATATATAGAAATATTGCCGTTTTTTTCATGTATATAATTCGTTTTATTTACTAATGCTTAGGAGATATTACGATTTGTCACTACTCTTCATACAAGAATAAAAGCGCATGTATGAAAGATTATTGGATAGCTAGAGAGGTTTGCCAGAATCGTATAAAGTAGCTATTGATTGCCAACCCCAATGGTAACTAACGAAGTAAATGTTTGCTTTACGCCCGATTTCTGAATTGAGTATTCAAGCTGAGAACGACTTAAGTATCGTTTTGTCTCAATCAGTTGTTAAGATTTCAATGCAACAGAACGATACTTAGGTTGTTCTCAGCTGGAATACTCAATTCAGAAATCGGGCGTTAGACAAGTGAAACCTGTGTGTGACTTTGATTGAATATGATTATATACAGAGACTTTGCTGTGTAGTGTCGGCTTAGAATAGCACTACCCCATTTCTTCCGGTGGGTGTACGTAAGAGGCGACTAATGGACTTGGGGCTTTTTAAGAGATTTTTGGGCGATGCGGTTGGAGACCCATCACCAACAACTTTTATTCTGCCATCTTTTCCCCACTCAACTTCCAAAAGTGGCTGAGGAATTTATAATTTCTCAGCTCTGGCTACCCCTTTTAGGGATTTACAGCCGTGAGTATATGTATGTATGTATGTACTTTGAATACGTATCACAACGACATTAGATCTCATTGAGGTTGGCAAAGACTCGAACACCATTTTGTAAAATCGTGGCAAAAAGCGTGTTCATTTACATTCATCAATATTTTCATACATGCAAACCTCTCGGATTTCATTTAACTCTCTATTTAATTTAAATTCGTTCTGTGGCTTTCTTACATACATATACTCACGCCATTATTTCCCATTGGGGCAGGCAAAGACTATCGATCTAAGATCCTGGAAAACCTCTCTAGCTTCGTTTACATCCATCAATCTTTTCATACATGCTCTTTTGTTTTTCATACGGACGCTGGCATTTATGAGCACACTCTCAATTTGGTCTAAATGTGTCCACCGTGGTCGTCCTCTACTAACATCACCTTTCAATTTAGCACTAGAGATCCCTTTCACAAATTTTCTGCCATCCATCCTCTTTGTGGCCTTCATCTTACTGAGGAAGAGCTACCATTAACATTGGCTGTATCTCATTCACCAACACTGTCATCTGCTCTCTGTTTGTATCAAACCATCTTTCAATTCCCCATTAATCTTTTTTATAGTATCGTCTGCGATCAAAAGTCAATAAACTTTAAAAAATGCTAGTTTTGATAGTAATCCTAATCCGTTTTTCCATCGGTATTTATATAAAGTGTGCGAGTGGGTTAAATTTGGCTTTGGCGGTTATGCAATTATTCGCCATAGCGTATTTCGGTAATAACGCCTACGCGGGACGGAAAGCGCGGGAAATCGGCGCCATCTTGGTTTTTCGGCGTTTGGTTTCAGTATCATACATATTCGTTTTGCATCAAGGACAAAAAATTTAACATTACTAAATCATCCCACGCTGCCGCTAAAATTCTCAAACTTTCACACCTTATGTCCTCGAAGGGGGTGGCTGAGGTACTTATACTTCCGATTCCGACATTATTATTATCACCTGGTGCCCAGAGTACCCATGTTTTGCTCGTACAGTGTACTCATGTGGTAAGGGACAGGTCTTTCGCCGTATTGTAAGAATACACCGTCACATTACTAATTACAACTTAGCCATGGGGTTGCATGGGCTGAAAAAACTAGTACTAAAAGCCTTTTATTATACGGGAACCAAAGTATTACCACACTATGAAGCGCAATTTGCTGTGTATTGTCGGCTTAGAATAGCACTACCCCATTTCTTCCGGTGGGTGTTCGTAAGAGGCGACTAAAGTTTTAGGGATTTTTGGGCGATGCGGTTGGAGACCCATCACCAACAACCTTTATTTCACCATCTTTTCCCCACACAACTTCCAAAAGTGACTGAGGAATTTCTGATTCCTTAGCTCTGGCTTACCCTTCTAGGGATTTATAGCCGTGAGTATATGGATGTATGTAATAAAGCGCAAATCTAAATAAAATAGTCACATTGGTGTAGGGCCGGTTCAAAATAATAACACATGTCTCTCTGAGACAGTGCAGTACCATTGATATTACGCCATACATTCTCGAATAGATGGTATGGTTCTAAATGCTCTATATAAAAATATAAAAAATATAATAAGCCGTGTATTGTCGGCTTAGAATAGAGGCGACATAACATAACATAAACGTTCACGCCGAATATCCCCGAAGGGGTTGGCAGAGGTACTAATACTTCTGAACATCACATGACATTGTCACCTGGTGTTCAGAGTACCCACGTTTTGCATGGACAGTGTACTCACGTGATAGGGGGCAGGCCTATCGCCGTTTTGTACGAATACACTGTCACATGACTAAGTACAACTCAGCCATGTGGGTTTCCTCACGATGTTTTCCCTCACCGTTAACAACCATGATAAATTAACCACACATATGTCTTTAGAAAAGACAAATTGGTGTAGGCCCCGACCCAGGATTTGAACACTAGTCGTTTGCACGGAAAGCGAGTGTTCTACCCACTGGGCTATCACGGTCAATAGAGGCGACTATGGGTATAAGGGCTTTTTAAGTGATTTTTGGGCGATGTGGTTGAAGATCCGTCACCAAAAACATTTATTATTACCATCTTTTCCCCAATCGACTTCCAAAAGTGGCTGAGGAATTTCTCATTCCAAAGCTCTGGCTACCCCGTTAAGGGATTTATAGCTGTGAGTATATGTATGTATAAAAAATCTTTATGTTCTACTAATACCAAAGTCTTCAAAACCATGCAGCCGGTTTTCAAAAAATATATATAATTATAAATTTTCAACCTCAAGAAGTGATAAAGGCTACGGATCATCACGCTAATAAGCATAAGGGGTGAGTAATGGTTGAAGCAATCTGGAGCGGTCCTTCTGTTTGCTCATGTTTAGAGTACCCACTCTTTGTTTGGACATTGGTTCTCCCGTGACAGGGGACAGGATTATCGCCGTTTTGTACGTATACTCTGTCACATGACAAAGTACAACTTAACCATGTGTGGCTCCTCACGATATTTTCCCTCACTGTAATAGGCCATCGGTATAGACCCGACCCGGGATTTGAACCGGTCGCAGCTTTGTACGAACACGCTATCACATGACTAAGAAAAACTCAGCCAAGTCGGTTCTTAAACGTTTCACTTCGCCGCTTCGCTACTTAACCATGTGTGTCTCCTCACGATATTTTCCCTCACCGTAATAGACCATCGGTATAGACCCGACCCGGGATTTGAACCGGTCGCAGCTTTGTACGAACACGCTATCACATGACTAAGAACAACTCAGCCAAGTCGGTTTTTAAACGTTTTACTTCGCCGCTATTACCTTTATGAATAAACTACACACTTGACTTTTGAAAAGATGTATTGGATATTGTCCGGCATTCGAATCCATGCCTAGAGAGGCATGCAGGCAGAACTTTTCCCACCAATCTAGCAATGTTGTTTAGAGAAAAATAGTGCTAAAAGTTAGCATAGTCCTATTATAAGACGCTACACGAATAATGATTTAAATCAAATGTATAAATAATTTAAATTATAAAAAAAATTATGCCGTGTAGTGCCGGCTTAGAATGTCGCTACCCCTTTCTACCCACGAGTGTCGTAAGAGGCGACTAAGGGTATTGGGGCTTTTTATTGGATTTTTGGGCGATGCGGTTGGAGACCCATCACCAAAAACCTTTATTTTTACCATCTTTTCCCCACTCAACTTTCCAAAAGTGGCTGAGGGATTTCTAATTCTTTAGCGCTGGCTACCCCTTCTAGGGATTTATAGCCGTGAGTATATGTATGTATGTTAGCATAGTCCTATTCTAAGACGCTTCACGAATAATGATTTAAATCAAATGTATAAATAAATTCATCTAATTGCGCGCCTGGCACGTCTTAAACGATATCCATTGTATAAGAATTAAATGAGTAATCGATTATTTTTAATTGTACAATGATTTGTGAGTCATGTGTGAGGTGAGTTAATTGTTTTGATTTGTATGACGTGTGATTTAGTGTCGGTTCAGAATATCGTTACGGCGTTGTTTTGATGAGTAAGTAGTGAATGGAATCATCATCAGCCAATAGCTGTCCACTGCTGAACATATCCATCGGCTTCCCGCGACCTTTACCAGGTCGTCGGTCCACCTTGTGGGAGGCCTGCCCACACTGCGTCAATCGGTACGTGGCCGCCACTCCAGAACCTTCGAGAGTGAATGGAATATTTTAGATCTATCGATTGTTTTAGAGGTCTGGAAATGTTGATGAATGAATAAGACGCTGTGTTGTGTCGGCTTAGAATAGCTCTACCCCATTTTTTTCCAAGGGTGATCGTAAGAGGCGACTAAGGGTACTGTGGCTGTTAAAGTGATTTTTGGCGATGCGGTAGGCGACCCATCAACAAAAACATTTGATTTACAATCTTTACAAACTGTCTGTTTCTGAAGCTCTGGCTACCTCCTTTAGGGATTTGTGGTCGTGAGTATATGTATGTACGTATGAATAAGAGTGAGATGTTTGCCAGGATTTTTCTCTACGCCAACTGTTTATCGATATTATCGAAATCTTACAATAAAGTAAGTGCTGTATAATAAAGTTTGCTGTGTAGTGTCGGCTTAGAATAACACTACCCCATTTCTGCCGGTGGGTGTTCGTAAGAGGCGACTAACGGTATTGGGGCTTTAAAGGGATTTTTGGGCGATGTGGTTGGAGACCCATCACCAACAACCTTTATTTTGCCATCTTTTCCCCACTAAATTTCCAAAAGTGGCTGAAGAATTTTTAATTCCTTAGCTCTGGCTACCCCTTTTAGGGATTTATAGCCGTGAGTATATGTATGTATGTATGTACGTACAATAAAGTAAATGATTCGGTTAAGAGCGCTACTTTTACGATTGATACTTACCAAAAGACGTAAATGTTTCATATTTGGTGTCTTTAATAGCAAATAAATAACTTTCTTTCTTTCTTTTCAAGGTGTCTTGTCGTGTTCTTTTCGTGGTGGTCTTTTCAAGTAAGGTGCTCAAAAAGGCAGGTGTCCGCAGTATGAAGAATAAAAGAGCATGTATGAAAAGATTGATGGATGTAAACGAAGCCAGAGAGGTTTGCCAGGATCGTACAAAGTGGCGATCGATAGTCTCTGCCTACCCCAATGGGAACTAACGGCGTGAGAATATGTATGTATGAATGTAAGGTGGCCGTTGAGAATATGGTTGCTGTTACTGCCAAAGAGCTTTCAATTGATAAGAGCGTAAAGTTTACCTGCTGACATTTTCATAAACAACAGCGGTCTAGCATATTATGAGTGTTTATGTGATGGCTGCGTGGGCTGTGGCGCGCTGCCAACACTTTCCTGTATCTAGGTTTGAGTGTGAGAGTAAACGATTTGGTTACTCATCGGGGTATGCGGGTGCACTTGGAATTTATTTTGTTTATGCACACGACTCTAATATTAAAAGGAGTAGCGTAAGATTCGGAACATGAAAGTTTTGGTTGGGTATAATATAATTATAATATTCTCATCCAAAGAATAGTTTCCTCACTTAACTATCAAAAATGGCCGAGAGTTTTTTAACTCGGAAGCTCTGGCCCTTTCTGGGAATTAAAGCCGTATAAGTGTATATGATTGTATGTCATCCAGACTTTTACATCTTTTTGTGTCACTCTTAGCAGGTTTTAAATCAGTGTTGTGGGTAAATCTAACAATAATGTAATGAAAGAAAAAAAGAAAAGAGCATGTATGAAAAGATAAATGTAAATGAAGCTAGAGAAGATAGTATCTGCCTACCTTAATATGATACTCATGGCGTGAGTATATGTATGTATGGACAAATTATTTGAAACTAGTGAATGTAGCGTAGGATTACTACAATATAATATGTGCGTTTCAAACTGCATCGTTTGGGCATATTGTTTCCCTATTTCTATCTCACTTACACTTAACAGTCCGGGTGCACGGCACATCTTTTATCTCTCTCTTTCGGGTGTGTTTATAAAGCTCGCTCACAGTATAAAAATTGATAGGAAATATTAGTAAAATAAGCTTATCTTTTTACTTTTCTTTTTCGTTCGTTCATTTCACAGAGTTGTAATAACATTATTCTTTTATTGTACTATAGTATATACGTATATAATAATAATATTTAGTTTTAAGTTCGTTGTTATGTTAATTGAAGTTTCGTTACTAACCACTTCTTATGCAGTCGTAACATGTGGTGAAGATTTGAGTTCAAATCCTGAGTTGGGCCTACACCAATTTGAAGTTTATATATAGTATGTCTTACTCAAAGGCTCAAACTTTCGCGCTATATATCCCCGAAGGGTTTGGCAAAGTTACTAATGCTTCTGAAAATCACATGGCATTGTCACCTGGTGTTCAGAATGCCTACGTTTTGCTTGGCCAGTGTACTTACGAAATAGGGGGCAGGCCTATCGCCGTATATTTAAACAATCCAATTCATGTCTTCCATTCAAATAATATAATTACGCCAACATTTCTTTCCAGGTCGGCAGAATCCCGGCAGACCACCCGCTGGTCGGGGGTCACAAGGGTCCCGTGCTCGACATCGCGTGGTGTCCTCACAACGATAATGTTATCGCTAGCGGCTCTGAGGATTGCGTGGTTAAGGTGAGGGAAATGAGGTTTTCATGTAATACGGGTATATGTAAAGATATATGAATGTGGAGGGAGATGCCATGGTTGTAAATAATATATGGTTCAAACAATGTAACGATTTAAATAGAGCGCTTTAAATAGCAGGTTTACACATATAACGAGATGTTTAAGAGAACCAGTCTTTATTTTGCTACCACTTTGAACACTTTGTATATGTATTATTTTTATTACATCGAAGATTTTGTCAGTTATTTATTTGAAAATAAACATTGTTATATAATACAGATCGAATAGTTAAAATCAATTTCTATAGTTCATCTGACGTAAATTTAGTAAGCCCGCTGACTCGAGGTTAGTTAAAAAAAAACTATATCCGTTGTTTTTACGGAAAAAATTCAGCATAAATAATCAGAACAAATCCAGATCTAAATATCCGCATCACACAAAAGTCTCCCAAACAATTTATCGCGCTAGGTGTAGACACATAGAGCTATTTTAACCCACAATTCACAGAATATAAAGTTTGAACTTCTATCTCTACACCCCAGGTGTGGCAAATCCCGGACGGCGGTCTGTCCCGTACTTTAACCGAGCCAGTCCTAGACCTGGTGTACCACCAGCGCCGCGTGGGACTGGTGCTGTGGCACCCCACCGCGCAGAACGTGCTGCTCACTGCTGGCTCGGATAATCAGGTGGGTTTATATGGTCTGTCTACCCTTTTAGAAGATTAGAAGGAAGGCTACTTTGTGTAAAATATGCAAATTTCCTGGTTTCAATAAACTACCATTAGATGGCGCTGATGCGAGAACGCGTTATCTAAGTATTTACCATTGTAATTGACTGCACAAAATATTGTGTGTTTGTTTATGTCGTTGCATGTAAAACGAGTGTGAAATAGAGGTAGGATTAATAAGATATAAATATCGGACTGGTGCTGTGGCATCCCACCGCGCAGAACGTTCTACTTACTGCTAGATCTGACTACCAGGTTTGTGGGTTCTTGGGTGTGCAATAGGCAGATTTGTGGACACTGCTTATTACTGTTTTATAGGTCCTGCCTTCATTATTACCCCTTCTAGGTGGTTTAGAACGCGCTGTTCACTGCTGTATCTAATAACCAGGGTTTTGGGGTCTGCTTACCCTTTAAGGTATTTGTAGAGGATTGCGTTAGGTAATGCTTGACTGGATAATTGTAAAAGACTGGAAATGTGATATAAATGTGGGACTGGTGCTGTGGCATCCCACCGCGCAGAACGTGCTGCTCACTGTTGGCTCGGATAATCAGGTGGGTTTATAAGGTCTGCTTCCTGTTTTATAGGTCTTGGAGCTGATTATGTATCTTTAACGACCGCAATTGTGTCGCAAGTTGCAATATTGTCGCTGTCAAAAGTGTCAAATCGCATACAAATTTATGACATTGACAGCGACGATCGTGCAACTTGCGACACAAGCGTCAAAAGATACGTAATCAGGAGGCCTGTTTACGCCGTTTTGGTGTTTTCAGAACGTACTGCTAATAGTAGGGTCCGATAACTAAGTTTGTGGGTTCTGCTTATCCATTGAGGTGTTAAGAGTGGTTAAGGGATTAGAAGGAAGTCTATTTGTATAGATATGGAATAGTGTAAATATATGTATATTGACTCACTTCATTAAACTACCCCTAGATGTCGCTGAGCCTCTGGTGAGATCGCGGTATCAGAGTGTTTACCGCTCTAAGTATATGTACAAGATACATAATACTTAATGAGTTAATAAAAGCAAAATTTCAGAAGTTAGTACCTCTGCTATTGCCTTCAGAACGGCGTGAATATTGATATGAAATGGGTTTATATTTTTATTTAGACATTCCAACAAACGTACTGAAATTAACTCTATATTCTGACCCAGTCCTAATGCCTATTCACGATTGCTGATCCATCTTACATGAATGGTTAAGCCCACCTCTTTACGCTCTCAAACCTTTTTAAGGGGCATATTTGTGAGATTCCCTTTCAAAAATAAATTGTATTATGATTACTAATAAATAAAGAATAAATAAAGGAAAGAAAAATTTCGACACAGGCGGGATTCGAACTACTAAAACGTGTAAAAAGAAATAAAGGATAGAAAAAGAAGAAGAATTTCGCGCTGGCAGCCATTGACACGGTAGCTCAATTGGCAAGAGCGACGGGGGCGTATACCCGAGGTCGCGGGTTCGAATCCCGCCTGTGTCGAAATTTTTCTTTCCTTTATTTATTCTTTATTTATTAGTAATAATCCCCACATGAGGTTTTCATGAACAAAAAGATTTAAATTGTATTATGATGTCATACGGTATGTCGATTTTTTCCTAAGTCAAAAAGTCAAAAAAAAAAAAAAGTCAAAAAGTTTATTCTTCAAAATTAAGTTAAAAACTAACATTTTTTGAACGTCAAATGTTTTTAAATTTATCATTAGTCCGTTGCTTCGGAAGGTGTTCGTAAAGAGATAAGTCTGGATTGCCATCCCGACCTCATCTGCTCCGCTTGATTGAAATTGTGGTTCTTTACCGACCTCTAGCCATGCGGGTTTCCTCACGATGTTTTCCTCACTGTAAACCACGTATGACTTAAAAAATGATACATTGGTGTAGGCCCGTTTCGGGATTTGAACCCACGTCTTTCTGTATAAAAAACGTTTTTTCTTCCCACGATCACTGTGATGTATATATTTACTAGCTTTTTGCCCGCGACTACGTCCGCGTCGACTACATTTTTTTCATCCAGTTTATATTTAAAAAAGTCGTATAAAAGATACAAAGGACATTGAGGCTTTTTAAGTGATTGTTCAGCGATGCTATTGGAGACCCATCACTAAAATCCTTTATTTGACTAACTTTTCCCTATTCAACTTCCAAAAGTGGATGAAAGCATTACTATCTCCGTAGCTATGGCTACCCTTTTTGGGATTTATGGCCGTTAGTGTATATATACTCATGAATGATTGATGGATACATACATATACTCGAGGCTATAAATCCCTTAACGGGAAAGCCAGAGCTTTGGAATTAGAAATTCCTCAGCCATTTTTGGAAGTTGATTGGGGAAAAGGTAATAAATGTTTTTGGTGACGGGTCTCCAACCATATCGCCCAAAAATCACTTCAGAAGCCCCTATACCCTTAGTCGCCTCTTACGATCACCCATGGGTAGAAATGAGGTAGTGTTATTCTAAGCCGACACTACACTGCACTTGATTGATTGATTGATGGATGAATTTCATAAATTCTATTTTTAGTGGTTATAACAGTCAATCGCACCAAGTTTCAAGTTTCTAAATACAGAAATGTCAAAAATCTCTATACTAACTTTCATTTGCTATTTCAACCCCTCAGTGCCATAAAACATATGATAAGAATCATGAAACAAACAATTTTGTACCAAGTTTCTATGTTCGAGTTATTATGTTCTTATTAGTACGGATAGTAACTATTGATTTTCGGGTCTTTAATCGCGTGTTATAAAATGGGTTTAGTTTGATAATAGTTGTTTTAATTGTAATGTTCAATCGCGAAAGTCTTAGTAAATACTAAGTACGGATAGTAGTTTGGTGCTGCGGAGCGGGGGCCCGGTGGGTGCTGCCCCCTACACTAACCGTTGGTGATGGTGGCTGAGTTGCCAACAGATATTGATCGGGAATATGGGGATTGTCCGAGATGAATGATATCCTATTTCATGATGCAATAGTTCTAGCTATTATTCTAAGCTAACACAATAAATTTTTCTTTACTGAAAGCTTGTGTTGAGTTTTGATCCCGGGTCTCTCGAATGTTCATAGAGGATAGATTTACCGACGGCAAATTTTGAATACCCTGTATTTTCTTATAGTCTTACTATTGACAAAAAATTAAATTAACTCCCACTCCCGCTGTATTATCCCGCATTTTCATACCCTACCGATATCGAGCGCCAAAATCCACAATTCAATGTAAAATAAAAAATAGTGAATAAAGATAAAACAGAAAGTAGGTAAATGATTCGAAAAGTGCACCGAGTAATTGTATGAGCTACAGGTTAAAGCGCAATATATTCCACTTCTTACGTATCTTAAAAAACATCGATAGTCGATACCCAGAGCGCCTTCTATTGCATACCTCAAGAACCAACGTAACGTAAATACTTATAATGTAAAAAAAAACAGTTTAGACGATAAAACAAATTGTACGTCATCCCTCGGGAATTCCTCATTCTCAAGGATACATTATCGTATCATTTAGCTTCTAAATTTACATGTTTATATTGGTTTGCAATATATCACCTTGTTTTATATCGTACACAGCGCCATCTCCAATCCATCCAGCAAGCAAACAATATTTTAGTTTTCCCTCGGGAATATCATTTTCCCGGGATTTAAAGTACCCTATTATTTAATCTGGACTTCTAACTATACGTCTGCAAAATTTCAAAGCAATCGGTTCAATAGTTACGGCGTGAAAGCGGCACAAATAAACAAACAAACAAACTCACTTTCCAATTTATAATATTAGTATGGAAGTATGGATGGATATATATGACCAAATATTATCACTCGGCTTGCTGAATTAAGACTAGCTCTTTTTGTAAATTGCAATATGAAACTTGCGTGCTTCTCGGGGTTGAACATACGCTTCACTGGATAATAGGCGTTTGTTGTCCCGCTATCAGTGTTGTATGATAAATATGACAATTTGTGACCAACCATTATATTCCAGATAGCAATATGGAACGTAGGCACCGGCGAGGTCTTGCTAAGCCTGGACTGCCATCCCGACCGCATTTACTCTGTTTGCTTGAATTGTGGCTCTTTACCGACCTCTAGCCATGTGGGTTTCCTCACGATGTTTTCCTCACTGTAAACCACGTATGTCTTAAAGAAAGATACATTGGTGTAGGCCCAACTTTAGATTTGAACCAATGCGTCTCTGCATGATAAGCGTTTGTTCTGCCCACTATCACTGTGTTGTATATATTTATATATATGACCAAATATTATATATTCCAGATAGCAATATGGAACGTAGGCACGGGCGAGGTTCTACTAAGCCTGGACTGCCATCCCGACCTCATCTACTCGGCTTGCTGGAACTGGACTGGCTCCAAACTGCTTACCACTTGTCGGGATAAGAAGATCAGGTAAGTGATTTTATGTATTTTATACATACTTCGTTTAAGGATATTGATTTTTTTTTGTAGTTCAGTTCTTAAACACTAACAGAGCACACAAAAAAGAAATATAATCGGAATATGAAATTAAAGTCTATGGTTTTGTTGGTACGAACGATAGTTATAACAGGATTTATGAGTTTAGCAACAGCGATGAACATACTTAAAAGAGTAATAAAGAAATGAAACAGGAAACAAAACGACAATATTTAGCTAATCCAATAGAACCTTATTTATTTCCCCTTTCCTTGAGTAACTAGTCTACTAAAGAGGAAAACACTCTTTAGTAGAAAAATATTATAAAGTTTCTAACTCAACTTTAAACAAATATGATACTGTTTCTGCTGCTGATACTGTATGCTGTGTAGTGTCAGCTTAGTATAGCACTACCCCATTTCTTCCGGTGGGTGTACGTAAGAGGCGACAAACGGTATTGAGGCTTTAAGGGATTTTTGGGCGATGCGGTTGGAGACCCATCACCAACAACCTTTAATTAACTATCTTTTCCCCACTTTTTAATTCACAATTTTTAATTCCTTAGCTCTGGCTACCCCTTCTAGGGATTTATAGCCGTGAGTATATGTACATATGTATGTATGATACTGTTTCCAGAATCATAGATGTCCGCAAAGGCGAGGTGGAGTCAGAGGCTATCGCCCACGAGGGAAGCAAGGCCTCCAGGGCGATATTCCTCAAACATGGACTTGTGTTTACTACTGGGTAAGTATTTTATTTTATAATCGTTTTCAAATTTGACTAAGGTATATCTAATTTTTAAGACTAACTGCCTCTTTTTACGATTTATAGCCGTCAAGTAGTATGTAATATTGTGTGTTTTAATTCTTGGTATATTTTGCGCGACTGTTTCCTTAACATACATATACTCACGGCTATAAATCCCTTAAAAATGTGCCGTGTAGTGCCGGCTTAGAGTGCCGTGTAGTGCCGGCTTAGAGTGCCGTGTAGTGCCGGCTTAGAGTGCCGTGTAGTGCCGGCTTAGAGTGCCGTGTAGTGCCGGCTTAGAATGTCGCTACCCCTTTCTACCCACGGGAGTCGTAAGAGGCGACTAAGGGTATCGGGGCCTTTTATTGGATTTTTGGGCGATGCGGTTGGAGACCCATCACCAAAAACCTTTATTTTACCGCCTTTTCCCCACTCAACTTCCAAAAGTGGCTGAGGAATTTATAATTCCTTGGCTCTGGCTACCCCTTCTAGGGAATTATAGCCGTGAGTATATGTATGTATGTATGTATAAATCCCTTAACGGGGTAGCCAGAGCTTTGGAATGATAATAATAAGCTCTGGCTCCTTAACAATCAATCAATAAATAAATTGTCCTTCACACCAATTACATATAAAGAATGCAACTGAGGTATGTTTTCTTATCAATTTCCATGGGGGAAGCAAGGCTTCTAGGATGATATTCCTCAAACATTAACGAGCGCTATTTTATCGACACGATAACGGTTAGAATGAGATGGCAGTATACGATACTAAGTAAGTGCGTAAGAGATGGCTGCTTTATCCCACGCGATAACTAGTTTAAACACCGCTCGTACCAGCCGGGCTGGTAAGATATACCAAGATATAAGAAGTGTGATTCTCTGTGTTTGTGAGCGTGTGTTAAATGTACGGTGAGAAAGACGATTCTGAATTACTGCAGTATGGCATATGATTTTGTAAGACATACGACCTCGGAGGACACATTTGGATCAAAAAGGAAATGTGATCAGAGAGGCAGGTGTCCGCAGTATGAAGAATAAAAGAGCATGTATGAGACGATTGATGGATGTAAACGAAGCCACGGAGGTTTGCCAGGATCGTACAAAGTGGCGATCGATAGTCTCTGCCTACCCCGATGGGAACCAACGAACGGTGTGAGAATATGTATATATGTAAATACTGCCTCCGTGGTCTAGCGGTTAAGCGCTTGGTTTTAAGTACGGAGGTCTCGGGTTCGATTCCCGAGGGGTGGTAACCTTTCAAATTTAATTTGTAAGATTAAACCCAGTTTGGAAGGATATTCAGGCTTGAATCACCAGATTATCCGAAAATTAAGATGATTCCGTGCTTCGGAGGGCACGTCAAGCCGTCGGTCCCGGCTACTATCGCGGTAGTAGTCGTTAGTCTGCCAACCCGCAATTGGCCAGCGTGGTGGACTATGGCCAAATTGCCCCTTATTATATAGGGTAGGCTCGAGCCCCTTGGTGGGGACATTTATGGGCTGTGAGAAAAAAATATATACATATACTCACGCCTTTAAATCCCAAAAGTTAGCTTATTCTGATGCTTTGGCAACCAAATTTTTCGATATATTTATTCACGACTTCTATTTTTGCTTTTCCAAGTTCATTGCCTGGTTTTTAACGATAATTAAAACACATTTCTTCTCTTATTTCCAGTTTCAGTCGCATGTCCGAACGCCAATACACTCTCCGGACCCCGGACGCACTAAACGAGCCTATAGTAACAGTGGAGATAGATACAAGCAATGGAGTCATGTTCCCCTTGTACGATCCTGACACCAACCTCATCTACCTGTGCGGGAAGGGGGACTCCGTTATACGCTATTTTGAGGTGAGCTTTTGTTAGTAATATGTGGAGATAGATACTAGTAATGGGGTCATGTTCCCCTTGTACGATCCTGACACCAACCTCATCTACCTGTGCGGGAAGGGGGACTCCGTTATACGCTATTTTGAGGTAAGACTTTGTTAGTAATATGTGGAGATAGATACTAGTAATGGGCTCATGTTTCCCTTGTACGATCCTGACACCAACCTCATCTACCTGTGCGGAAAGGGGGACTCCGTTATACGCTATACAAGTAATGGGGTCATGTTTCCTTTGTACGATCCTGACACCAACCTTATCTACCTGTGCGGGAAGAGGGACTCCGTTATACGCTATTTTGAGGTGAGATTTTGTTAGTAATATGTAGAGATAGATACTAGTATTGGGGTCATGTTTCCCTTGTACGATCCTGACACCTACCTCATCTACCTGTGCGGGAAGGGGGACTCCGTTATACGCTATTTTGAGGTGAGATTTTGTTAGTAATATGTGGAGATAGATACTAGTAATGGGGTCATGTTTCCCATGTACGATCCTGACACCAACCTCATCTACCTGTGCGGGAAGGGAGACTCCGTTATACGCTATTTTGAGGTGAGATTTTGTTAGTAATATGTGGAGATAGATACTAGTAATGGGGTCATGTTTCCCTTGTACGATCCTGACACAAACCTCATCTACCTGTGCGGGAAGGGAGACTCCGTTATACGCCATTTTGAGGTGAGATCTAGACAATGGATGTAAAGGGTGTCTCAGTAAGAGTGCACTTTTTAAAAGTGGAATATTTTTTTTCTCATGCACGTGGCAACTCTGAAATTTTACAGCTAACACATCTGTTCATTCCGATTATTAAAAATGGAGCGCTTTTTGGAATAACAACGCGTTATAATTCGGTATGCAAAGTTTTTTTTCGTATTTATTAAATATTTTTATTTGATAGCAAACATTAAAATAAAAGACTAATTAGAATATTTTTCATTTTAAATGAGTAATTGTTAAGTTATGATTTTTTAAAGATTGTTCAACTTTTGTTTTTAATGACGTCATCGATCTACAAAATCACGTAGCGACATGTAAATAAAGCGAAATGTTTAATAAAAATGTTTTTGATTGCAAAACATATCACGAATTTCAACAATCAAATGAAATTATTACGATATTATACTAAACAAACCTATGATTTTCGATATTTTATTAATAAACTGCAAAAACGAATGACTTTGAAATAACATTGAAGATCAAATAGTGTTACAGTTTTTTGATAAAATAACAGTCATTTTAGCTTTATTTGATATAATTTCAATAAAATATTGTTTAAATACGTAATATCTCGAAATGGTTTCGTAATCAGCATCACTTTTGTAAACTTTGCATACCGAATTGTGAAAACTCATTACAAAAATGGGAAAGTTACGCTGAAACCGCTCCCAAACTTTGCTAGCACCTAATACGTCAACCATTCGAAAACGGGTAAAAAACATAAGAAACTGGGTTGATATGGATAATAAGATCTTTACTGGTCAGTCTCTTGAAAACATTGCTGCTGTAAACGGGAGTGTCGCTGAAACCCCGAAAACATCAAATCAGCGTTGTTCTCAACAACTTCAAAGGACAATGCCAATGTTTGTATGGAATCTGGTACCCACTCCAATAGGGCTGTGTGATACATTTTAAGAAAGGGGCAGACGTATACAATAATAATATATGAGTACCTTCTCCTGATTATTTGTCGGTTTTTTTTTTATTAATTCAATAGGATTTTGTTCAAGTCATCGGTATAAAAAATCGGATTGTTGATTTTGTGTGGTTAGTGGGGCTATACAATGAAATTCTTGATAATAAAACACTAACACTCGTCTTACTACACCAATAATTAAACATCTTGAAGTGTCGATATCCAAGAACGGACAATGATTTGGATGTAGTCGCCATAATAACTTATGTTAGGCCTCAAAATACCTATAAAAAAATGTACCACACATGACTATTGGAGGGGGGTACCAAACACTTGCATTGTCCTTTCACGAAGCACTATGCAGCGAATTTTGACTAAAGGCCTCACCTTCACGCGTTCAAGACTCAGCTAAGTCAGGAAGCCAACAAAATAATCAGCAGACCACGATAAGCGCCGGCAATTCGTTCTCACGAAATTCTGATAGATAGATTAGATAGATAAAAAAAATATTTCCAATACTAAGACACACAAATTACTACAACGTGATCACATTACATAAACAAATAGAGTAAGATCCCAGGGCCCCCAGACGTAACTTATATTTAAAGTAACGAAGTTAGCAGTATAGGCACTCCTATATGTGTATAAGAGTGTGCGCATATTCGCTAGTTCGGCTAGGCGGCCCGTTTACAGGTATCAGGTAGAAAAGGTAAATAAAAGCGTAGCTTACTTTTCTTAAATTCTAAGTTATGATTTTTGTATATATTACAAAGAATATGATAACAAATAAATATTTTATATTGACAGACCGTTTCTGTCGGCGGTTATTCCTCCCAGACGCTATGAATATAATAAAAAAATACATGAACTTTTGTTATATTTAAAGTCTTACAACTTCATATATTATGCTGAGAGGACTATTTTAATACCTTTTTTGTACAGTCAGACCAATCCGAAGGGCCAAACATTCTCCCAGACACAATTAAAATTTGTATTATACCCCAGAGTCAATTAATTTTTTCGTTTATAAAGGGTTTGTTTTCAACAACAAATTATTGAAATAAATGACAATTTATTATTATCATTATATTAATACAAAAATACAGATATTTAGTAAAAATCTTCTATTATGTTTAATGTGATGCATATTTCCCAGCATTATTGCTGCAAGGTCAGTTTCAGAACATTTAACTACAATGTTTGCCTGGGTATTAATGTGACACATATGATAAATTATTTTTGTGTTAGCTTCTTCGTGCTTTGGACACAATAATTCTTCATTAATATTAGCCTCAACAAACCCTTTATAAGCGAAAAAATTAATTGTCTCTGGAGGCCTATCCGACTTAGCTTAGGTACACTCCTTTGCCCCGCCAGGACGGCCTTCAGCCGCCCGGCAAAACACGTCAAGGTGACGCCGCACAGGCCGCAGGGCCAGCAGCACCGAACCGGGGGGGTTTTAGTCAGTAAAACTCTGACATACCCCCGTTGCTCTCTCGAGTGGCGGGGGATCCTTTGAGGATTTCCCCGCGGTATACAAAAAAAAAGTCTCTGGAGTATAATACGAATATTAATTGTGTCTGGGAGAATGTTTGGCCCTTCGGATTGGTCTGACTGTACAAAAAAGGTATTAAAATAGTCCTCTCAGCATAATATATGAAGTTGTAAGACTTTAAATATAACAAAAGTTCATGTATTTTTTTATTATATTCAAAGCGTCTGGGAGGAATAACCGCCGACAGAAACGGTCTGTCAATATAAAATATTTATTTGTTATCATATTCTTTGTAATATATACAAAAATCATAACTTAGAATTTAAGAAAAGTAAGCTACGCTTTTATTTACCTTTTCTACCTGATACCTGTAAACGGGCCGCCTAGCCGAACTAGCGAATATGCGCACACTCTTATACACATATAGGAGTGCCTATACTGCTAACTTCGTTACTTTAAATATAAGTTACGTCTGGGGGCCCTGGGATCTTGGACTAAAAACAAACATTACAAAAATAACACAAATACACATTACAACAAAATCAAAAATACACATAATAACACCAATTTTGTGTGGCACAGCAATGGAAATGGGGTCCAACTCAGCGTTGAAATTTGCTTTACGCAAAACACTGATATTCAGTTGTTGTCAACTGGCCACCAGAATCATGCGATTTATTGCCGAGCGGTTATAATTTTTCAGAGTTTTGTGACAACAATATCTCTGTTCAAAAGTAATGAAAAATTTCATGGCCTGTCGTCGGAGGCTTGGAGGGCATTTGCCGGATATTTTATTTCATACTTAATCGGAATATGTCTTCTTTCTAATACAATAAAAAAATCACAGCTCTGTAATAAAATACTTGTTTTTATTTTAAAATTAAAAAGTGCGCTCTTGCTGAGACACCCTCTATTATAAAGAAAGAAGTACGGTACAAATTATAAAAGTTTTTTTTTATAAAACGTATGTGCAATTCAAAAAAAGTGATAATATAGACATAATTTAAAAAAATATTAACTAACTAAAATAATGACTAACAAAATGACCATTGATGAAGAGGTACCCCTAAATTTACAGAAATATATATCAATTAATTTTAAAATGTTTACATTTCAGGTTACTCCCGAGCCGCCATTCGTACATTACATCAACACCTTCCAAACACCCGACCCGCAAAGAGGTAATATAAACTACATTTTATGATACTCTTTATTTGAAAGGACCCAAGTTTCACGAATGAAAGAGCATGTATGAAAAAATGAATGAATGTGAATGAAGCTAGAGAAGATAGTATCTGCCTACCACATGGCTGAGTTACACTTAGTCATGTGACAGTGTATTCGTACAAAACGGCGATAGGCCTGCCCCCTATCACGTGAGTACACTGTCCATGCAAAACGTGGGTACTCTGAACACTAGGTGACAATGTCACGTGATGTTCAGAAGTATTAGTACCTCTGCCAACCCCGTCGGGGATATTCGGCGTGAACGTTTATGTTTATGAGTATATGTATGTATGGACATATTATTTGAAACAAGTGAATGTAGCGTAGTATTACTACAATATCATATGTGCGTTACAAACTGCATCGTTAGGCCATATTGTTTCCATATTTCTATCTCACTTACACTTAACAGTCCGTTCCGGGTGAACTACACATCTTTTATCTCTCTCTTACGAGTGTGTTTATAAAGCTCGCTCACAGTATAAGAATTAATAGGAAATATTAGTAAAAAAAGCTTATCTTTTTACTTTTTTATTCTGTTCTTTCTCGGGGCCGTTGAGTTGAGTTATTCTTATAGACTTCCAAAAAGCAAGTGAAAAAAACCTATATCACTTTAAAATCCTTTAAAGAGATAGTCACAATCATAAAAACAATTATACGTTAATAGAAGAGTTCTGAGGTTGCCGAATCGGTTCTGGCTCAGCATATGTGCCTCAGCTGCGTATCTCGCAGGACACATCAGCTAAAGCACGCTGGTTTTCAGCCAGCACCAGTATTTTATAACATTATACAAATATTTAAATGAAATCAACAGTATTGTTGAAACATATTTTCAAACAAACAATATTATCATATATGCTTTTCTAAATCTTGCACAAATAAAATGAGGTATGGTGTATATTAGTTATTTGTCTTTATTATAGGTATCGGAATGATGCCGAAACGAGGCTGCGATGTGGCTACCTGTGAGATAGCGAAATTCTACCGGTTGAACAACTCTGGATTATGTCAGGTAATTAATAACAATAAATATACAGGGTGTAGCCAAGGGGGGGGGGTTAAAACACTAAAATGTAATTATTAGGGATATAGGAGTTATAGGGATTTTCAGATTTAGCTGACCTATATGGAGAAGGAAAAAAAACGCCCAAGACATAGATTAGATTAGACCCAAACATAATGAATTCATGGAGTATTAACTTGACGATAGTACAAACTGTCTCAAAGTCTCTGTCCATCCCAATAGGAACCAATGGCATGAGCATATGTAAGACGAATTTGTTAGTGTTAGTTAGAACTGCTTTGCTGTGTTGTGCCGGCTTAGAATAGCACTACCCCATTTCTTCCGCTGGGTGTACGTAAGAGGCGACTAACGGTATTGGAGCTTTTAAAGGATTTTTGGGCGATGGGGTTGGAGACCCATCACTAAAAACCTTTATTTCACCATCTTTCCCCACGCAACTTCCAAAAGTGGCTGAGGAATTTTAAATTCCCTAGCTCTGGCTGGTATGTAAGGTAATGTAAGACTAATGTCAGAAATGTTTAGATTTATATAAATTTGTGCACACTTCAGGTGGTATCAATGACAGTCCCTCGCAAATCAGAGTTATTCCAAGAAGATCTATACCCGGACACTTTGAGTGACGAAGCGAGCCTCACTGCTGAGGAATGGATCGCCGGTGAGGATGCGGAGCCATGCACCATGTCGCTGAAGGTATGGGATAGGGGTTGGCAGAGATTGTTCAATTGTATAGGAAATCGTTAAAATCAAAGTATATTTAGAATAATTGTATCAAATATTGAGAATATAGGTAGTTTGTAGTTGCTTTTTCTCTTTACAAATATTTCGAAGCAACGGTATTCATATTAGTTTTAAATTTTGACGTTCAATATTTTACCTTGAATAAAAATATTGAATGTGAATTATAGTGAGTCTAAATTTTATCAAAATTTGTTGTCGCCCTGGTTTCAAAGGTGAACATCATTTTAGAAATTAATAATAGATTTGGAGTAAGTGAAAAGAGAAATATAACGCACTTGACAAACAAGTCGCTATAATGTTGATGAAATACTATTAAAATAAACCTACAATCTATAAATAATAATTGAAGCATTTTTATTATTTAAAATGTATTGTATAAAATGTATGTAAGTATTAGAAACTATTTTTTGTGATAATTTTTAATTGTTATTTTTTATGTTTGATTTATGTTGTTGCAACTAACTCCGATAATAAGAATGATTCTTCTATCCTAAACCTTTGTTGAAATTGGCTTACTAAGTCATTCAAGTTTTATGCTGTGAATAATATTTTATACGGATTATTTTTAAGTCTTCTAAGTGATGCTTATTTAAACTATAGTGCTGATAATAATATAAAAACTCTGCCAGGACTTCACTAGTTTGCGCCAGGGATGTTCATGAATTAACATACTTACATACATATACTCACGGCTATAATTCCCTTGAAGGGGTAGCCAGAGCTAGGGAATAAAAAATCCTTAGCCACTTTTGGAAGTTGCGTGGGGAAGAGATGGTCAAATAAAGGTTGTTGGTGATGGGTCTCCAACCGCATCGCCAGACCCATCACCAACAACCTTTATTTTTACCATCTTTTCCCAACTCAATTTTCCAAAAGTGGCTGAGGAACTTCTAGCTCCTTAGCTCTGGCTACCCCTTCTAGGGATTTATTCCGTGAGTATATGTATATATGTATTTTTTTTCGGTAAAACAATTTCTTGCCAAAGGCTGTCTGTTGATTTCCTAGTTCTGGTTTTCCACTCTCATATTTGATTTAAATATTGCAGACTTTACTCTTTTCGATCTTTTACTATGTACAGTTTCATTATCAAAGATGACTTACAAGACATAGTATGCAGCTGCCACACTGATTTGCAATCACTGGAGATTTTTATTTTCAAATCAATCACTTCTGATTAGTACTAAAATGTTGACCTAAATAGCTCGGTTGTGTAAAATCAGTCTATTAATGATTATTGTACTTATCCTAAAACAAATTTAGTAAAAGATTTACACTTCTAAATTTAATAATATAATAATAATCTTTATTTCCCAAACACAGTTTTCAGTACAGTGAAGATATTACATAAACAAATTTTGTTTTACATGATATGAATTAAAATTCAAATATCTTAATCACCTTAAGATTTTTTGATGACGACAAAAACCAAGCTATTTTGGACATATTACAGGGTGTCCCTATTTTACTGACTTATTAAGATTTTTTGAATATTTTTTTGTTCATGAAAACCTCAGGTGGGGATTATTACTAATAAATAAAGAATAAATAAAGGAAAGATTTTTTTTTCCGAATTAGTAAATAATTCGGAGGTAGGAAACGCAAACACTACTAAAACGTGTAAAAGAAATAAAGGACAGAAGAATTTCGCGTTGGCAGCCATTGACACGGTGGCTCGACGGGGGCGTATTACCCGAGGTCGCGGGTTCGAATCCCGCCTGTGTCGAAAGTTTTCTTTCCTTTATTTATTCTTTATTTATTATTAAGATTTTGTAGAAATTACAGGTAATGTATATTTTGTGTCTTTTTATGAAACTGTTGGCTTTTATTTACCCTAATTAACACTGATTCGAGTTTGACTTTTCTAATTGTATGTTTTCCTCTTTGTTGTGTTACTAACTTGATTGCCATTTTGTGCTGATTTGAATAATATAACTTATTGATTTAGCGTTATGTTAGACATTGATATATGCCTGGGAAAATTTTAGGATTAAGATAAAAAAATATAAAGATTAGTAGGTTAAAAGCTATTTAAATTGTAAGGGATTATAAAAAAAAATAAGGTTCTGTTTTTTACAATACAGTTCCGTACTTTAGCCGAACTAGAATATAAACTCTACTTAATAATTCTTATCTCGCAAATAAACTTAGTTTTTTCATCCAGGACATTCAAAACCTACAATAAAACAAAATTTAAAGAGGTTTTATGTAGTATCTTTCTTTCATTACATGAAGTATCATATCCAGTTTTACTCGTTGCAATTTAGGGTAGTAGTTTAAAAAATAAACTAGGCAAATTACACTTATATAGCGAATATTATAAAGAAGTTAAAGGGTAGTTTTGTTCTAAAATTATATTAGAAAATCATTTAACCGTTTAATTTTACGTTGCTTTTACCGTAGTTCTTCTTATAACGGTAGGAGAAGCTTTTTTTCTTACTCGTTGTTCAAAATAATAAATTCGATATTATTCTGAAAAAAAATTTGTATAAATGTTTGTATAAACAATTCAATACAATTTCTATTTGAAATTCATATCGGGGATTCGGGTTAGGTAGAATCGAATCTATGGAGCCCTTGTATACATTACCATGTATCCATTTCAAATACTATAGTCTCCATAAGCTTTCATTACAATGATATGTTCGATACTAAAACAAGAGAAAGAAAAAACTTCAATAATGAATAATAATATTTATTTCTAAAAAATATCTCCTTTATAAATTAAACATAAATTCGATTAATCCGAAAAATTGCAAGAAATAAACAAAAACCTCAAAAGAGAATCATACACAGAAAAATTTCAATGTCTAAAATACAACACAACATTTTAAAATCATTCAGAATCTCCTCTTCTAACCAAAATCTTTACCACTTAAGCCAACAAGTTCACAAAAAGACAGATGCTAGCTAGGGGTCCCCTACCAAACTACAGGAGCGTGCTCTCGTTGTACAGGGAGGATATGCCACTGGCAGAGCAACCCAGCTTCACGTGACGAAGAAACCAAACGCATTAGCCGCCGGGAAAGACAAGGACAAGGATAAAGATCGCTCGCCTACTCCCGCGAATAGAAACGAGACGGATAGCGCGACGCCGCCTCCCGCTGCTAATGCTGCTGTTGTAAGTTATTTTATACATATTTTAGCGGGTAAACAGTTTTGGATGTTGTTCGTGATAGATCACCAACTGCATCGCTCAATGATCCCTAAAATTGGTCCCATTGTTATATTACCCTTCCCTGTAGCGAAACACCAAATTGATGAATAATAATATAAAAACTTATATATTTGACAACCCAAAATCACATCTAGTTATTACCATTACTCTCCGGGCCATATAGATTCCGATCACCGATTCAAAGATCTCCTTCAATCTTACCATTGAATTTCCAGGAAAAAATGATATCGGACTTAGCCGACGAGATCCGCAAACTGAAATCCGTAATAGTGAAACAAGAAAACCGTATCCGAGCCTTAGAAGCGGCTGCCAAGGCTCCTCCCCCCTCCCCCGTGCCGGTCCCCTCCCCCACCCCGCCTGCCGCTGCCGCCGCCGCCGCCGCCGCTGATGAAGATATGGCGCCAGATGAAGTGTGAATTAATTACTATACTCGCTAGTTCGATAGTATCGTTCGGAACTCTTCTAACTCGTTGGTAAATATATGCTGTCGCATTTGAAGCAGGCATGGTTGAATTAAGGTTAGTAGAAATATTTTCATATATAACTTATTTTTGGCAGTTACTACAAGGATAAAGCAAACGATAAATCCAAGATAAATAAATATAATTGGATTTGATCCAAATCTTCCTGTTGTGCGAGTGAGACAGAAATAGATGTTGCTATGAGTTAGAAGAGATACGGACGAAATTTTCATTGAAGAACTTAGCGAGTATATCCGTTGTTGAGGTCGCACGGTCACCGCTTTTAGTATAGACTGGGTATTAGAAGATAGATGTAAGTTGAAGTGGTTGATTCTAAATGTCAGTTGATGATGGATACAAATTTTTAGACGGTAATATATATTTTATTAAATTATCTTTCATTTGAGTTTTTACCATCTTTATCAACTAAGCCGCGTTGACATTTATCAAAGGTATTAAAACCACTGTCAAATTTTGTTCTTTCAAATGGCACAATCCAAGGCCATACAGCTTAGTATTTTGATGGTGTCAACGCGTTTTTAGCACTTAAATGGCAATTCAGAAATTAAATCACTCGTTTCATATATCAGGGTGAAAACGATACATATTAGTGTCCCTCTTACTCCCTAGCATTTTAACTTTACCGCGACTCCTTAACTTTACTGCGGCGTATAATACAATTTAAATAGAAGTAGATTTGTTATTTAGAGTATATACATACCATACCCTTTAGGTATACCCCAAAGTAAAGTCATACCCCTTAGTTTCATTTCACTTCACTACCTCTATCTTCTACGGTTTACAGACTTGCGAAATATATTACCAATACATTATAAGTATCGTGATTTTAAACAATTTGGAAATTATTTCTTTTATATAATGTCGAATTTTAGTAATTTATCACAATTTTAAATATTGGTTACACCAAAAACTTCTTCTAAAAGATCCTTACTAGTTATGGTGACCAACATTTTAAATATTTATGAGACCTATGTTTGTGTTAACAGTATTTGTATTATACTTGGCTTACTATTTTTTAAAGTGAAAAATGCTTGTTATTATCGCTGTGAGTCTGTAGAACCTATCACGTGCATTTTATATTTTGCTTATTTTCCATATTTTTGTTTATATAGTCTCGTGTCGTGTTAGTAATTTAATTGCCACCAATCATATAACAAATTCTAGTTGTATTTGCATTTATTATGTTAAATTCCTCGTGCAATGGTTGCAGGCAACCGTTTTCGTAACCGTGTGACCTCTTTTATATTCGACAAACAAATATTGACGATATTTTTAGGACTATTGACAACGAAATCAAATGTGACGCGAACCTTATAAAACTTTTCGGTATGTCGTTTCGGATAAGATGAAATATAAATGAGAATCATTATTTATTAAATGTTACTGAATTGTAAATATTAAGCTGTTATGTAGCTATAATGTGCTCGACAATAATACGAATGACTAATCAAAAAGAAAAAATAATCTATTGTTTTAACAGTGGATACTAAAAACTATCCTTCAACCACGATATGAATAATTATAACCCCATTTTGTGTACCTAATGTCTAACCTACTAGAAACTGGTTTTGCCTTAAATAAACTGTAATTAAAGTGCCTTAAATCGTGCTCTTAGTAGTATTTATTAATGTATGTATTCTAATTATAACTTTACTATCAGAATGAGATTACATTTTATTGTCTGTGTTTTTAAATTAAGATTTAGTTTTCTGCCAATTCTTGGGTTCGCTTATTTTCATATTTAAACAAATCTGTGAGTGTTGTTCGTTTAAAAAGCTTTATGAGAATTGCTTTAAGTAATACGTTTTTGTTTTACTTTACTTACTCGTCTTAACTGAAGATTAAGTAATTGTGTAGTAATCAACTTGATGTTAATAATGATTGGATATGAGCAACATTACACGCTTCTTCCATCGTTTATTTGTAGATATTTTTTATAAAGATAAATGTTAGTGTGACTACGATTTTCAATATATTTGGGAAAACTTATATGGCACTATTATTATTAGTTATGCGCCGTCATATTGAAATAAGCGCTTGAATTCATTAAAAGAATGGCAGCGAAACTTAATTTTATTGAGTGAAGTCAGTAGATGGGATGACGGTTGGAGAAAACGTATTTGACAAAGTATTAATTTTGCATCTTTTTGTTTTTTCAGTTTAGAATCTTAATTTCTCAGGTTTTATAAAGTTTGCTTGATTCTTGTTAAAATTGCGGGCTCAAAAATGTAAATTAAATACTGTGTTGGTTTAACTTCAATTGTATACACTATATATTCAACATAAAAATACTGAACAAGATTTTAGACTCCAAAAAAGATTTTCTTGTTTTCAATTTAATTGTATTTGAGTTTATTGAAAAATGATACAAAAACATGTTATTTAAATAATAGTTCATTAAGCTTAATTTAGTTTACTTATCGAAATGCATTTGACCCTCTTAAATTTTATTAACATGCCAATATTTATATATCCTTTTTTCATCTGAGTTTTTGGAAGCCTTTAAATGTAAACATCCTTTATGGGGTTATTGGCAATTACACCATTTTAAGTATTTAATGTAAAATTGGAACAAAATTTGTATTTTTAGTTTTACATACGAAATTAATTGATGATTTACAGATTCTTTTTCCAAATTTCAAAACGATCTTCATAGAAAGAGTATTAACAAACTAATTTAAGATAAGAAAAAAAAAGCAAAATTAGCGTAAAGTAATTTTATTAATAACTAAATAAATTTTTATATACAATTCTAAAAAGCTTGTAACGCGGTTTATACGCTGCTTAATATTTTTAAAATTATCAGTGACACTAGTCATATGTCCCTATTTACTAACTTTGACATTTGACTCTAAGGTGATGTCTGCACGGCGTTGTAGCAAGTATTATAGTATATATTGATATCCTTCGTTTGTAGGGTAGCAATAAGATGGCGTAAATATAGGTTTTTTATTGAATCATGACATGACACTGCGCGTATGGATGGACTTTTTGTGTAAATGCTCTGTTTTAGACGAGAACCCGAACTTCTATTTATATAAATTTTAACGCCATCTGGCTTTAATAACATGACAATAGATAGCCACATTATTGAAGAAATGATTTTATATAGGTTTTTTAGAACATGATTACGTTTCAGATAATGTTGGGGTTATAAATATTATGTTTTAATTTTATTTATTTCTTTGTTTTATTGCCAGCCAATATATTGTTTTTGAGGTGGGTTGTCGTTTGTGAAATGTGAATGTGTGTTTTAGGACGTATTTCTGTGTGATCTTTGTAGTTTTAATTGGTGCCTTTTTGCAAGCTGGTTAACTGAATTGTCCATAAAAGATTGCTAATTTGTATTTTTATGTAGTCGAAATATGACATTCTGGAACTAAATAAACGCAATATTTTTAGCAATTTTTTTTATAGCTCGCTCAAGATTCGATCGATTAGCACTCATCGCTACGAATGTTTTAGAGAAATTGTTGCTTTTACAGCGTTTTTTTTATAAAGCTTAAATATCATTTTGTAATAAAATTAAGTGCAATTTTGAGCTTATTTGTAATACTGGATGTTTATGTATGTAAATATGTATTGAATATGATCAAGAAATTTAACTGTATTGAAATGGAAATAGTAAGTGTTTCGCACAACGTATAGAGTCGTGGCACATGATTTATTGAAATGTAACACTTGGTGCTATATTTTATACAAATGCCGTTTGTGCCAAAATCTTAAGATAAGGTAATAGTAAAAGATCAATATTTTTATTATTGGACTCTTGTAAACGTCAGTTAAAGTATTCAATGAGTTTTGTAAAAGATATTTGTATAAATGTTGATAAATGACTTTGTGTTATAAGTAAATACTCAAACTGCGAATGTTGAACTTAATTAAAATTTTCTTATTTACTATTTTCATATTGGTCTTTTTTATTTATTCCTCCTTTTCTTATATGTAAACATACGTATTACACATACATTACATACATATACTCACGGCTGTAAATCCCTAGAAGGGGTAGCCAGAGCTAAGGAACTAGAAACTCCTCAGCCACTTTTGGAAAGTTGAGTGGGTTAAAGATGGTAAAATAAAGGTTATTGATGATGGGTCTCCAACCGCATCGCCCAAAAAAGCTCTTAAAAGCCCCAATACCGTTAGTCGCCTCTTACGTATACCCAACGACAGAAATGGGGTAGTGCTATTCTAAGCTGACACTACATGAAATGAATATTATATACCTAATTTGTTTTATTAAGACATTTCAATATTGTACTACATAAATTAGCCTGTATGATGTAAAATTATTTCCCTTATAATGGTTAATTTTTATTTACTGGCAATACTAATATCGATGACAGCGACGCCCTTACCGGCCAAGATAAGATTGTGGATCTGTATGTACATATTACACAGATCAAGTTAGAACCAAACAACACCTTAATGACTTGTATTATGGGGTACTTATTTAAAGATATATTTAATAGTAAAGAATACACGTATAAATAAGATACTGATTAAGAACCGTGATAGCTCACTGGTAGAACACCGCAAATCGTGCAGACGATGACGGTTCTAATCCCGGGGTGGGCCTACACCATCTTGTATTTTCTAAACACATAATTATGTATGGTTAATTTATCGTGGTTGTTATCGGTGAGGGAAAACGTTGTGAGGACAACCACATGGCTGGGTTGTTCTTGTCCCTTATGCGTTCCCTTCTTTATTTTATTTTTTATTTATTAGTTCGGAATACTTACAGCTAAATAATACAACAAGTGTTTACAAATTCAGTTATCGACTAAGCCAATAACAAGTATTCGCAAATAAAAAACTTTAAAAATAAAATACTTTAATAAAAAACGCCCTTAAATAAAATTCCATGTTTCTAAGTACAGTAGTTTCGGCTGTATGTTGATTCTGCGTAAATTTCGTAGTTTTTTTTTAATTTTTTCTAAATATGACGACGTGATAGCTCGATGGGTAGAACACCGGTTATCGTGCAAACAACTAGTGTTCAAATCCCATATATGTGACATATGTGTGGTTAATTTATCATAGTTGCTAACGGTGAGGGAAAACATCATGAGGAAACCCACATGGCTGAGTTGTACTTAGTCATGTGACAGTGTATTCGTACAAAACGGCGATAGGCCTGCCCCCTATCACGTGAGTACACTGTCCATGCAAAACGTGGGTACTCTGAACATCAGGTGAAAAAAAACATGTGATGTTCAGAAGTATTAGTACGTTAACGTACGTGAACGTTTATGTTATGTTCTTTATTTTGTAAACATAACATACATAAACATAAACGTTCACGCCGAATATCCCCGAAGGGGTTGGCAGACGTACTAATACTTCTGAACATCACGTGACATTGTCACCTGGTGTTCAGAATACCCATGTTTTGCATGGACAGTGTACTCACGTGATAGGGGGCAGGCCTATCGCCGTTTTGTACGAAAACACGGTCACATGACTAAGTACAACTCAGCCATGTGGGTTTCCTCACGATGTTTTCCCTCACCGTTAACAACCATGATAAATTAACCACACATATGTCTTTATAAAAGACAAATTGGTGTAGGCCCGACCCGGGATTTGAACACTAGTCGCTTGCACGTTAACCGGTGTTCTACCCATTGAGCTATCACGTCTTTATTTTGTAACACTGTTTCAATTAGTTATACATTTTTCTACTCACTCAAAACATAAATATCCTCACGGCCCTAAATCCCTAAAAGGGATATCCAGAGCTTCAGAATACGAAATTCCTCAGGCGCTTTTGGTAGTAAAGTGGGGAAAAGATTGTAAAACAAAGGTTCTTGGTGAACAGTCTCCAACCGCCCAAAACTCACTTAAAAAGCCCTAATAACCTTAATAGCCTCTTACGATCACCCACGGGCAGCACTGCGGTAGCGCTATTCTATGGCGACACTACACAGCAACTCAACTGTGCTCAAAACGTAACGTTTATTGTACTGAATTTAAAAACACAACTCAAATCTGTGACCCTTTTTCATCATTATGGACTAGTGCCATAATGTAGGTTTTTTTAGGAACAGAAACAAATTCAAGCCAAGTTTATGTAGTAAAGCCTATTATACTATATTTATTTTTTTAAGATTCGAGAGAAAAATGATAACCCCACCAAACTACTTGTATACTTTATTGTCAAAAATGAAGATAATATCATGATTTATCCTGACTAATATTATGATATTGCATATAGTAGAAGCTCGAAATATTTTCAGTAGTTAAATTAGTTATTTTGTAAAAAAAACACATTAAGAAATCTTATACTAAGGTTACTAACATAATTATATGGTGTTCCCCTATAAACATGAATATACCAGTAGGGCAAGCACGAGCACTATTTTATCGACACGATAACGGTAAGAAAGAGATGGCAGTATACGATACTAAGTAAGTGCGTAAGAGATGGCTGCTTTATCCCACGCGATAACTAGTTTCAACACGGCTCGTGCTTGCCCTTCAGAAACCAAATCATTGATAAATCAAACTCCCATTATCAGCCAGCCAACTCGCCCCAGTCACACCTTTAGCTTTGTCACTAGCCAGAAACAAAACAATATCCGCGATTTCTTTTGGCTCGGACGATCGTTGCAAAGCAGTAGATTTCGCCATAGAATCAAAAAAACCATCTTGATCTTCAAGGTTCATATTAGCTGCAATATCCGTTTTAACTGGTCCAGGGTTCACTCCATTCACCCTGACACCATATTCACCACCTTCTTGGGCTGCACATCTCGTAAAATGATCGACACCAGCTTTAGAAACACAATAGGCCCAAAAGGTATCGAACGGTCCTAAAGCTGCATCGCTTGAAATATTGACTATGTTGCCTTTCGATTGAATTATATAAGGAAAGACAAGGTGTGTGAGTTGAACCACTGATCGTAAATTTAAATTGATCATTCTATCAAACACTTGTAAGGCATTTTCATCACTGATGTGGCCCAATTCGGCAATTCCAGCGTTGTTGACTAATACATCAATTTTACCGTACTTTGCGATAGTTTCGTTTATTATTTTCTTTGTGTCTTCATCTTTGGTCACATCAGCGATAATAATAAACGGTTGTTTTCCATTTTGAGCGCATTCAGTTGCTACTTTTTCTAATTTTTCTTTATTTCTTGCGACTAAAACTACATCAGCGCCATGTTTAGAAAACTCGATAGCAGTTGCTGCTCCGATACCAGAACTGCTTCCAGTGACTATCACGACTTTGTTATTGAAGTTCATTGCCGACTTTAATGTTCTGTATCCGAATCGACACTGACAAACATAACAATAATAGTCAGTTAAGAGCGAGAGTCAAGGTCTCGCATATAACGTGTATCAAATTTATAATCCAATAAACAACGGACAATTGAATTAATCAAATTGGTGTAAGATGCGTCAACTGATTTGATATCGTTGCTACCTCGCTTGTTATTTGGTTTGTTCATGGTGGAGAATATTCATTTGACGTTCGAAAGAATAAACACCCTTTGCTACAATAAATATTAAAAAAACTTGTCTTGTAAAAAACATGTTTTTTTAACATATTACATATCTTGTCTTGTAAAAAACATGTTTTTTTTAACGACTAGTGTTCAAATCCTGGGTCGGGCCTACACCAATTTGTCTTTTCTAAAGACATATGTGTGGTTAATTTATCATGGTTGTTAACGGTGAGGGAAAACATCGTGTGGAAACCCACATGGCTGAGTTGTACTTAGTCATGTGACAGTGTATTCGTACAAAACGGCGATAGGCCTGCCCCCTATCACGTGAGTACACTGTCCATGCAAAACGTGGGTACTCTGAACACCAGGTGACAAAGTCACGTGATGTTCAGAAGTATTAGTACCTCTGCCAACCCCTTCGGGGATATTCGGCGTGAACGTTTATGTTATATGTTATGTTATTACATATCGTTTTACGCACTGTATATACATTAGGGTCGAGGCACGAACGAATACGTTTAAACACATGATTATTTCGTGGACTAGTCTTCGGAACACCTTTTTTTAAAGTATTACTTAGTTTTCCTAATCGACACTTACTTGTCAACCGACTTAGAAAAGGAGTTTCTCAATTCCATTGTATGTTGTTTTCATGTATGTTACGCTTATTCTCCTCCAATCGATATGTTTTTGAAGGGTTCCATTTAATTTTTATGAGGTTGGATAGGTGGTTATAAAAATATTACAGAAGGTATTTAATTTATCTTATTAAAGTAACAGCTCAGTGCTGGAACCCATGCCTCAGAGAATAAAGCAATTAGTTTCGGTGCCAAGTAAAGTAGAAACTTTACTTGGCACTTCTTTAAGAGACAAAACATAACACGAAGTGATAGCTCAGTGGGTAGAACATCGCTTATCGTGCAGACGACTAGTGTTCTAATCCCGGGTCGGGCCTACACCAATTTGTCTTTTCTAAAGACATATTTGTGGTTAATTTATCATGGTTGTTAACGGTGAGGGAAAACATCGCGAGGAAACCCACATGGCTAAATTGAACTTAGTCATGTGACAGTGTATTCGTAAAAACGCGATAAACCTAATATATATACTATAAACCTACCCCTTATCACGTGAGTACAACACTATTCACGTTTTTCTTTCTTTCTTTCTTTTATTCAAGCAAAACGTGGGTACTCTGAACACCCTTCGGGGATATTTGGCGTGGTAGTTTGAGTTGTGTTTTTGATTGCTGTGTAGTGTCGGCTTAGAATAACACTACCCCATTTCTACCCGTGGGTGATCGTAAGAGGCGACTAAGGGTATAGGGGCTTTTTAAGTGATTTTTGGGCGATGTGGTTGGAGACCCGTCACCAAAAACATTTATTATTACCATCTTTTCCCAAATGAACTTCCAAAAGTTGCTGAGGAATTTCGCATTCCATAACCCCGTTAAGGGATTTATAGCCGTGAGTATATGTATGTATGTATGTAGTTTGAGTTGAGCTGACAGCAAAACATCTAATCCTTCAAAGTTGTGATATATAAGGTTCCGATCACGCGTGTTCCAAACCATAGTAACATGCTGTGTAGTGTCAGCTGACAATAATACTTGCCCATTTCATGCCCCGGGTCTCGTGAGGAAAGCTTAAGGTTCTGTGTCTTAACGTGATTCTAGGGAGACCTACAACCAACCACAAATACAAACTATACAAACTTTTTCTCATTGAACTTATAAAATTGGCTGTGAATTTTCTTTACTTTACTTAGGGGTTGGTTCATTAACGTGATTCTAGGGCAATATATTGGATGACCCTCAACCAAACACCGTTATTTTATAAACTATTTCATATTTAACGTCTAAAAGTCGTATGTAAATCCTATTAATATTACAAATGTCAAAGTTTAGATGTTCGTGTGTTTGGCAAAAAGGCTTCTCAATTACAGAATGTATATGAATGAAATTTAGCAGAATGCTAGATAATGACCCGAATTATAACATGGGATACTTTTAATCCCGAAAAAAAAAAGCCTAAAGTTTGGCATAAGCAAATTTACAGTACGAAGTCTGTCGGGTTAGCTAGTGTATAATAAAAGAACGACGTACGAGGGGCATGCCAAAAGAAGTTAGATACTCTTTTCTGATTTAATTGACACTGGCAAGCTATACACCATCTTATAGGCTGGTTTTTTATTGAAATATTTGAATGTAGAACACACTTCTTTTATTTATTTTTTATTTGAATGAGCATAATTTTTCCGAGAATCTGGCGAAAATTCACTTGCAACAATGGAGCTCAGTCGACGTGATTTTCGCGCTATGATTTATTATGACTTTAAAAAGGTTTAAAGCCTTAAGTATGTTTTGAACTTTTGGCTTCTACTTTTGGTGAGTCTGCTTATTCCCGAGCAACAGTATTCAATTAGTTTGCTGAATTTAAAAGAGGATGGGGATGTCTCGAAGATGAAGCGACAGGACGGCCGCCAACCGCGGTCACGCAAGAAAACGTTAGTGCAGTCGAAAAACTTATTCGCGAAAACCGACGAATTACATATGTAGAGCTAGAGCGAGAACTAGGAATTGAATCAGCAGTAATGCAAACCATACTTCACGACCACCTTTCTCTCCGTAAACGTTGTTTGAGATGGGTGCCGCACAAACTTACCGATGAGTAGAAAGACCGTCGGGTGGATTGGTGCCTATTCATGATAGATAAATTCAACGGAGGCGAGAAAAGAAACGTATATGATATACTGACTGGTGACGAAACATGGCTATATAACTATGATCCCGAATCAAAGCGACAGTCGACTGTATGGTGCTTAGAAGACGAGCCAACTCCAACGAAATGTCGCCGTGCACGAAGCACACAGAAACAAATGGTCGCCTCGTTTTTCTGCAAAACGGGTCATATTGCTACTGTTGTGCTAGAGAATGAAAGAACGGTGAACTCCGAATGGTATGTTATAATAGTTTGTGCTCCAACAGTAATATCAGATTGGTGTGACAAGCAACCGAAGTCAACAATCCGGCACCTTCTCTGGCACCACGACAATGCGGCGCCGCACACGTCTGCCAGAACACTAGACTTTTTCAACTCGAAAAATGTGTCTGTTGATTTTTACTTGTTTCCAAAAATCAAAGAAAAACTAAAGGGGAAGATATATTAATAGATATCTATAATTTCGAGATTTCTGAGGTATCTAAAGAAGAGTGGTCACAGGTATTTCCCAATGGTTCAGACGTATGGAAAAGTGTATACGTGCTCAGGGTGAATGCTTTGAAAAGGTTGATACTTGTAATAAAGAATAAATTTTATAATTTTTGAGTATCTAGTTTCGTTTGGCATGCCCCTCGTATATTGACTTCGATGTGGATAAAGACGAAATGCCATTGATTACATGTTAAATAAAAAAACCAAATACCAGAACATAACTTTATTCAATTTCAAACTTCTTATCAAAATCTTCTTTAGATATTTTTCTCTTCTTCAATTTCTTTATTAAAGCTATATCTTCTGCTAACTCCTTCATCTCCTCCTCTGTTATACCTCTCTTTTTCTTACTCTTCTTACCGTCTACATTCTTCTCTTTCCTCTTCCGTTTGCGAGATTTCTTTTCTTCTTTCGACTGCTTTGTATGCTCCCATGGTTGAGATTGTAATTGCTAGAAAAAAAGAAAATTTGTTGTTATTATTTTTATTATGAATGCAGGCGTTCAAAGAATAAAGATTAAAAGAGCAGCAGAGTGTGACAAGATTGATGGATGTAAAAGAGCTAGAAAGTTTTGCCATAAGATTTGCAGGATCGTTTAAAGTAGCAATCGATATTCTGCTTACTCAAATAGCAAATAATGGCGTGCGTATATGCATGCATGTATGTAAAATATGTATGGCAACCGTGATAGCCCAGTGGAAAGAACACTCGGTTATCGTGCAAACGACTAGTGTTCGAATCCTGGGTCGGGCCTACACCAATTTGTCTTTTCTAAAGACATATGTGTGGTTAATTTATCATGGTTGTTAACGGTGAGGGAAAACATCGTGAGGAAACCCACATGGCTGAGTTGTACTTAGTCATGTGACAGTGTATTCGTACAAAACGGCGATAGGCCTGCCCCCTATCACGTGAGTACACTGTCCATGCAAAACGTGGGTACTCTGAACACCAGGTGAAAAAGTCACGTGATGTTCAGAAGTATTAGTACCTCTGCCAACGCCTTCGGGGATATTCGGCGTGAACGTTTATTATGTATGTAAAATGAAATTCTAGGCGAGATGTTAAAAGTTACAATCTGTTATTCTTTATAGTTCGAGGATGGATAATGGAAAAACATAGTAGACTTTCTCACTTACAGAATTCACAACAAAGATTACTTATTAATAGGCTATTTGACTAAGTTTTGAAAACTATCTTACGGTGTTAATTCGTTTATAAGGAGCCCTTAAAAATTATTTTTCAGTCTTCATTTAAGCTATTTTATTAAAAATCGAAAAAGAAAATCCAATATTCAAATGTGCCGCGAAAACGCGACTTTAAGTAATATGGCGGCTGTAGCACAAATGACGTTTTAAATAAAATAAAATAATAAAATAATCATTTATTTCAAAATAAAAAGATAAATCTTTGTTTTTTGAAAGTCAAATTTTAACTTAATACTAAGTTTACTTCGGATTCGGAAGGTGTTTTGTTGAGAGAAGAACCCGTAAGAAACTCGTCAACACACATCTTTTTCTACGTCCATTACAATTTTGGTGTTAGCCCGCAAACATCCTGCAGAGCCCTGATGACACCAAGCCACTTCATCATTAATGTAATCATTGACATTGTAATAGGCTTTCGAACTAAGATTTCTTTTAACTGCTGCTTTGAATTTTGTTTCTGATAAATTTAAAATGTCCTCAGGTATTTTATTATACATTTTTACGCATAACCCCATGAAAGATGTATTTACTTTTGACAATCTGTATTTTGGTACTGAAATTTTATTGTTGTCTCTCAGGTTTCGTATATGTCTGTCACAATTTTTCACAAAATAGGCCTGATTCTTTCTTACATACATAATATTTTCATAAATATATTGACATGGCAGCGTCATTATATTTATTGTTTTAAACAATTCCCTCAGGGAATCTCGGGATCTCAAATTGTATATAGCTCTTATTGCTCTCTTTTGGAGAATAAATATGGAACCAACATCAGCTGCTCTGCCCCAGAGTAAAATACCGTAAGACATTACACTATGAAAATAGCTGTAATAAACTAATCGAGCTGTCTGTACATCTGTCAAATGTCTTATTTTCCTAACGGCATATGCAGCACTACTTAGCCTGCCAGCTAGTGAGCTAATGTGGGGTCCCCATTGGAGCTTGGAGTCCAGAGTTATCCCTAAGAAAACTGTGTCATCCGAAAATACTAACTTTTCATTATTTAAAATTATTTCGTTATCAACGCACCTAACATTAGGTAATACAAATTTAATACATTTGGTTTTTTTACCATTCATTACAAGATTATTAGAAGCAAACCATGTTTGAATCTGTGAAACCGTGTTATTCACCTCGTCAATATTCTGATTATTTCTTTCAACGTCAAATACTAAAGAAGTGTCATCAGCAAATAACACTATCTCGGACATTTTCGCGACCATGAACGGCAAATCATTAATATAAACTAAAAATAAAAATGGGCCCAAAATAGAACCCTGTGGAACACCCATTTTTACATGAGTTCCAGGTGATATTGCATTTTTGATTTGCACTTTCTGTATCCGATCCGAAAAGTAAGACTTTATTAATTTAAGTGCGTCACCTTGTATGCCATAATGTTCTAATTTAATAAAAAGGATTTCATGATCTGCACAATCAAATGCCTTCGTAAGATCGCAAAACAGACCAATAGCATCATTTTTGCGTTTCATTTTTAATTCCGCATTAAACACCAATGAGCGAAACGAAACACAGACTGTTTATGTGCAATCTACGTCATTATAGAAATAGCCAATCACGGTCGTTTTTAGTCACGTGACAGTTGCATCAAAAATACTTATTTTAGAAGACGGATTTTATTGAAATAATGCAATATTTTTATCTCGCATTATTACATATTGCTCCAAAAAAGAAATATTAAACTAGTGAAATAAAAGAAATCTTTATTTTTATTACAGTCAAATAGCCTATTGATTGACTTATGGGTTTAAAAATACCCGATATACTTGTAAACAAGCCAATTTACAAAATTTGAAGATGCAGTGATAGTTTCAGTATCTTTTAAGCCTTCTTTTGAAAACCAAATCAAAGAAACAAACTTTAAGTGGTTTTGTTTATCACTTCTGTCTCAAGCTATTGATTTCTTTAAAACAGACAGAAAGTAATTTGTTCCTTTTATTTTTAAGTCTACATGCAATCTCAGAATCAAAAATAGATAAAAATGAAAAAATAGATAAGCTTGTTTGATTTGAAGTATCAACTTTATCAAGCTTCTTGCAATAAAAATTTTGTACCTTTTTCTTCTTCTTAGACGGCCAAACCCCAGTCTCTTTATATTCTTTGAGTTTCTTCTGTCTACTCTCTTCTCTCTGTTTGTCTTTGTATGGTATGCTATTGAAATCTATTTCTTCTTTGGGTCCTGTCGAAATAATTATCATTTAGAGAGAAAAAGAGTATTTTGTTACAATTAAAGAGGAATATAGATTGTAGTAGCTGCATATGCAGTGTTATTATAAGTATATTCTACAGCTTTGGCCAAATATTACCAATTTGATATACTGGTACTCAACACCCTCAGCTATGTCCCTCGCACCCATTAAATTAAGGTCCAAAGAAATCTAATTTTAATAAAATCGAAGGCCTTTAAATCATGAGACCTGAGTGATCACTAAGTAAGAGGGGTCTAGCTATTCTTGGTTGGAGTTATAACCTATCACGAACAACCTTTTAACTAGATAATGCTTGGTATAAAACAGCCATCTCTTTCGCACTTACATAGTACATACCGACTGACATACATATACTCACGGATGTAAATCCCTAGAAGGGGTAGCCAGAGCTAAGGAATTAGAAATTCCTCAACCACTTTTGGAAATGTGAGTGGGGAAAAGATGGTAAAAATAAAGGTTGTTGGTGATGGGTCTCCAACCGCATCGCCCAAGAATCCCTTCAAAACCCCAATACCGTTAGTCGCCTCTTACGGACACCCACCGGAAGAAATGGGGTAGTGCTATTCTAAGCCGACACTACACAGCAACCGATTGAGTATGGATAAAACAACGCTCGTGCTAGGCCTCTATGTGTACATTTCTGCACATTTAAAATTTCAATAACATACATATACTCACGGCCAAAAATCCCAAAATGGGGTAGCCAGAACTTCAGAGCTAGAATATCTTCAGCCACATTTGGAAGTTGATAGGGGACAAGATGGTACAAATCAAGTATCGTTCTCGGATCTCCAACCACATTGCCCAAAAACCACTTTAAAATGCCCCATACCCTGAGTAGCCTCTGACTACAATCGTGGGTAGAAAGGGGTAGTGACATTCTGAGCCAGCACTACGCGACAAAAAAAAAACCATTAAATATTAAATCTAAAAAACAGGTATATAAAATTTCAGACTCACCAACAAACTGCTCCTTATGTTCAGGCTTTATTTCTGGCATCAAAGGCAATTTAAGTAAACCATAACTACTGGCAATGTGTCCCAGGGGGAGCTCTTTGAATTGCAATAGAAGGTTGCACTCGTGCTTGGTGTAGGCCCTCATGTGGGACACGAAGGCTTTTTGGCCTTTGTCCAGAATGTCCCTGTCTTTTTTTTGCTGCTCGTGGAGAATTCGTAGGACCTGAGGGTTATTTTAGTTTGTTTTATAAATTATGGGTGTATTTTCATGAAAGGTTAGGTAATAAGTGTATAGGTAAGTGCGCTGTGTAGTGTCGGCTTAGAATAGCACTACCCCGTTTCTTCCAGTGGGTGTACGTAAGAGGCGACTAACGGACTTAGGGCTTTTTAAGGGATTTTTGGGCGATGCGGTTGGAGACCCATCACCAACAACCTTTATCCTACCATCTTTTCCCCCACTCAACTTCCAAAAGTGGCTGAGGAATTTCGAATTTCTCAGCTCTGGCTACCCCTTTAAGGGATTTATAGCCGTGAGTATATGTATGTATGTATGTATGTAAGTGGTCATTACGACTTGATATAAAGAATACAGATTTTTGGTAACAATGTTTGCATGGCAATTTCTCTCATGCAAAGCTACAGTTTGTTTTTAACATCTTATGAAGGGAGGTAACCAGCCATTTTATATGCTGTAAATTATGTATATTTTGTGTAGCTACAATATAACATGGAGAAGCAGTCAAATTTTCAGATATTCAGCTCAAAACTTTAAATTTGTAGCAGGTATTTTCGTCTTTATCATTTCAAGTGCACCATTGATACCAAAATATTTAAGGCATATTTAAAATAAAAACAAAAAATATATCCTAATAGAATATGGCTTATGCCAAAAATTACAATCAAACCTACCTTCTCCCTCAACTTCTCAGTAATCTTAATCTCATCTTTCGACGACCTCCAATCTTTGAGCTCTACCAACTGATTCGTCCTAATGAAGGGCACAAAGGTGTCTTCCGAGGGCAGTAAGGGGAGTAAGGAGCATCCACTATTTCCCCCTCTGGCGGTCCGGCCTACTCGGTGGACTAAAGAGGCTGGATTAGTAGGTGGCTCCCATTGCAAGACCCATTCTACTTCTGGGATGTCTAAGCCTCTAGGAAATAAAAAAATACACATGTAAAATTGACGTTTTTTTAATTAATGTGTTCTGAAACGGTTTTACCCACTCATACAATATTGGAATAGCTCGTTTGCTGGCAAATCTAAAGATCTATCGACATGAGTTGGTAAATGTTAGAGTAACATACATACATATACTCACGGCTATAATTCCCTAGAAGGGGTAGCCAGAGCCAAGGAATTATGAATTCCTCAGCCACTTTTGGAAGTTGAGTGGGGAAAAGGCGGTATAATAAAGGTTTTTGGTGATGGGTCTCCAACCGCATCGCCCAAAAATCCAATAAAAAGCCCCAATACCCTTAGTCGCCTCTTACGACACCCGTGGGTAGAAAGGGGTAGCGACATTCTAAGGCGGCACTACACGGCACAGGTTAGAGTAAACATGTAGTTTTTAAGTTTTATTTAGTTATAAGTATTGGTTAGAGCTGAAAACCGGAGCTATCCGCTTCAAGTGGTTAGACCGAGCTCGTAACCATTTTGTCTTTTTTTTATTGTTATTTAATTAGTTCTTCTTTTTTAACTTCTTTTCACTGTATTATTATATAGATTTTTTTGTTGTATGTGTAAAAAGTCATTTTTTTTTTATTTTATTTTATTTATTTATTTAAACAAAATTTGGGTTTGTTTTCCGGCTTCTAAAACTAGAAATTGGTTTATTTTTAACAAATAACGGATGGTTATAGTTTTTTAAATATTATAAAATATTTTTTACAATTAAATGATTTGTTAACGCCTTGCCTTAGATAACCTTTTATTTTTTTAATGCATTTACCAATGTTAGATGGTAAAAGCCCGGAAAAAATATATCGTTCTTAATATTCGTAACATTTATAAACTCATAAACATAACATAAACATAAACGTTCACGCCGAATATCCCCGAAGGGGTTGGCAGAGGTACTAATACTTCTGAACATCACGTGACATTGTCACCTGGTGTTCAGAGTACCCACGTTTTGCATGGACAGTGTACTCACGTGATAGGGGGCAGGCCTATCGCCGTTTTGTACGAATAAACTGTCACATGACTAAGTACAACTCGGCCATGTGGGTTTCCTCACGATGTTTTCCCTCACCGTTAACAACCATGGTAAATTAACCACACATATGTCTTTTTTTTTTTTTTTTTAGAAAAGACAAATTGGTGTAGGCCCGACCCAGGATTTGAACACTAGTCGTTTGCACGATAACCGAGTGTTCTACCCACTGGGCTATCACGGTTGCTTATAAACTCATTTTTGTAAATTTAAAGATTTACCGGTAAACATAAGATAAACGAATAATGAGAGTTTATAATGTTTTTATGGTATTTTTCTTGTAATCGGAAATTTACCCCAAGATAGGATTGAAATTTGGTATTAAATGGTGTTCACATTATTTCGAATAATAAGAATCTCATTCAGCGCGAGCCCGACTTGCACTTAGCCGGTTTTTTACATTAAAAGTTTCTAATATTACAGATAATTTATGACATGATCAATCAAGTCTAATACCATAATAGAAGAATTTTGTACCTAGCTACTACGCATTTACGCAAACTATCATAGTACATACATATACTCACGGCTATAAATCCCTAGAAGGGGGTAGCCAGAGCTAAGGAATAAGAAATTCCTCAACCACTTTTGGAAAGTTATGTGGGGAAAGATGTTTAAATAAAAGTTGTTGGTGATGGGTCTCCGACCACATCGCCCAAAAATCCCTTAAAAGTCCCAATACCGTTAGTCGCCTTTCACGTACACCCATCGGAAGAAATGGGGTAGTGCTATGCACACAGCATCATATCATAGTCTAAAAATAATTGACAACCGTGATAGCCCAGTGGGTAGAACACTCGGTTATCGTGCAAACGACTAGTGTTCAAATCCTGGGTCGGGCCTACACCAATTTGTCTTTTCTAAAAGACATATGTGTGGTTAATTTATCATGGTTATTAACGGTGAGGGAAAACATCGTGAGGAAACCCACATGGCTGAGTTGTACTTAGTCATGTGACAGTGTATTCGTACAAAACGGCGATAGGCCGTTGTGCCCCATATCACGTGAGTACACAGTGCATGCAAAACGTGGGTACTCTGAACACCAGGTGACAAAGTCACGTGATGTTCATAAGTATTAGTACCTCTGCCAACCCCTTCGGGGATATTCGGCGTGAACGTTTATGTTATGTTATGTAAAAATAATTTACCTTCAAAACGACAAGGATAAATTATAAATAAGAATAAGTATTTTTTTTTTAAATCTTGCAATAACACGCATATTTATTATAACGATTACCAATAACACTCACCTAGCCATCAAATCCGTGCACAACAATATAGTATTATCGGCCGTCCTAAAAGCATCCAGCACCTTGTTCCTCTTCATCTTCATCTTCCCGTGGATGGCCACCACGCTGACGCCGGGAAGTAGCGCGGGAAGCACGCTGGCCCAGTAGTCCACTGTGGCGCAGGTGGGCAGGAAGAATAGGCCTTTTGAGATTTTGCGGTTTCTGAGGAGAATTTGGTGGTTGTACATACATACATATACTCACGGCTATAATTCCGTAGAAGGGGTAGCCAGAGCCAAGGAATTATAAATTCCTCAGCCACTTTTGGAAGTTGAGTGGGGAAAAGGCGGTAAAATAAAGGTTTTTGGTGATGGATCTCCAACTGCATTGCCCAAAAATCCAATAAAAAGCCCCAATACCCTTAGTTTCTTACGACAACCGTGGGTAGAAAGGGGTAGCGACATTCTAAGCCGGCACTACAAGGCAAAACGGTTGTAGTTTAAGGTTTTTTATTTACAATTTATAAAAGGACGTTTTTGTTTACATACATATTCATAAAGGTATTTAGTTTATTTTATCGGGATCATTAACATATTAGAGGCGAAAAGTCCTGGCCAACTCTATACTCACGTCTATGATTGTAATAGAAGTGTAGCCAGAAATTTGGTATTAACTTTTCCTAAGCCACTTCTTGAATTTGATTGGGGAGAAAATAGTAAAAAAGGCTGACGTCCGAAGTATGAAGAATAAAAGAGCATGTATGAAAAGATTGATGGATGTAAACGAAGCTAGAGAGGTTTGTCAGGATCGTGCAAAGTGGCGATCAATAGTCTCTGCCTACCCCAATGGGAACTAATGGCGTGAGTATATGTATGTATGTAGAAAATAGTAAAAATTAAATATTGTTCGTGATGGGTAGCCACATTGTCCAACAACCACTTAAAATTCCCCATAACCCTTAGTCACCTACTGTCGTACTATGGTTGTACTTACGGGAAGAATAAAAACTCACCTAATAAAATTCACAAGAACAGAAACTTATCCTGCGGCTCAACAATCACATAATAATTTTCCAGCAGCAACGGCGTACTGATACTAGACTTCTCTTTCACGGACACCACGACCGGGTTCCGCACTTATAGGAGGAAATGCCATAGTACAAATATGAAAACATACATATGCTTACATCTCTTAATCCCTTGAAGGGGTAGCTAGAGCAGGGAATTAGAAATTGCTCAGCCACTTTCGGAAGTTAAGTGGGGAAAAGATGGTGTAATAAAGGTTGTTGGTGATGGGTGTCCAACTGCATCGCCCAAAAATCCCTTAAAATGTCCCAAAACCCTTAGTCACCTGGTGGTACTACAGTGCTACCCAGGAGAAGAATTGACATAGTATAAAAACATAACATAAATATATAAACATAAACGTTCACGCCGAATATCCCACAAGGGGTTGGCACATAAATAAAAGATGTTATTAAAGGAAAGAAAAATTTCGACACTGGCGGGGTTTGAACCCGCGACCTTCGGGTATACGCCCCCGTCGCTCTGCCAACTGAGCTACAGTGTCAGTTGGCATCCAGCGCGAAATTTCTCTATCCTTTGTTTCTTTTTTACACGTTCAAGTAATGTTTGCGTTTCCTACCTCCGAATTTTTAACTAATTCGGACGGCCACTTGTCTACCTTTTCAGATAGAATGCAAATGTTGGAAACGCCTAACTATCACATAATTTAATGTTTTTTGACATGAATTCCTCATGTGGGGATTATAACTCATAAATAAAAGATGTTATTAAAGGAAAGAAAAATTTCGACACTGGCGGGGTTTGAACCCGCGACCTTCGGGTATACGCCCCCGTCGCTCTGCCAACTGAGCTACAGTGTCAGATGGCAGCGACGGGGGCGTATACCCGAAGGTCGCGGGTTCAAACCCCGCCAGTGTCGAAATTTTTCTTTCCTTTAATAACATCTTTTATTTATGAGTTATAATCCCCACATGAGGAATTCATGTCAAAAAACATTAAATTAAGGGGTTGGCAGTACAAAAACTCACCTAATAAAATTCAACAAAAACAGAAACTTGTCCTGCGGCTCAACAATCACATAATAATTTTCCAGCAGCAACGGCGTACTGATACTAGACTTCTCTTTGACGGAAACCACGACCGGGTTCCGCAGACCAGCCCGCACCAGGTCTTGGAGCTCCTTGGTTTGCGTTGCTGAGAATAGACCTGGGTAATTGGGTAAAATTGTTAATGGTTTTTTATGCGATGGTTTGATAACGGCGATAGGCCTATCCCCTAATTAGGTTAAAGTAGTTTAAGTAAGTATTAGCCTCCAATGTAAATATAATAGATAGGTAAAAGTTGTTTAAGTATTTTCAAGCTGTCTAACATAGTTGATAATTCTTGTTACTAACAATATGAGCTTTGTAGCTATAAATAAATATTTATTATTATATCACGTAAGTACATTGTCCAAACAAAACGTGGGTACTCTGAAAACCAAGTGAAAATGTCATGTGATGTTCAGATGTATTAGTACCTCTGCCAACCCTTTCGGCGATATTCGGCGTGAACGTTTGAGTCTTTGAGTTTTGAAGATATTTTTATGCAGTAAGTTATGAAGCTGTGAAGAGGTGCAGGTGCGAATAAGTGTCACGTTTCGACGGACACGACTGTTTGCTGTATAGTGTCGGCTTAGAATAACACTACCCCATATCTACCCGTGGGTGATCGTAAGAGGCGACTAAGGGTATAGGTGCTTTTTAAGTGATTTTTGGGCGATGTGGTTGGAGACCTATCACCAAAAACATTTATTATTACCACCTTTTCCCCAATCAACTTCCAAAAGTGGCTGAGGAATTTCTCATTCCAAAGCTCTGGCTACCCCGTTATGGGATTTATAGCCGTGAGTATATGTATGTATGTATGTATGTATGTTTCGACGGAAAAATTGAGAAATAAAAATGAAGGCAAAATTGGCTGATGATAGATTACAGACATTGGCGGAACATGCAAACTTATTGAACTTTCTTCACTATTTATGGATTTTCATTCATAATTGGCTGAGGAATTTACAATTCTGGCTACCACTTTATAGGATAATTATCCAGGATAGGTGAGGTTTGAATTTATTATTATGAGTTATGAATCAGACTTCACAGATAACCACTGTTTTTTCTGTATTTAAGTGTATTTTTTCTTTTTAAAACTTCTAACACATTACTTATAAATAAAGAATAAATAAAGGAAAGAAAAATTTCGACACAGGCGGGAATCGAACCCGGATAAATTATGTGATAGTTAGGCGTTTTCAACATTTGCATTCTATCTGAAAAGATAGACAAGTGGCCTTCCGAATTAGTAAAAATTCGGAGGTAGGAAACGCAAACACTACTTAACGTGTAAAAGAAATAAAGGATAGACGAATTTCGCGCTGGCAGCCATTGACACGGTGGCTCAATTGGCAGAGCGTCGCGTCGGGGCGTATACCCGAGGTCGCGGGTTCGATTCCCGCCTGTGTCGAAATTTTTCTTTCCTTTATTTATTCTTCATTTATTAGTAATAATCCCCACATGATGTTTTCATGAACAAAAAGATTTAAATTGTAACACATTACTTTATTTTATTTAGAGTATACTTTTATACTATAATGTGCTAGTATTTCACCTTTCTTATTTTGTATCTGATGCTGTAGAATATGAAAGCCCCTACATCCACAAGCTTAGTGGCATATTTCTGCATTCTAAAACCAGTACAGTTTGCAGTGCGTTTTCTGTTAGGCGCTCAAGTCAGTAAATAATACATACATATACTCGCGGCCATAAATCCCATACAGGGTCAGCCAGAGCTTTAGAACTAGAACTCTTCAGCCACATTTGGAAGTTGATATGGGAGAAGATGGTAGAAATAAAGCATTGTTGGTGATGGGTCTCCAACCGCTTTGCCCAAAAACAGAACATATATTCTATATTAATAGTCACCTGTTCAGTAAAAAGCTTACCAGTTCTCCTCTGTCGTGGTAGATACTGCATTATGGTGGTCAATGTGGAACTGAACCCCAAGTCCAGCAGCCGATCAGCCTCATCCAGCACCAAGAAATCCTATAACATAACACTTCTACATACACCACAATAGACTGAAAAATGGAAATTAAATGTTTATACATATATAACATAACATAAACGTTCACGCCGAATATCCCCAAAGGGGTTGGCAGAGGTACTATTACTTCTGAACATCAAGTGACTTTGTCACCTGGTGTTCAGAGTACCCACGTTTTGCATGGACACTGTACTCACGTGATAGGGGGCAGGCCTATCGCCGTTTTGTACGAATACACTGTCACATGACTAAGTACAACTCATCCATGTGGGTTTCCTCACGATGTTTTCCCTCACCGTTAACAACCATGATAAATTAACCAAACATATGTCTTTAGAAAAGACAAATTGGTGTAGGCCCGACCCAGGATTTGAACACTAGTCGTTTGCACGATAACCGAGTGTTCTACCCACTGGGCTATCACGGTTGGTTTTACATATACTCACGGCAATAAATCTCTAGAAAGGAAAGCCAGATTTTAAGAATAAGAAATTCCTTAGCATTATTTGGCAGTTGAGTGGGGAAAAGATAGGATTTGTTAATAATGGGTGGCCGCATCACTATTGTTTTTTAGATGTATTATTTGTTGAAAACTATGCTCCATAGGCCACTACACAAAACTTATTTAAGGTTAAGTGAATTACTTATTTTTTACTTTATTTTTTCAGAATAATCAAAAAAGTAAAACTCAAAGATAATTTAAAATAAGCTAGAATGTCAATTGTATAAATAGATGTATTTTTTTATATCTGGGAGTATAAATAACTCACTAACCATTTCTTTTAATCTTCCTGCCAAATTCAACTGCTTCCTCTCTGCAAGAAGGTCTTCCAACCGGCCAGGAGTGGCCACCACTATGTGACCTCCTTTCTGCAGCGCTTCAATGTCAAGATCTACCGCTCTACCGCCCACCAGCAATGCTGATGATATGTGAGAGAGCTCCGGCTCTTGGAGAAATTGTTTTATTACCTTGAACAAATATTTTGTTATTATACAGAGTCATATTTTGCCGTGTAGTGCCGGCTTAGAATATCGCTACCCCTTTCTACCCACAGGTGTTGTAAGAGGCAACTAAGGGTATTGGGGCTTTTTATTGGATTTTTGGGTGATGCGGTTGGAGTCCCATCACCAAAAACCTTTATTTTACCGCCTTTTCTCCACTCAACTTCCAAAAGTGGCTGAGGATTTTATAATTCCTTGGCTCTGGCTACCCCTTCTAGGGAATTATAGGCGTGAGTATATGTATGTATGTTATATTATGTGAAATGATTGACGGATTTAAATGAAGCTAGATAGATTTTCCAGGATATATGGATGCTGTTGGTAACTAATGGTTTGAGTACAATTATTCATATAAAGAGGCACAGGCCGGCCCCCTATCACATGAATGTTCTGCGCAAGATAAATGTAAGTATTTTGAACATTGGAACTATGAATCATAATATAATTACTATTGTTAAATATTACGTAAATTTATAATATTACGGGTGTACGTAAGAGGCGACTAACGGTATTGGGGCTTTTAAGGGAATTTTGGGCGATGCGGTTGGAGACCCATCACCAACAACCTTTATTTTACCATCTTTTCCCCACTCAACTTTCCAAAAGTAACTGAGGATTTTTTTATTCCTTAGCTCTGGCTACCCCTTCTAGGGATTTATAGCCGTGAGTATATGTATATATGTATGTATGTTAAATATTAGATTTGTAATTTTATGGGTAGTGTCAGCTCAGGATAGGACTGCCTCATTTCTTTGGGATATGCAACACGTTTTGTCTATGATAATATATCTGCAGAGCTTTTAACTTCATGTCAAAAAAGAGTTAGTGTGTAACAGTTAGGAAAAAAATGCTCCGCTGTTAAACTGGGTGAACAGCAGTGTACAGACAAGGCATACCCCATTTTTTCCTGTTAGTGTCTGGCAGGTGAGTAGGGGTATTGGGGCATTATGAGTGATTATTGGGCAATGCCATTAAAGACCTAGGAACAAAAACCTATAATTTACTACCTTTTCCAGACTCAACTTCCGTTTTTTTTTTCAATTTTGAAACTCGTCTCTCCCTGCTAGGGATATTATAATCGTGAGTAAATGAATGGATGTATGCATTGTATGTATTTGTTATAAAAACTAAAGACAATTTTCATACAGTCAGCAAATTTACTGCACTTACATCAACTTTGATGAGCCATTAAATGAATAACTGAGCGCCATTATATCAGCTATCGTGATAAGGATAAAAACTTAAACAAAATTACCATGAAAATCTGGGTAGCAAGTTCTCTCGTAGGAGAAATAATCACAGCATAAACAAAGTTTTTCTTCAATGGTTCATCTTTCCCTTTCTTTAGTAACATCTCCAGCATAGGTACGACAAATGCTAATGTTTTCCCGGAACCAGTGACGGCTTCAGCAACCACATCTTTACATGACAAAATCAAGGGTATAACAGCCGCTTGGATAGGAGTCATTTGCCGGAAGTTCTGCGATGCTATGCATCTCAACACGGGAGGAGACAACCCCGGTCGAACCTCTGACCAACTTTTAACAACCATTTTAACACATGTTATGTGAAATCATAAAGTATTCTACAAACACACCAATTCTTTACATGGATAAAATCAAAACATTGGGGAGGCAGGAAGGGGACACGAGGTTTTGACTTTGACAATAACATGAATTTGATTGATAGACGACATTGACAGCTTACAAATATAAAAGGTATTGTCGATTGTATCTCGGCTGTGATACTGTGAGCATAAATATGTGCGAGCATCAAACAGTGCGAGTTTTACGATTGATATCGCATTATGTAAGGGACAGTGGAAGCACAACATTCAATATGACATTGTTCATATTATAATGTAAGATAAGTTTAACTATGTAAGCAAACCACAATGACGAATTTTGAACCTTTTTCTTGTGAAATGGCAACACTAAAGTACCCTATTTCTTATGGACGTTAACCCAGAGTCGTTTATGAAATTAAAACATGAAAAATATTCAATATGGTGGCGCTCATTGTGTTTTGATTGTTGTGATTGATATCTATCTACGTACTTTAGATCTGAAAATCTTATTAAATTCCTTGCCATCATCGGAACCGCAACCTTGAAATAATATGAACCATTCAAAAATAATATAAAACCGTTAATTTTATCAAGTTCACCTTGTAATAAATGTATTATTTGGAGTGAAAATGACGAAAAAATTTTGTGATAAAGGATTTTCGATTGACGATGCATTTGAAGAAGAAACCGATGAAGCTATTAAAGTGTATGGGTCAATAGACGATAGAAATCAAATTCACCATGACTACAAGAACAATTATATACCAAAGTAAGTAAATATATGGCAATGTGAGATGTTAAATAAAGGACTTTGACTTATCCACAAATGGACTTAAGCCTTGGTAAAAGGTTCATGAACTTCCTAATGGAACTTGTTGGTGTAACATAAACCTAGTTTCCGTTGTACAGCTAAATCGGTTGCTAATGCATAGTAATTAGCACATCCAGTTCATTAACTGAGACCATACTTTACAATTCTTTTGTTGTAGATGCAAATTAACTGAATCATACTTATTGTGTTAACTTTGTAACGGTTCAGTGATTTCCATATTAAAATAAGATCATTTAAAATATGATAGGTAGTAGTTTCTGCAATATACAATTTAAAATTATAAAGCAATATTGAATATTTTTGGTAATATTCCTTTAATCAGCTAGTAAGAATGATAAAAAGTGGTTAATAATTTGCTATACTGTTAACACTATCTATATCTATTCAATAAAGTGTAACATCCCAACATTCTGAAAATATACTAATAAATAAAGGAAAGAAAAATTTCAACGATTTTTCTTTCCTTTATTTATTAGTAATTAGTAATAATCCCCACATGAGGTTTTCATGAACAAAAAGATTTATATTATTCTGAAAATATGTCTTCAATAAGTAATTGTTTTAGAGGGGAATGTAGTTCCCAATATACTAGTCATTATTATGTTAGATCTCTTGCCCTTTGCTTACATATATTATTATTTCATTCACACTCTGTTATTGTTCTCAATTCATAAGTTTAAAATTTATTTGTTAAATATAATAATTTTAACTCTGTTAACTGTAGCCATAGCTAGTAATGTGATACCAGTTTTATTGGTTAGTAAATATGGTTTGTACATTAATAAATTATGATTTATATCTAAGAAGTATATCAATTTCATTAAATTGGTAAATGATAGTCTATCTACTGCAATGACATGATGTGAATTTAAGTATGTAAAGAGGAGAAAGAGTTATAAAAGAAGTCCTTCCTCTCTAAGCCATTAAATATTTTATTTATTACCAATTAAATTTGTAAATAATTCATAGTAACAGATTATAAAATTATTGATCAATGTGTTTCGATATTCTTTAGTTTTTATCAGGATAAAATTATCCTACAGAGTGAAATTGTCTGTTTAAAAAAAAATATCAGTGCTACTGCTAATCCTTACTACCATGAGTCCAAGCTGGTAAAAAGTCTGTTTCAAACACAAAAATGTCTGTTCCTTATATTTTTATCTGTTAGTTGAAATATTTAAAACTCATTATTTTTTTCAGCCCCATATACAAATACACAGAAGACACAACTTCAAGAGATTCAGACTCCTTGTTCCCAGACCATTTTGAACCAACACAGACCACATATTGCTGGAATCATCCCAAGGTCAAGGAAAACTGGAAAACTGTTTGCGCTGCTGTAGTTCTACTTGTCATTGGTATTGGACTCCTAGTGATTGGAGTCTTTGCTGTGGCAGAGCCAGAAAATGGGTTGCAAGGCAGTGTATTCTTTATAGCAGGGATGATTTGTTTTGTGCCCGGAGCCTACCATGTTGTCTATATCTGGCAAGCAGCAAGGGGCCGGAGAGGATATGACTTTTATCACTTACCTCTTTTCAAGTGAACTACTTTGCTGATGTTGCCATCTTGTAGATTGCTCTCTACTGTTTATGGAATGTTAAGGTGTTTGTCTTTTCCAATGTTTTCATTTGGTAATTGGTAAGCAAACATTCTTTCATTAATTTTGCATAATAATGATCAAAAGTAAAAAAGAATTTGCTTATGGATAATTGTATCTACAACTGTGATTTTAATTATTAGAAATGATTAACATTTATTTTTTTCCATTTCTTTTGTAGAAATAGAATTAAACATAGTGTTAGTTATAGAACAATATTTAAATTATCAAACCATAGAGAATAAATAACTAAAAGAATTTTGATGTTTTCAAACTTATAATTTAAACAAGACAATACAGATGAAAAATAGGCATATTATATTTAACATAACAAGTGCCTGAAGCTATATTTATTATTATTAAAAATGAATTCTGAATAACTTTATTCACCAGTATAAAAATTCATGTTCTTGAATTATATTTTTGTAGGTGATTAAAAATATGTGTTACACACTTCCCTTTATAAGTCATTTACCAACATAATTATGTTTTTTGCTTCTCAATATGTGCTTAAAAAATTCAGTAATATGAGGTCTTGAAGTCTACATTTTTAATGTTACTAAGTGAAATTAGAATATGGGAAATACAGTAAATTGTTAATTTATTTTTACACATTTTCTCAAAAAAAAACAACACTTGTGAGTCAATGTTAAATTAAAAAAATATGCTTTGGCCATGAAAATGTATAGAAATATTAAAAGTATAGTTATTAGTGAAGCTGTGCATTGAGAAGACTCAAGGCCGATATAGCAGCTGGAGATAAAATAGATAAGAAGTGTAATATTTATAGGTTTTGATTGCAAAATGCAAATTATTTTTATGACATATAATAATGTAAAAAAAACCTATTTGCTAAATAAGTTTCGGTACACATAACTAATATTACTTTTATTTTTGTTTTACTTCTTCCCCTCGCTTGACATTTACATGAATATTTAACAATAACTTTAGTATGATACAGAAATATTAAGTGAAAATGTGTTAAGGCACTTAAATGTAGTCAATATTAAATAAAAATGAATTTTGATGTTGTGGTTTCGTTTGAACAATCAATCTTATTAAATTTGTGTAAATTGCTAGTCTTTTGAATATTAAGTATAAAATCAACTTATGCGTTAGTTTGTAAGTTTTCTCTTAATTATTTATTGAGTATTAAGTTCTGGATTAGTCGTAATATTGGTTTTTTTAAGTTAATGCATCACAAAAAATATACAATGTTGTAAATATCTTAAAATTGTAAAGCATTTAAAATAAACAGATGTCTGCTTCTATGGGCTGATTTTTTTAAATACACATGTATAATATTCATAGAAGGAGGACATGGGTCATTTGTTATTTTATTTTGTCATCAGCTGTATCTTAAATTATATTCATTTTGCCTCAAGTTACTTGTATCCAACATTTACCATTCTTATGACCTATGTAAGTAAAGCAAAAAATATAAAATAAAATCAGCCTTTAGAAGAAAGAACTTTTTCAAAAGAATCTCTAGGATCTAATTTTATGTATTTTTCTCCACTATCTTGTGGGTTTAATATTATTATATTATAATTCAATGTTATTGGTTTTAAGATATTATGCACTATTTTATTATTGATAATAATTAGCACTCAAGATATGTTTGTATCTGGGACAGTTTTGTTAAAGTTACAGTTCACTTAAATTGTTGGATTTTAAATTGTCACGGAAACATTAGTTCTATTGAAAGACCCTTTGTGAATGTGGCCTAAGTACTTTACAAATGCCATGTTTAATTCTCACTTAATACAAACTATTGCACTTGTCTTTTCTGGTAAAAAAATATGCTGTGGAGTTACAGTTTTATGGGTTTTGTATGAAAAGAATATTTTCTTTTAAATCTTTATGCGAATGAACTGATCAGATCCATCCATTTAATTTATTTATAAGGTGTATTTAAATTGAAGTTGTGGTTTTACAATTGAACCAAAACTAATCTCTTACTCCAAACTTTAGATTTTGAAATAAATTAATGAAGATATCTCATATACATTACATACAGGCTGGTTATTGATTGATGAGAAGAAAACCGTTCAGAAAAATATATTATTTAATTCTAATATAGCCAGAATAATTTTAATGCTTGTATCATCCAATGTAAAATCACTTAATTTATTTATCAACTAAATTACTAAGGTACTTACAGTTAATATTGCAATGAATTTACGAGATATATATGTAAGTTGTTTTAAAAATGAATTTGTATTTTAATTTATTGTATTATTTCATTATATTGTATTAAAGTATATTTTAAGTGAAATCTTGATTTTGTTATTTCTTCTTGTAACCAGAGATTCATACAATGTTAGCTGGGCCACTGTTGGAAGAAGAGAGTAGTGTGGAAATTTAAAAGCTAAACTTATGTGCTTCGGAGGGCACGTTAAGCCGTCGGTCCCGGCTACTATTTCGGTAGTAGTTGTTAGTCTGCCAACCTGCAATTGGCCAGCGTGGTGGACTATGGCCAAATCGCCCTATATAGGGTAGGCTCGAGCCCCTTGGTGGGGACATATATGGGCTGTGAGTGAGTGAGTGAGTGAGAAACTTATGTTAAATCTAAATAAATCAGTTGCAATTGGGGACAGTTTACATTGCTCTTAGGTATAATCGTATCCTTGCACATTTGACTTGCATTGAAATAATGTATGATTTTATCAGGGATTGAATACAATTTTGATAGGTAGTCTCTGCCATCCTTAATGGGAAATAATGGTGTAAATATATGTTTGAACAGCCAAAGATTACTAATAAATAAAGGAAAGAAAAATTTCGAAAACGAGAAAAAAGAAAACGGAGAGCGTCCGGGGCGTTTACCCGAGGTCGCGGGTTCGATCCCCGCCTGTGTCGAAATTTTTCTTTCCTTTATTTATTAGTAATAATCCCCACATGAGGTTTTCATGAACAAAAAGATTTAAATTAGCCAAAGATTACCTTCAAATGTTGTATAATGGTTTGTATGAATTCAAGGCCTGCTTCAGACAAAACTACTTACTCCCTTGACTTTGCTTGTCATACAAGTTAACAACTTCCTATCAGGGTTAGGTCACCAAAGAATTTACTGAGGATGAGGAAACAACACTAAACTTAGTTTATTACTCAGTCAAGAGAAGACCGACATAAATATTTAGCAGTTGCAGGTAACTTATTGAGTGGTAGTTTTGATAGTAAACTTATTTAATCTGAGGAAAGCTATTAGCTTTTGTCATGCACTGAATTTTTCTGGCCGCTGCTGAGGAACACTACAAGCATTATGGGTATAGGTACTTTTGGAACATATATTTCCCATAGTGGTCTTTTTACACAAATTTTAGTCCATTAAAATCTTTTTAAATTTGTTTACTAACAATATCTTGACCGACATATAGATAACAATGTATTAAATATAATTGACATGAGTAAATCAATAATAACATAACATAATACATAAATGTTCACGCCGAATATCCCCGAAGGGGTTGGCAGAGGTACTAATACTTCTGAACATCACGTGACTTTGTCACCTGGTGTTCAGAGTACCCACGTTTTGCATGGACAGTGTATCGCCGTTTTGTACGAATACGCTCTCCGTCCGGGGCGTTTACCCGAGGTCGCGGGTTCGATCCCCGCCTGTGTCGAAATTTTTCTTTCCTTTATTTATTAGTAATAATCCCCACATGAGGTTTTCATGAACAAAAAGATTTAAATTAGCCAAAGATTACCTTCAAATGTTGTATAATGGTTTGTATGAATTCAAGGCCTGCTTCAGACAAAACTACTTACTCCCTTGACTTTGCTTGTCATACAAGTTAACAACTTCCTATCAGGGTTAGGTCACCAAAGAATTTACTGAGGATGAGGAAACAACACTAAACTTAGTTTATTACTCAGTCAAGAGAAGACCGACATAAATATTTAGCAGTTGCAGGTAACTTATTGAGTGGTAGTTTTGATAGTAAACTTATTTAATCTGAGGAAAGCTATTAGCTTTTGTCATGCACTGAATTTTTCTGGCCGCTGCTGAGGAACACTACAAGCATTATGGGTATAGGTACTTTTGGAACATATATTTCCCATAGTGGTCTTTTTACACAAATTTTAGTCCATTAAAATCTTTTTAAATTTGTTTACTAACAATATCTTGACCGACATATAGATAACAATGTATTAAATATAATTGACATGAGTAAATCAATAATAACATAACATAATACATAAATGTTCACGCCGAATATCCCCGAAGGGGTTGGCAGAGGTACTAATACTTCTGAACATCACGTGACTTTGTCACCTGGTGTTCAGAGTACCCACGTTTTGCATGGACAGTGTATCGCCGTTTTGTACGAATACACTGTGACATGACTAAGTACAACTCAGCCATGTGGGTTTCCTCACGATGTTTTCCCTCACCGTTAACAACCATGATAAATTAACCACACATATGTCTTTAGAAAAGACAAATTGGTGTAGGCCCGACTCAGGATTTGAACACTAGTCGTTTGCACTATAACCAAGTGTTCTACCCACTGGGCTATCACGGTTGCAATGAATTAAGAAAATGATTAAAGTAACCTTTGTGCTTTTAACAAGATCTACTAAACAAATATTTTAAGATAAGATTTCAGATCAAAGTTAGGATTTGCATAAAATAAAATTAAGAGGGATCAGATGGTGTTATGGGTAGCACTTAAGGCTCAAATCCCTGAGGTCTAGTTTTCGATACTTTTGTGCTTCGATAGTTTAGTAAAAGTAAAACAAAAAGTTAAATTCAATATTTATTAGGTTAAATGTTTTCTTGCTATTCTTCTTAACTTAAAGTGCTGCAGGTATCGAAGTTCCCCATTCCAGTTCCTAAGAACCTCCATTTGCTGAAGGTCCATCAAATCGGGCATCTCTAGACCACAAGTTTCAAACTCTTCAACTTCTTTTTTCTTGGTAATATTTATAATATCTTCACGACTTGCGTACTGACGATTCTTGCGTTTTCCTATCGAGTTTATTAAAGCAATTTGCTCTAACTCTTCATCAAATCTACTTAAATATGTTTCTACAAGTTCTAAAACCTTTTCTTTACTAACAACTGCACAATCTTCTGGTATCCTTTCTTTGAACCACAAGATTTTCTCTCCAATTAAGTTCTGTTTTATTTGAGTTCCAACTTTATTTTGATCTTTTTTCTCCGATCGTTTTATTTTCTTCACTAGAGATTGTGTTCGTCTGCTGTTTGGATGTTTTAATTTCTCTATATTTTTCTTTAAATTACCCATATTTATACTTTTTTGTTTTACTCGAAGAATTTAATAATTTTAATAATAAACAATAATTAAACTCAGAATATAAAATGTGAATGTAAGTAAATAAAGTAAACTTTTTTTCTACAATGAAAAATAATATTCGTCTAGCATTATCACACACGTGTAATAAAATCGCACACACACACCACACACACAGACAACACAAACAAAAAATATACAAATACTAGTACTAATCTGTGAATATGCATGCATGCAATGGGGTGACCAATTGTTGTAGATTTCTATCAATGTGGCAGATTTTATGCCTGTATTTTAGATTTGGATTTTTTTATGGTAGAAGTGACAATTTGGCTGAAACTGGCATTATGGCCATGGTCATGGATCTATATTGTATAACTCACACCAGACCTCAAGCGATTTCACATATGTCCACCAATCTTTTCATACATCGCATTTAATTTTTCAGACTACACGGACGCCTGCCTTTATAGCACGATACTTTTTGATCTAAATGTATCCTCTGCGGTCGTGCTCTACTGCCTTTACAATCCACATTAGCTAGCTCTTGTATTTCAGTAAATAAATGTTACATTGTCTTTTCTTTTATAATGGGACACGTTGATATTGTTAATTATTATCTGGGAATGCTTCACACCCTACGACTGTTAGAAATATATTTAATCACCCAGTGTCATATAATATATCAATAAACTTTTTTTTAATTGCTGAGGTAGCAATTCTTTTTTTGCCTAATTTTAAAAATTTTGTGTTGTTTTGCTGTGTACTGCTGTGTGTCGGCTTAGAATAACACTACCCCATTTCTATCCGTGGGTGATCGTAAGAGGCGACTAAGAGTATAAGGGCTTTTCAAGTGATTTTTGGGCGATGTGGTTGGAGACCCGTCACCAAAAACATTTATTATTACCATCTTTTCCCCACTCAACTTCCAAAAGTGGCTGAGGAGTTTCTCATTCCAAAGCTCTGGCTACCCCGTTAAGGGAATTATAGCTGTGAGTATATGTATGTATGTGTTGTTTTGCTAGTAATACTTTACTCTTTATTGTGGCTTGACTTGAGTGTTGTAAAATTGTATGCATTGAATTAATAAATATTTTCATTCTTTGACATTGCACATCTTTTTCGGTCACGGTCATCTAGCGTCAGAATTTTATTAACGTCGCTTTAAGTGCCAGCGGTGGTTTTTTTAATAAGAATGATTTTACCTGTTGCATAAAATTATGTTATATCTTTGGGAAAATTAGACCTCAGGGATTTTTAGGTAAATAGCAATATCTGGCACTTATTAAAACAATACTAGTGGGTAACCCTGGCGCGACTACGTCGCGTCCAATGAATGAGTTTATTTTGAAATTTTCCGACCAATCACAGCGCAGCTCTTTTGAATTTCTAGTGAATTTTTCTGATTGGCCGGTTTGAAAAAAATCCGACCAATCACAGCACAGCGCATCTCTGATCGACTAAAGTTTGCGCGCGCTTATGACACTCAAGCAAAGTCTATGGGCCAAAATCGAATCTTTGAAATTCTGTAACAATTAAAACTTAATCTAGTTACATCAGATGTCTGAATTTTGGCAAACCACGGCCGCAAACTGTACAAAACGATACCTGAACCATATTTCTAGCTTAACTCATCGCGTCACAGGCTTCCGGGCAAGAAAAAGAAAGAGGCTTACAGAAATAATATATAAAGATTGGCAGATTTTAACTTTGTTTACGGCCAGTGTTGCCAACAAGTCAAGACCGTATGTCGCCCAATTTTCAATGTTTGAGTAGCCTAAAGTAGCCCAAACCCGAAACTAAAATAAAAACCACCTTTTTAACTATTTACTTATGTATTTATATTATAACTTCCTGTACATACAATAAAATCAGTACTTAACACTTAAACAACAAGTCTTTTAAACTAGAGTTTGAAGTTATTTTAAAGAAAATAAAAGTATCAGCACAGTGTTTTAAAGTTAAAGAAAGAAAAGATTTTAAATTGGCGTGTCCAAAGACTCATTAGCCAGACTCTAAAACATTATTCTGCTTGATCTGCTGCGAGCAATTTCTGTTCTTGCCCTGTTTTGTTATTACTCCTAAAGGTTAAGCGGATAAAAATTCCTGATTCGAATAGTTCTAATAAACATACTGATATTCGGTTGATTCGAATTTAAATTTTTGCAACTCCACCTGTGATATTTTCACAGTATTGCCAACATGATCTCAGAGGTATTTAGAGATGAAACGTTCAATATGGGTGAAGGGTTTTGCCATCTTTATATCTTGATTGTCGTATATCTTCCTATGTAGATTATTTTTTTGTGCTTATTTGTGTCGTAATTCGATTATAAATAAAAGTAAATTTAATCTTTTTCGAGTAGCCTAAACGGCGACCAGTCGCCTTTACGATTTTTTGGTCGCCGTTTTCCAATCTGAGTAGCCTAAATGGCGATAAATCGCCTACGTTGGCAACACTGTTTACGGCAGATTTCTTAAAGTGCTAATAGACGATCGAACATGTACGGCGCGCACCAGTGTTCGTGGTACGGGCCGTACCAAAAACGAACGTGTGTAGCGTGGTTCGCCGCACATAATTATTATTAATATTGGTGCGCGCTGGTTCGAAGCGCTTGCGGTGCACTGTGCGATGGTGCGCGCCGTACATGTTCGATCATCTGTAGGCTAGAGCGCACCGCACAGTTCGTGGTGCGCGCCGTACATGTTCGATCGTCTATTAGCACTTTTATTTTATTAATGGTCACCCTGAGTTTGACCCTGATTTGTATTGTTTGTTTGTATATTCTATGCAATTTTTTACAAAATAACCTCTAAGATAATAATATATTTCTGAATTAAATTTGACTTATAATATTAATTATTAACTGCCGGACTAAATTACACTGTTTGTGGCAAAATTGCTGAATTTTTTTTAACAGTGCAGATTCTGCCACTACCAGTATAAAATAAAGAAACTTGACACCCTAAGTAATTGATTCTGTGTATTTCAAAACAAATATGTTGAAACGTCCAAACCCAGAGGAAAGTGAAGAAGATATCCTTCGGTTGCAAGAAGAGTTCTTACGTGAAAAAGCAAAAAATGCTAAACTTCAACCAGCAGCTCAGATTGTGGACTTACGCTCATCACAGCATGTAGTAAATAAGATTGTAAAACCTAATGCTCAGGACAGAAAACCTTCTAAGTATGCGCAAAATAAAGGGTTGAAAAGCTCTATGAAACAAGGAACTAATAAAGTAGTATTCGGAGACATTTTAGAGAAAAACATTGAAGATGTTTCTGCTCCAGGTGAAAATTTAAACTTGGCAGAACAAAACAATGATAAAGTGTACTTCCCCAAAGTTATACCTTCATTAGTTGGTGAAATTATAGAAAAAAATACTGGTACATTCAATATTTCAAGTAAAGCAATGCCTTCAGAAGGATTTCCTGTTGCAAAAAAATGTGATTTCCAAACAGTTGCAACTGGTAAAAAAAGCATATTTATGCAAAATTTAGAAAAATGTGGTCAAACAAAGCCATCTCAAATGGAAATTGATGAACCCATTCCTTGCAGTAGTAGTTCTAATATGTTAATTGATAATGAAAATACTGTAACCCTCCCTGTGAAAAGCTATATTGTTAAATCTGAGGCAGCTGATGAAATACACATGGGAAATATAAACATATTAAGTAAAATGTCAGAAAAAGACATTCTTGATGAGCAGCAAAAACTGATGTCTAACCTAGATCCTAAACTAATAGAATTTCTGAAATCTCAAAGAAAGTCAAATAATGGAAGTCAAAAAACAGAATCCAAAAAAAGAGTACATTTTGAAGAACCAATTGAAACTGATATGAAAACTATAGATTCTCAGGTTGAAGATGACTATTTATGGGATAATGATATATTATCCCACCCCAATGTTAATGAATGGCTTCATTTTGATACATTAGAAAAGGACAAATTGGAGTGGATGAGAAGTATAAAAGAGAAACAGCTTACCTCACCTGATGAGCCATATGAAGCCAGATTTGATTTCAAAGGTTATTTGTTACCCTTTACCATAGAGTACTCAGAAAAAACAAAAACTCTTTTCCACCATGGTGAAGAACCTCATCGGCCTGGTTATTCTTTGACAGAATTATTTGAACTCACACGGTCAAATGTTACCCAACAAAGAGTTATGGCTTTAAATACAATAGCAGGCATATTAGAGTACTATTGTTCTGGAATATACAAAGATGTTATAGATATTCCACTCAGTAAGATATTCTTTGTTGTCAGAATAGCAATGGATGATAATAAACCTATAATTTTAGAACCAGCTCTAAAAGCCATGAGAAATTTAGTGTACAATAGAATTGATGAAGCCTGCTTAGATGCCTTGAATGGCTTTGAAGAAGGCATGCAACAGCCATGTCTAGAAAATGACAAATCTGAAATAGAAGAATTGGAATCTAAGGAAGATGAAATCAAAGATTTTCACTTAGCAGAAATTGATATCATAGCTGCCCTTTTGAGAACTGATGTAATACAAAGGTTGCATTATATCTTGAATATTTTGAAGCCAAATTTTAATAGTGTTCAATATTGCATGCAAATTCTTATTAAACTTGCTAGAGATTCAAATGAAACAGCTCTAAAAATAGTACAAGCAGACCATTTAATGAATGTAATCATCAATAATTTTGTACCTATTACAAGTATTAATTTTCTATTTAATCCACAACTTGTTTACAATAGAAAACCAATATTATCTGCTTTGAAATTACTGAGGGTTCTTTCTTTTCATTCCGACAAGATTAACAAAATGCTGGTCAATCAATATGACATTTTGAAACCATTAGCAGAATATATAAGTTCAGGAGTGGATGGGACATACGGACTACGCTTACAAATTGAAGCCTATAGTATACTATTAAACTTACTTACTTTTGGTATAGGAAAAGACACAATAGTGGCTTTAATACCTGTTCTTTTGACAAATATATGCAAACATGTACAAGGAACAGATATCTATTTAAAGTCTTCTATTCTTTCAGCTACCCATGCTGCAATAATTTTCCAGCTATTTAATAAATTATTGTTAACAAATTTAATTGAGAGTACGAGACATCAGTTCTATAGTTTATTGAATGAGGGTGTCACTAAATGGATATCTCAACTTTCTTCAGCAGATGAATCAACTTGTGGTCACCTAAGACTTCTAAGTGCCGTGTTTAGCTGCTGTAGAACTGTTTTACTCATAAATGGTCCTAGCAATTTCTTAAACAATTTGTTAAAGGGTTTTTCATCTTCAAAAGGATACAGTAGGTTAACAGCTAGATTAATAGTGAGCTCAAATTTGCTGTCAGGAAAAGACAGTAAAAGTTTATATACTATTAAAAATTTAAGGAGTTTAGGGGGAGTTATGATCGATACAGTCCAAAAAATTATACCCATTCTTAATATTTCATCACCGATACCATTTATGACATCTTTATTTAGTTTATTGGATTTAGTCTCGGAAGATGATGTTACTACATCATTCATTATTCAGTGCTCAGAGTATCTCAGAGCACTAGCAAATAGAAAACCTAGTCTTTGTGATAATTGGTTTACTAGAATAGAAATGAACTTAGTTTTTAATATAATCAAAGTATCTTCTAAAAAAGTTATTTCAGAAACAGACAAAAACTTAATTTATGCGATAGCAAATAAATTATGCTATGTTCTGAGAGTTGATAAGAGGATGGAACTTAAGTTCTTATTTGACCATATCATATTCAACAAAAATTGGATTACAACTGATCGTTTGGTGAGCAATATGACTCTAGATGATTCAGAAGGATTTTCCAATATTCTGAATAAATTAGAAGACATCAAAAAATGTTTTACTAAAGTTATAAGATTGGATGACTTAGAACATAGAGGAGAGTTGATGGTTAAACAATGGGCTGAGCCTCTTTTGCCTCGGGACTGGATTTACCTTCCGATTTTAGATCTTTACAGTAAGAACCAAGATACGAAAAAAGTGATTGAATCTTCCGAGAAAGAGTTTATAATAAGTTGCAGTTTGGAATGGATATTATTCAACGAGATCTGTTTCCCAGACCTACTCCAGGATATCGATATAACGGATCGGTTTTGCCGGATCATGTGCGTGTTCCTGTGCGACAACGATCTGTTCCTGGATGCTAAGATAAAAGCATTACTGCAAAAATGTGTCCGACATATATTTACAAAAGAAAAAAAGTCGCCATTTGATTTCGGCAAAGATTTAATGGGTATAAATAATTTCCAAGATTTTTATACTCAATTTCTAGAGCAATTTCAATCGGTTAGCTACGGAGATCCAGTTTTTGCTGCCTGCGTGCTCGTGCCGATAGCTCAGAAACATGACAGCAAATGGAGAAAGATATTATGGTCGGAGTACGCCGGATGCCTTCGAGTCCTGGATTGCCCGCAAGAAACCCTCTGCTACCAATTAAATGAATATTTACACCCGGAGGAAACTGATGAATCATTGTTAAAATCATACATTAGAGCGTTATCTAGTAATTTGTTGCGACCTAATACTATAGCTCACACAATAGCTACGCATCATGTAGATAGTTTTAAGAAAAGAAAGATGGCAAAATAAGCCAAGGATTTTAAATATATCTTTTTATTTTAATATCTAGTTTTACTTTGCCTGAAATTTCAGATAACGTATATGATTTGTTTGCGGAAGCGTGACGTTATAGAACCAATTCTCGTCTTCCAACATCTTGTTACCCTACTACGGCAGAAAGAAGGGTAATGATTTTGGCAGTCCATTCATTCATACACTCGCTATAAATCCCAAAAATATGTAGCCAGAGCTGCAGAGTTAGAAATTCGTCAGCAACTTTTGGAAGTGGGATGGGAAAGGAATTGTATAATGAAGGATGTTGGTGATGGGTGTCCAACCGCATATCGCCCAACAATAACTTGAAAACCCCTAATACCCTAAGCCACCTCTTACGACAACCGCGGGAAAAAATGGGTCAATGCTATTCCAAACCGAGACACTACGCTGATTTTGGCAGTCTTCTCTACTATTTCTAACCGACAGAGTAACGATAGAATAACGCTCGTTCTAGGCCTTCAGTTCCCATTGGGGTAGTCAAAGACTATCGATCGCCACTATACATGCCTGTGATTCTCCCGAGCTTTCTTTATATTCACCATGAGTGAAAGTTTGACTTTGTATGGTCTTTTCATACATACATATACTCATGGATATGGCTATAAATCCCTCGAAGGGGTAGCCCGAGCTAAGGAATTCCTTAGCCACTTATGGAAAGTTATGAGGGAAAAGATAGTAAAATAAAGGTTGTTGGTGATGGGTCTCCAACCTCATCGCCCAAAAATCCCTTAAAAGCTCCCAATATCGTTAGTCGCCTCTTTCGTACACCTACCGGAAGAAATAGGGTAGTGCTATTCTAAGCCGACACTACACAGCAGTCTTTTCATATTTCCGTATATCCCCGAAGGCTGGGGGTGGGTTTCCTTACGATGGTATCCCTCACTGTTAACAAAGAAGAAAAAAGAAAGACAAATTGGTGCAGGCCCGACCCGGGATTTGAACCAAGGATTGTGTACATGACAAGCGGGGTTTTACTCCAATGCAGACAGGCCTTGGTTGTATGTATATATGAGGTTAGTTGATTGTAATTCAATAGATATCTCGGACTCTTTTCATAAATATCGTAGGTCATGAATCTAATTTAATGAACTGTTGACTATCTGGAGAACATAGGTATAATAAAAAAAAAAAAAAACATTTATTTCAGGCTAGTAGCCCATATTTAGCCATTACATACAACACAAAATGAAAAATACAAAATACAAATAAATTAAAATTATAAAAACATGTCAATTAAAAGTTATGTCCCAAAGAATAAAACCAAAATAATAAAAATCAATAAAAAAGAAAATTCATCAAAAAAAAAGTAATAATAAATAAAATAAATAAAATTCAAAATAAAATTAAAATTAATTAAAATTTATAATTACTTTACAAACTATAGTACGAGGGATGATGCGCTGGCATGTAACTGCATCCACCTCCTCATCATCGGCGAGTCCCAGCGCTCGGACAATGCTCTCAGGATTCCATTAGTGCTAGCCTGCAGGCGCCTCAATAACGAGGCGCTCCGTTTCCTCACTATAGCGTAGAAGTCATCAATGTGAACTTCCGCAAACATGGCGGAAGTGCTACAGTAACGCGGCAGTTTTAATAGAATCCTGAGCGCATCGTTGTACTGCACGCGTAGTGCGCTGTACGTCCGCTGCGTGAAGTTCGTCCACAGGCTACATGTGTAAAAGCTCTGACAGTAAGCTCTAAAGAGAGTCAGCTTGACTGGTATCGAGCAGCGTGCGAACCTACGGGCTAACATGTTACAGCGGACGGCCAGCGCCCTACGCTCCCTGTCTATATCCTCACCGTCACTCATGTCGTCGGTAACCCAGTGGCCCAGATACTTGAACTTGTGTACTTTATTAAGAACACTGCCGCAAAGAGTGATTGGTACGGGAGAGTAGCATTTAGTACCGGCTTTAAAGATCATCCATTCACTCTTTCTTGCATTGTATCTGAGCCCATGGGCCGCCGCGTACGACTCACAAATTTGCAGTAGTTTCCTCAGTGCAGCCACTGATGGACTCAGCAGCACCATGTCATCAGCATAGCTTATATTATTGATGCATACTCCATCTATGGAACACCCAATATTAGCGCTGCTGAGCTCAACAATGAGCTGGTTAACGTATAGGTTGAAGAGACGAGGCGAACTCAACCCCCCCTGCCTCACCCCGCACTCCAGCCCATACCCGTCTGAGTATTCTCCTGCCCATCTCACACTGTTTTGTTGGTGGCCATACCAGTACCGATACACTGCCGTAATCTCGTGGGGTAGGTCCGTCTCAGATTTTAACTTCTGCCACAGTTTGTCATAAGACACTAAATCAAATGCCTGGATAAGTCGTAAGTAGCATGCGTAGACAGGCGTTTTTCTAGCTGTATAGTATTGGACAGTCTGCTTGAGACAGAGGATGGCACTTTCAGTTGAGAGTCCTGGCCTAAAGCCGAACTGTGCATCATGAAGATGGAGGTGTTTATCCATCTGTTTGTCAAGCAAGCTGTCCAGCACCTTGGCTACAACTGTGGCTAGCGAAATGGGTCTATAATTTGACAAATCTGAGGCATCACCAGTCTTATTCTTTATAATCGGAACCACCACTGTGTACATAAGGTCGTCAGGTAAGTAACTGTGACTTACACATAGATTAAAAAGCATTGAGAGGACCCTAGGTAAGTGCGCACCGGCATACTTGAGGTGTTCGATGCTGAGGTTATCATGACCTGGGGACTTCCCTCTTACCATCTTGTTTATAACAGCTTCTACATCCTTGGCTGAAAAGCGAACACTAACATCCTTGGACTGACCCCCCGCATCAAATACCCCCGCATCCTGGGGCACCAGTCCGAGCGGAGACTCCACCTTCAAATGCCGCTGAAACGCGGCCGCTATGTCTTGAGGCGTATGCGCGCCGCCCACGCTCACAGGTTGGCCCGACCTTGGGTTTAGTTTATTTGTATTATTCCAAAATTTTGAAAAAAGTTTCCTCTCATGAAATTTAGCTAAAATATCCATTTTAATCTGGGTTTCATTGTTTTGACAGAATTTTAATTTGGACTTGAAAAGTTTTCTAGACTCTCGCATTCTATTATATATGTCCCCCCCTTTAGGTTTGCCATAGGAAATCCATGTCCGAAACCAAAGCCGGGCCTCCCTGTGCGCGGGACCGACGTGTCGGTTCCATCCTGGTACGTAGTTACGACCTCTACGTCTAGGTTCCCTATAGCTGAGTTTAGCGGCGTCAGTTAATATTTTTACAATATCGGAGTACATTTTGTTCAAAACTATCTTATGACTAGGAATATCACACATATTGTCAGCACATTTACTAAATTCTAATGAAAAATCTAACTGTTTTAATTCAGAATTACAATAATCATAATATTTAACTTTCTGATATTCATCTCTTTCCCCCCACTTTATTTGGTTACATTCTGTATTGATTTTAATATATTTAGGCAAAACAAAGTTCAAGTTACAGTGCATGACTAATGGGTAGTGATCAGAATAATATGTGTCGTAAAGAACTTCAATCTTGGTGACGGCGGAGCGCGCCGCTTTCGTAGCTACACAGTGATCGAGCCACCTGCAGGTCCCGTGCGCGTCACTCACGAAAGTAAAAGTGTCACTAGATAACGATTCCAAGTCCACACAACACCACGACTGTTCCTCACAAAAAGTTATCAACTCGTTGCAAAAAGACTCACCAGGGTGGGCGTTGAAGTCCCCGAGTATATATACCGATTCCACATCATTACTCTCGATTACAGCGTGTATTTCACTTAGACACTGGGTAAATTCCGTAAAATTTGCCTCAAGATTACATGGCATGTAAACGGAAAACACTAATATGGAACGAACACACAGCCCTACTCTAATGGGATTAAGACGCACACTCCTACAGCTAATCACAGAAACCGTCGAAAACGTAGCTTTCCGCTACAGTAGGGCGACGCCTCCATACGGCCTCCCCCGCAGGACTCCAGTCGACAGGTCAACCGCCGAGTTTCCGGTGTACGAGAAGTCGTCGTCAATACTACCTAAGGACGGTATATCGTGTTGAAGGAGCCACGTCTCTTGCAGTGCCACTATATCAGCTGATTTACATAACCTCCGTATATCATCAACCGAGCGAACTACGCTTTTACAGTTAAAACTTATAATTTTAATATCATTAGCGGTCATTATACAAGGATCTGTATCTCTATGTCTCGAAAGAGGGAGGCGAGCATAATCGCTGTAGTGTCGACTTAGAATAACACTACCCCATTGCTACCCGTGACGTCTTGTAAGAATCGATTTAGGGTTTTGGGGCTTTTAAAGTAGGTAGTTGTTGGGCGTAGCGGTTGGAGACTTATCACCAATAACATACATACATATACTCACGGCTATAAATCCCTCGAACTCGAAACGGTAACCAGAGCCAGGGAATTAGAAATTTCTCAGCCACTTTTGGAAAATTGTGAGGGGAAAAGATGGTAAAATAAAGGTTATTGGTGATGGGTCTCCAACCGCATTGCCCAAAAATCCCTTGAAAGCCCCCAATACCGTTAGTCGCCACTTACGTACACCCACCAGATGAAATTGAGTAGTGCTATTCTAAGCCGGCACTACACAGTACTATTGGTGCTGTGTAGTGCCGTACCTTTATACACAATCTTCTGACCACTCAAGTTCCAAAAACGCCTGAGGAATTTAGTATACTGAAGCTCTTTCTAGGGATATTTAGCCGTGAGTATATGTATGTTGTATGTACTTAGTCTAAATATCTCGATAGGTATGTCAAGATCGTAGTAATGTTGAGAGAGGTACTTTCTGTTTACCCTCTGTAATGTAGGAATTTACTTTTACACATTTGGTAAGCGATATAGTTTTAAGATAGATATCTTATAACTATAATTCTTATATTGGTGATAGGGCTTCCATCTTACCTGTATGTAATATTAACAATTAATAGTATATTTTATTAAAAAATTAAGGTTCTATATTTTATTAAGTTCTTACTATTATGGTGCAATACAAAAATAAAACGCTGATTGTACTTTTTTAAATAATTTGGCGCCAAAACAAACTGACAGCTGGTAACAGCAAATGTTTTGTTTTATAATCTACATACATAACAGTTTACATTTCTTAATAAACGTATTTAGCTAATTTCCTATCATGATTATAAGTAGTAAATAATATATTAAACTGTGCACTTAAAATAAAATGTTTGTAGAAGATATTAAGACTGATTTTTACGATTTACTACTTGGAAATGTACGTTGAACAAAAATAACCTGACACAAATGTTGTTGTAGAATTATTTAAATAATAATATAATAATAATAAAATAATAATATTTTTTTTTAAATAATACCTTTTCTTATGGATTTCAGAGGGTTCTACTACTAGTTAATTACGATGTAGATGCAATATGTGCTTGTAAAATCCTTCAAGGACTCTTTAAATGTGATAATATTGCTTACACCTTAGTACCTGTTGGCGGTGTTTCGGAGTTGAAAAAAGCTTATGAAGAAAATAATGAAGAATTAAAATATGTAGTGCTGATAAATTGTGGAGGCACCATAGACTTGGTGGATATACTGCAACCAGAAGAGCATGTAGTGTTTTTTGTGTTGGACTCTCATAAACCAACTGATGTGTGCAATGTTTATAGTGATGGACAGGTAATTAAAATATTTTTTGAGAACAGGCATAGATTTGACTAGTTGCACCTCTGTAGACAGAATATTGGTTTCACCTCATAGAGAGCACACCTTTTGCCCATTTTGTATGTACACAATGGCATATGTTTAAAAAGTCGTCATGAAGGATTCATAGTAATATTTGCCCTTACTGCTAACAACCTTCTTAGTTAAGCACATATAAAACTATGGAAAAGATACATACTGTAAATGTACAGGATTTATTGTAATCTATCTTTATTTAAACAGGCATACTTAGTCTTTGTTTTTTTTGAGCTGTGAAGTGTCAGCTTAGGATAGCACTACACCTTATTTTCCCATAGGCATTCGCAGGGGACACCTTAGAGTATTGAGGCTTTTTTAAGTGATTTTTGGTGATGGGTCTCTAAGCCCATCACCAAAAATGTTAATTTCACAATCTTTTCCCTACACAACTTCCAAAAGTGATGGAGTAATTTCTTATTCGTAAGCTCTGGCTACCCTTTCTTGAGATTATACCCGTAAGTTATATGCATGTGTGTACCAGTTATCTTCCTTATTAATTGGAAAGATGCGCGTTGCTGTTGGAGACCCATCATCAACAATACCTCTGTGTGCCAAAGATATACTGGCCAGTACACCCTGCTGTGTACCAACTTATATTTTGTATTTAAAAACATTTCCACCCCGCGTTGTAGGAATATGAGTGAGATGCTGCTATGTGCGAGTGAGTCCGCAGTAGTGTGCACTCTAACATGACTCCCACACCCCTGTCAACTTCCAAATGTGGCTGAGGAATTTCTAGCTTTGAAGCTCTGGCTACCCCAGCTTGGGTTTTACAGCTGTGAGTATAGATAGGCATATTAATATAAATTTATATAATTTCCAGGTGAGGCTGCTACATAAAGATAGTGATGAAGACATCCCAAACTTTGATGACATCTTTCAAGATGAAGATGAGGAGGAGGTAAGTTATACATAAAATAAATATTAAAAATAAAACTCATTTATTTTGGACAATGCAAATCCATAATTTTGTTAGTATGTACATGAATCTTAGGGTGCTATTGTTAGTAGAGTATGTATACAAAAGAAAATAAATATTAAAGTATAGTAGTGGATAACTTCTTATATAGAATGGCCATGCTATTGCACGTTGGTGGGTAATGGTGGGTGCTATTCATTTCCTTCCAAAAGAGGCAGAGGCTATGGTTATTAGGTTGGGCAATATTTGGGGACCCACAACGATTGATCATTTATGAGATTTTAATGAAATTCTGAAGCTCTGCTTATAGTATAGATCCCGCTGCGTGGATCTGCAGGTATCTGTTTATTTGATGAAACTACATTTTTATGAATGATAAATGTTAGTAGAATAGAGTACAGCAGGGTTGCCTATCAAAATTTGGCTATTTAAGTTTTAATTAAATATTTTATAACTAGCTAAATATTTTATAACCCGCCAGACTCCGTACTGTTAAATTTGCTTATAATAAAGTTTAAGGCGTATTTTTCCGGTACTCTAAGGTCAATCAGGCGTGAATATACTACAATTTGGGTCATCAATCTAACATTCTGCAAAAAAACATTCATATACATTATGTACCTGAGGAGCCTTTTTGCCTCCAACACACAAACATCCACACATCTAAACTTTCACATTTATAATATTAATAGGATAATATATTTTTAAAAATTGCATCTAAATGTTTGTTGGGTGAGTCCAATGTCATTTAAAAGAAAATGATAAGAGAAATAGAAATAATAATGGTTGCTAGCTCTCAGTCCGCTGTAATCTTTGGGTTGCCAGGGGTAAACAGGTATATTATTGTTTATTCATTCATTCATCTAAAATATAATAGTTATATTTTCTATATTGTCCTACAACATTTTCATTTGCTGGCTTGGCTACCACTACCCAAACCAGCATAGGTATTGTGGGAACAGCAAAGTAGTACAGAACACCCCACTTTGTACCAAGTTATAATTTGTATTTTCACATAGTTTGAAAAAGTATTTGATAACATATTGTAGGATTATGAGAGAGCTGCTTGTGTGAGAGTGAGTCTGACATTGTGTACATCCAAATTATACTATTTCTAATATAAATTATAGCATAAATGATTGTTCTATTTAAGTCTTGGTATCTTATTAATATGTGCATTATATAATAATAAATAACGAGTGTAGTGCCGTGTAGTGCCGGCTTAGAATGTCACTACCCCTTTCCACCCACGGGTGTCGTAAGAGGCGACTAAGGGTATGGGGCTTTTTAAGTGGTTTTTAGGCGATGCAGTTGCAGACCCATCACCAATGATACTTTATTTTTACTAGAAATTAGAGATGCACCGAAATTCGTTTAACATTCGGTATTTCCGAAGTTCGGCAGATTTTCCGAAGTTCGTATTCGGCCGAATTTCGGTTTGATTTGGAAGATAATAAATAAATAATAAAATGAACTAAAAAGTAAATATATAGTAAATAGCTGTGTGAGTCGAGTTTTGGTATTAGTTTTAAATATAAAAGAAACGGATTAATAAAATATTCAAACATAAAGCAACTTAGCATAATTGTTGTTATATAATATATATTGCTGTGTAGTGTCGGCTTAGAAAAGCACTACCCCATTTTGTCCGGTGGGTGTACGTAAGACTAATGGTATTGGGGCTTTTAAGGGAGTTTTGGGCGATGAGGTTGGAGACCCATCACCAATAACCTTTATTTTACCATCTTTTCCCCACTTAACTTTCCAAAAGTGGCTGAGGAATTTCTAATTCCTTAGCTCTGGCTACCCCATCTAGGGATTTATAGCCGTGAGTATATGTATGTATGTATAATATATATTTAAAAAATACTTTTGTAAATCAAATACTTATATCAAATACTACTTAATTATTAAACGTTGCCGTGTAGTGCCGGCTTAGAATGTTACTACCACTTTCTACCCACGGGTGTCGTAAAAGGCGACTAAGGGTGTGAGGCTTTTTTAAGTGGTTTTTGGGCGATGCGGTTGGAGACCCATACCCAAGGATAATATATTTCTACCATCTTGTCCCCTATCGACTTCTAAATGTGTATGAAGAGTTTGTAGCTCTGAAGTTCTGGCTACCCCTTTTTGGGATTTATGGCCGTAAGTATATGTATGTTTGTATTTTATGTACTTAGGTGTCTTATATTTCCTTCTGACTTATTTTAAATCTTTATTTATGTAACAACGCAACAACATACTGTCAAATACTTATAATTCTTCATTGATTCAAATTCGGCTTCGGCATACATTTATACCGAACATTCGGCCGAATTCAACATTCGGCAGAATCCACATTCGGTGCAACACTATTTTTTACCATCTTGTCCTCTATCAACTTCCAAATGTGGTTGATGAGTTTCTAGCTCTATAGCTCTGGCTACCCCTTTATGGGATTTATGGCCGTGAGTATATGTACGTATGTATGTAAATAACAAGTTTAACTTAGTTTGGGGCTAACTTGATTTGTGTATAATACATACATACATATATATACTCACGGCTACAAATCCCTTAACGGGGTAGCCAGAGCTTTAGAATGAAAAATTCCTCAGCCACTTTTGGAAGTTGATTGTGGAAAGATGGTAATAATAAATGTTTTTGGTGATGGGTCTCCAACCACATCGCCCAAAAATCACTTAATAAGCCCCTATACCCTTAGTCGCCTCTTACGATCACCCACGGGTAGAAATGGGGTAGTGTTATTCTAAGCCGACACTACACGGCTACATATATATGGGGTGTATAATATGCCCCTATATTTATTAATTTATTAATATCCTCAGGAAGCCGAAGAGTCCAGTCGCGAATCCTTAGAAGCGGCGGCAGAGAAACGTCGACAGCGGCGCGAGTGGGAACAGAAGAGACACACCTTGTTGTTCAACTACACGCAGTTCTCTTACTATGGAATGGCGGTGAGTTTGAGATAAATGTAATATAGTATTTAGTTAACATTGTGCTTGTTATAAGTAAAATTTTAATTATTAGTCAGTCAATTTGAAGAAAATACAAGGTGTTGTATTAAAGTGCCGGTATATTAAAAATGCTACTAGTCAAACCTTAATGTAAAAAGCTCTCTTTTGTGATACTCGCACAACTGCTCCCACAGAGCGCGCTAGTGTCGTTATCCGCCATATAACTAACACAGCCCACTCAAACGATACGCGTTTAGATGTTTTATTGTGCATTATTATAGATACTTACTTTTTATCATCCATCTTACATACATACATGGGTATTTCTCACATATGAAAAAAATAATAAAATTTTGGTAAACATGTTTTTTTCAAAAAAGTATATTGTTTTTCTTATAGATAAGACCAAAAGAAGTTCCCTAATAATAGCGGCTTAGCTTAATGAAAATGGGAAAAGGGGGAAAAAGGGAGAAAAAGCTACGGTCGCGACTTTTGTTGCTACGGTCGCGACTGATTTGTTAAGAGTTTCATACACGTATGAATACAAATTGTATTGTTTTATGTGTTTGGTTTGTTTAATGTACCGATGTTATATTATAAATAACCTACTTATTTATGCGTTGAAACCTAATGATTTTTAGGCTGCATGAAGTTTATTAGGTACGGTCGCGACAATATCATCTACGGTCTTGAAAATAACAGATACGGTCGCCTAAATGGCATGTACGGTCGCGACAATAACAAACAATCCTCACACACAGGTTGTTGTGTTACTATTAAATTCTGTGACAGTAATAAGCCTGTCGCATGGCCACTCTGGACAAAGTCTTTCCTCACTGATCTACATAACGCTTCTTTGAATTGAGCAATGGCTTGTGGTCTTTACCAGGCAGTGTAGTGAATTGTGAGTAACTGAGTAATTCTGAATTATTTTAATAAAACTACCAATTACATGTATTTTTTTATTATTGCAGTCTGTAAGGTAATATAATCATTCAAAGTATATCATATCATCCATAGTATTTTTTTCTTGTCTCCTCTTGCGACTTCGTTCTTTTTCTTTAGTTTTTGCTTCCTCGTATTTTATAGGGTCAGCTTTTATTCTTGCTCTACGTTTACGAGCATCTTCTCGTTTTATTCTTCGTTTCTAAAAAAAGATAAAGCATTGTTGTCAGTAATATAAGTATAATAAAAATAATGAACTAATAAACGCTTCAAAAAGTATAAAAATAGTATATATAGGTTGTAAAAAAATTGCATGTGAATTGTGTAAATATAAAACTTGATATGAAAACTGTATTTTTCTTTAAATTTATATTGATAAGTAACTCAACTGAAAAATAACTAAGTTTATCAATACCAAAAACAATAATTTAAATCTTTTTTTTTTTGTTCATGAAAACCTCATGTGGGGATTATTACTATTCTTTATTTATTACCAAAAACAATATTAAATATCACCATGATCGTTGGCGTTTGGCCTAAAACCTAAATGTCTCGACCGTGTTTGTTTTTGTCGCGACCATAGCAAAAAAGAATTGAAAAACCTGCGGTCGAGACACCTATGGTCGCGAAAATTTTCGACCATTCCCATCAAAACCTCAAAAAACATGAATCAAAAGCAACAAAAAAAATTATGCAGTAAGTATACTGCTTTTGACAACATATTACAAAAATGTATAAGTAAAACATAAGAACTTACCTTTAAATCCGAAACTACGGTCCACACACGGTATGCTTGACGGATTAAAATATATTACATTTAAATTGAAAAAAAAGTCAGTCAATACAGGATCCCTGCTATCAACGAAAAGACAAATAGATTGGTGATGCCGGGCTTAATAATAAAAAAAAAGAATACCAGACAACGACTAATAGTTTTGATTTACGGGATTTTTTTATCCAGTTCTACGGTCGAGACGCAAAACCTTGCGGACAAAGTTGATGCTGAAATTTTAGTGATATACATAAGAAATAGCTTAAATATCTGTATTAAATAAAGATAAACAACTAAAAAAGAAACTATTAGGAAAATAATTTGGCGAAAATGTTAATTTTTTTAATAAAAACTTTCATATACACACAATATTTTGGAAAACGGACACGCCACGGTCATGACATTTTGCGTATATTTTTTTTTAAATAAAATAATCTACTATATTTACCATAATATTATTTACTGAGCAAAAAAATTTAAATAAGTACGAAACCCTATCAGCAGATACAATTTGAGATTGCTCAGAAAACAAATGCTATTCTTACGCGGACATAGAAAACATGTAAGAATAAGAAATACCCACATACATATACTCACGGCTATAAATCCCTAAAAAGGGGTAGCCAGAGCTGAGAATTTAGAAATTTCGCAGCCACTTTTGGAAGTTGAGTGGGGAAAAGATGGTAGAATAAAGGTTGTTGGTGATGGGTCTCCAACAGCATCGACCAAAAATCCCTTCAAAAGCCCCAATACCGTGCCTCTTACGTACACCCACCGGAAGAAATGGGGTAGTGCTATTCTAAGCCGACACTACACAGCTATTCTAAAGTATCCATCTTCTGACCAAATAAAGCTAAACTAAATATAATATAAAGTATATTCCGCCTAACAAATATTCCACTGTAGAGTGCGCTAGTGTCGTTATCTACCAAACAACCAATATATATAGTCCACCCAACAACTGTCCCACCACACATCACATGAAACTAATAAACATGTATTATATAGTATAGTAAATTTAATTTGCCGTGTAGTGCCGGCTTAGAATGTCACTACCCCTTTCTACCCACGGGTGTCGTAAGAGGCGACTAAGGGTATTGGGGCTTTTCATTAGATTTTTGGGCGATGCGGTTGGAGACATTTACCATCTTTTCCCCACTCAACTTCCAAAAGTGGCTGAGGAATTAATAATTCCTTAGCTCTGGCTACCCCTTCTAGGAAAATATAGCCGTGAGTATATGTATGTATGTAGTAAATTTAAATATTTTTGCACTCGTCCGTCTCTAAACAACCGACACATATAATTGACATAATTAGAATGTTTTGTTCATGAGATTATTACTAATCAATTAAGGAAGGAAGAATTAGTAGTCACTTGATACCATAGCTCAATCGGCAGAGCGACCGGGGCGTTGACCGGGAGGTTGCGGGTTCGAGTTCTGCTGGTGTCAAAAAAATTTTTTCCTTAATTAATTACAAAAAAATCATTCAACAATAATAAATGGAATGGTAAAAGCGACATGATAGTCCAGTGGGTAGAACACCCGCCCGAAAAACAGAAGGGCGTGAGTTCCAATCCTGGGACGGGCCTACACCAATTTGTCTTTTCTAAAGTCATATGTGTGGTTAATTTATCATGGTTGCTAACGGTGAGGGAAAACATCGTGAGGAAACCCACATGGCTGAGTTGTACTTAGTCATGTGACAGTGTATTCGTACAAAACGGCGATAGGCCTGCCCCCTATCACGTGAGTACACTGTCTTAGCAAAACGTGGGTACCTGCCAACCCCTTCGGGGATAAACGGCGTGAACGTTTATGTTTATGTAACGTTTATATGTTATGTAAATGGAATGGATTTTTTAAATGGAATAGATAGTAGTACCACTATGGTACTATCCAGTGTAATTGGAAGACGTCGTTTAATGCTGCGACACAGTTTTATAACTAATGCAGCTGTATTCGTTTCTAATGTTGTTAGTGGTCACTAGGATAACGACGATTTTCTTATGGTAGGCGAGAGCAAAACTTGTTAATTGCGACTTACTTTCTTTAACACGGAACAATAGAAATTGATCATATACAACTACACAAGTACCCTTAAAAAATTAATCAAAATATCGTACCTATTTAGAAATAAACTAACCAGTTACATATTTTTGTAGAATACCAATAAATTAGGGCTTAGAATAGCACTACCCCATTTCTTCCGTTGGGTGTACTTAAAAGGCGACTAACGGTATCGGGGCTTTTTAAGTGATTTTGGGTGATGCGGTTAGAGACCCATCACCAATAACCTTTATTTTACCATCTTCTCCCCACTCAACTTTCCTAAAGTGGCTGAGGAATTTCTCATTCCAAAGCTCTGGCTACCCCGTTAAGGGATTTATAGCCGTGAGTATATGTATGTATGTTTTTAAAATGAAAAATAAAAGTATAGTCCACCCAACCATTGTCTCACTGTAGAGCGCGCTAGTGTCGCTGCGAGCGAGCGCGGCGCTGTCCCGCGCGGCCGCCGCGCTGTGGCCCGCCGCCGTGGCCGCCGCAGCTAACATGGCACGGCGGGACCAGCCCAGGTGAGGATACCAACAAATTATTCATTAAAATACTATTAACAATGTTTTTGTTCATGAAAACCTTATGTGAGGATTGTTACTAATAAATAAAGAAAAGAAAAATTTCGACACAGGCGTGTCTACTTAAAAGTGTAAAAGAAACAAAGGATAGAAGAATTTCGTGCTGGCAGCCATTGACACGGTAGCTCAATTGGCAGAGCGACGGGGGCGTATACCCGAGGTCGCGGGTTCGATTCCCGCCTGTATCCAAATTTTTCTCTCCTTTATTTATGAGTATTATTTACAATGTTTTTGTTCATGAAAACCTTATGTGAGGATTGTTACTAATAAATAAAAGAAAGAAAAAATTCAACAACAACAAGGATCGAACCCATCACCTCCGGGTATAAGCCCCCGTCGCTCTGCCAATTGAGTTATAGTGTCAAGTGGCTTCTAGTGCGAAATTCTTCTTTCCTTTTTTAAACTTTTAAGTAGTGATAGCGTTCCCTCCCTCCGATTTTTTTACAAATTCGGAATTTTTCTTTCCTTTATTTATTTATGCTGTGTAGTATCGGCTTAGAATAGCACTACCCCATTTCTTCCGGTGGGTGTACGTAAGAGGCGACTAACGGTATTGGGGCTTTTAAGGGATTTTTGGGCGATGCGGTTGGAGACCCATCACCAACAACCTTTATTTCACCATCTTTTCCCCACGCAACTTCCAAAGGTGGCTGAGGAATGTCTCATTCCCTAGCTCTGGATACCCCTTCAAGGGATTTATAGCCGTGAGTATATGTATGTAGTGTATGTATATGTTTATTTATTAGATATACGATTTACCAGTGAAAATCACGTCAAAATCGGTTTGGCCGTTTCGGAGATACAGCCAGACGGAGTAAAAAATATATTGTATATTGCTATATTCATGAGAATGTCACGTTATGTTCAGATTAGTACCTCTGCCAACCCCTTCGGGGATATGCGGCGTGAACGTTTGAGTTTGAGAGAACTAAACAGAATTTCTGCTCCTCATACTCTTTCCACTCTTCTTACAATTACTATATATATTAAGCAAATCAGTTTAATTTATTGGACATCTACCGAACATGTTTTCAATCCAGCAAATCTTTCCATTCATGGGTTGTCTGGAAAAGATCGCTCTTAGTGATAAGACCGCCAGTTGTACTTTGGATTTTGTACCGATCTTTTTTTGTAATTGTTGTTTTTTGTGATGTGCAATAAAGAGTTTTTATTATTATATTTAAATTCAAAATAATACTTCACACATCCCCACGGGGCGCGTATATCTCATAAACAGATTATATAGATACTTTAAGACGTATGTCCAGTATACCCACGTGATTGCATTAGTTAAAAAAACAAGAAGTTACAAGACTTTTACGGCCGTTGTACAATTTATGGTTTAAATGAAATACATAACATAAACGATCACGCCGAATATCCTCGAAGGGGTTGGCAGAGGTACTAATACTTCTGAACATCACGTGATTTTGTCACCTGGTGTTCAGAGTACCCACGTTTTGCATGGACAGTGTACTCACGTGATAGGGGCAGGCCTATCGCCGTTAAATGAAATATTGAAGGAAATTGAGAAAGACAGAAGAATATTAATAAAAATGATCTGTACACATGCACATACTCATCTTGAACATCACCACATGAATGCATTAAATGAATTGAATTTTAATTAAGTGTGTTACATCAAGTAATTATTGACTTAAGTTAGGATACTTATATTCCAGCTGAGAACAACTTAAGTATCGTTCTGTCGCATGGAAATCTTAACAACTGAATGAGACAAAACGATACTTAAGTCGTTCTCAGTTTGGATACTCAATTCAGAAATCGGGCGTTAATATACCAGGCTTTATAAAATTTTCATAATTTTGTATTATATTTCAGCTGTATATTAGACTCGGAGGCTTTGTTAAGGCATATAGCGGTGGCTACTGGAACTTCTACTGATAATGAAGAGGTAATTAAAATATGAAATTGTAACTGTTTACTGCTAATTCTTTTAATTAAAAAAACTATAAAAATACTTAAAAAAAATTGACTCAAACATAAATCCGAATCGGACTTCATAAATTCTTGTCTTCATCTCTGCAGCAGTATATTTTGTACATAATGTGTATTGGCATGGGCTCTGAGGGAAAAAATCGTGAGGAAATGTGGCTGAGTGGATTGATTGCATCCCTTCTCTAAATTATACCACGCTTGTAATTTATTCAATACTAGATATTTAGCATGATGATATATATCCTTTGTCTTTTCCTTGGTTCTCAGCTACCTCTCCAACAATTTTCAGCCAAAACGGTTTATCTGTTCTCGAGTTATAAATAGTGTAACTAACACCACTTTCTTTTGTATAGTAGAAATATATTATCCTTGGATAAGGGTCTCCAACCGCATCCCCCAAAAACACTTAAAAAAGCCTCACACCCTTAGTCGCCTTTTACGAAACCCGTGGGTAGAAAGGTGTAGTAACATTCTAAGCCGGCACTACACGGCAACGGCAATAATAATTAAGTAGTATTTGATATAAGTATTTGATTTACAAAAGTATTTTTTTTAATATATATTATATATACATACATATACTCACGGCTATAAATCCCTAGAAGGGGTAGCCAGAGCTAAGGAATTAAAAAAAATTCAGCCTGTTTTGGAAATGTCAGTAAGGAAAAGTTGGTTAAGTAAAGGTTGTTGGTGATGGGTCTCCAACCGCATCGCCCAAAAATCCCTCAAAAGCCCCAATACCGTTAGTCGCCTCTTAAGTACACCCATCGGTAGAAACGGGGTAGTGCTATTCTCAGCCGACACTACACAGCAGTTGTATCCCATCCCTAAATTATAGCAAGCTTATATTTTATTAATCTCACTATTCTCATAATTTCCAGAACAGCAGAGTATCGTACACCCGCGATCTCTGCCTACCCCTATACCGCGTATGGAGCGTGGAGCAATCCATGAAACATTGTACCACGCTAGCGGCCGCCTTAGCCTTGCATTCTAGGAAGGGAGATCGCAGGGTCAAAGCCTTGTTGGTTGATTTGGGGTGAGTTGGAAATATATATAAATCATATAATACATACATTGAACATATATGTTGGAGTACTGCTAGAGCGCACACTACTGCGCACTCACTCGCACATAGCAGCGTCTCACTCATATCCTACATCGCGGTGTCGAAATGTTTTTCGAGCTAAGCATAAATACTCGTACAAATTCTAAGTTGGTACACAGCAGCGTGTACTGGCCAGTATATCTTTGCTGTTTCCACATAATATGTGGAAACAGCAAAGATATATATTCAAATCGTGCATTAAATACCACACCTATTTTTATTTCATATTTGTGATTATTTTATTAGCCTTTAACGTTGATTAATAATATCGGAAATTCGCACAGTTAAATTAATATTACAATACAATAGCACTACCTCATTTCTTCCGTTGGGTGTACGTAAGAGGCGACTATCGGTATTGGGGCTATTAAGGGATTTTTGTGCGATGCGGTTGGAGACCCATCACCAACAACCTTTATTTTGCCATCTTTTCCCCACTCAACTTTCCAAAAGTGGCAGAGGAATTTCTAATTCCTTAGCTCTGGATACCCCTTCTAGGGATTTATAACCGTGAGTATATGTATGTATGTATCTGAAATCCCTTAGATTTAAAACTTACACACAAGCCACTCTGAACTATCCCTGCAAATAATTCTAGCTTTGTTTACATTAACGATATTAACCACTCGTAACTCCGATTCTTAACCACTTTATGCACATATTTTTTTACACGTTTTTTTTTCATTACAAACCCTGTTATTTACCACTTAACCATTCTTATAAATAAATAAAGAATAAATAAAGGAAAGAAAAATTTCGACACAGGCGGGATTCGATTCGATGGCGTAATTTTTCTTTCCTTTATTTATTCTTTATTTATTAGTAATAATCCCCACATGATGGTGTCATGAACAAAAAGATTTAAATCTTTCTTATAAACCCCACATTTTCTCCAGAATTCCCTTACAAGAGGCCCGCCAACACTACCGCAGCATGAGTATATCGGCTAAACAATCACTACTCTCTCTGCTAGAACCGGAATCGGTTCCCGCATTGCCTCCGTTACCTGTGTTGGCATCCGCCGGCTTCCTGCTGCACACTGCGCATGCCGCGGCGGTCGCGGCTAACGATATTGTGTTTGGTAAGAGATTTTTATTCAATAAAGAAAAATAATATTCGCTTCTTCAGGACACAAACAATGTAAAAAAAATATAAAAAGTGACCAAAACAACTCACACACTTACATAAAAATTCCTAGAAGATCTAGCCAGAACTTCAAAGTAGCTTTCTACAAAATATTTCTCAGTCACTTTTGGAACATACATACATACATATGCTCACGGCTATAAATCCCTAGAAGGGGAAGCCAGAGCTAACGAATTAGAAATTCCTCAGCCACTTTTGGAAGTTGCGTGGGGAAAAGATGGTAAAATAAAGGTTGTTGGTGATGGGTCTCCAACCGCATCGCCCAAAAATCCCTTAAAAAGCCCAAATTCCGTTAGTCGCCTCTTACGATCACCCACGGTAGAAATGGAGTAGTGTTATACTAAGCCGACACTACACGGCAAAAGATACCTTATTATTTAATCTAGGCTTTTAAGTATACGTCTGCAAAATTTCAAAGCAATCTATTTGATAGTTACGGCGTGAAATCGGAACAAACAAACAAATTTAAAGCAAAACAATTAGTAAAGATGAGATCGTGGTTGAATCTTGAGTCCGGGGACTTCCACTTTCCACTGAGAATTTTTCTGACAACCGAGATAGCTCAGTGGGTAGAACACCGCTTTCGTACAGATGACGAGGGTTCCAATCCCGGGTCGGTTCGGTGTGGTTAATTTATCATGGTTCTTAACGGTGAGGGAAAGCAGCGTGAGGAAACCCACATGGCTAAGATTTACTTAGTCATGTGACAGTGTATTCGTACAAAACGGCGATAGGCCTGCCCCCTATCACTTAAGTACACTGTTCAAGCAAAACTTGGATACTCTGAACACCAGGGGAGAATGTCACGTGATGTGCAGAAGTATTAGTACCTCTGCCAACTCCTCCAGGGATATACAGCGTGAACGTTTGAGAGCTTACTTGCTAAAAACAATTTTTGTCGTATTCTCATCACAAAGTTTATAGAGATCAAAAGTGAAGTTGCAGCCGTAGTGAAAGTTAATCATAATGATCTTCCTAACAACACCTTTTGGCTTGATACCCGACTTTTTAATATTTATTTTTACACCGTTCGCCGTGTAGTGCCGGCTTAGAATGTCACTACCCCTTTCTACCCACGGGTGTCGTAAAGGCGACTAAGGGAATGGGGCTTTTTTAAGTGGTTTTTGGGCGATGCGGTTGGAGACCCATCACCAAGGATACTTTTATTTCTACCATCTTGTCCCCTTCTTCTTCCAAATTTGGCTGAAGAGTTTCTAGCTCTGAAGTTCTGGCTACCCCTTTTTGGGATTTATGGCCGTGAGTATATGTATGTATGTATGTTTTTACACCGTGTTTTTATTAATTTGTTCCAGGCATGATGGCATTACTAGAACATGACATTTTACCAAAAGCTGAAGCATTCCAACTGGCTCTCTCTTTACTGGATTTGAACCCTGACCCCAAGATCCGAGACGAGAGTTTTAAGATGGCTAAAACGAAGTTGGAAATAGTGAGGGAACATGTCACCTCTGTCCTCACTGGCAAGGAATTGAGATTGGCTGGGCCATTCGCTTATTTTATATTGCATAAGGTAGACCTTATTTTTTTTATTAATTTGAAAGTGAGGATGGTAAGGGAAATGCAGAATAGGACACATTTAGATTAAATATAGAACCATCACAGACTGTAAAAATTAAAAATATGAATGTGAAACATGAAATTGTATCAAGTATCATTAAAATCTTTTTTTGTTCATGAAAACCTCATGTGGGGATTATTACTAATAAATAAAGGAAAGAAAAATTTCGACACAGGCGGGATTCGAACCCGCGACCTCGGGTATACGCCCCCGTCGCGAGAATTTCGCGCTGGCAGCCATTGACACGGTAGCTCAATTGGCCTAGACCTCGTTTTTAAAACATACCCTTTTTATATTTTAAATCGTTTAAAGACATCAAACTGAACAACTTTGCCTATGGAAGACTTATCTAAAATATTGTAATTTTTAAAATAATTAATAATTAAAAAGAGTCACTGCCTAAATCAAACTGGGAAAGTATGGTAAGTGTTTTAGCAAACATACATACATATACTCACGGCTATGAATCCCTTAATGGGGTAGTCAGAGCTAAGGAATCAGAAATTCCTCAGCCACTTTTGGAAGTTAAGTGGGAAAAAGATGGTGGAATAAAGGTTGTTGGTGATGGGTCTAAAACGTCATCACCCAAAAATCCCTTAAAAGCCCCAATACCATTAGTCGCCCCTTACGTACACCCACCGGAAGAGGGGTAGTGCTATTCTATGCCAACACTACACAGCAAGGAAAAAGATTTATCTAGTGTAACTGCAGAGTTGAAACACTGAGGCACAATACTGTATTTATTTACCATTTTGCATTACAAAACTATAAAAACTCCATGCATGCGCAAGCGTGAGCGGCGAATGGCGGGGCTGTGACGTCACATCGTCACTTTGCCCGCGCCAACCACATTTAACTCCGTCGGCCAAAATGCGCACTTTGAACCTAAATATTTCAGTCATTTTCCAAGTTATGAAAAAAACAAACCGCATCGCCCAAAAATCTTTTAAAAGCCCCAATACCGTTAGAAATGGGGTAGTGTTATTCTATGCCGACACTACACAGCAGTGTCTTAGCCTAAGCTAAAATAAAACAAACTGGTCTATATTTCTTCTATGTTTTTTTTTCTTTTATTTCAGCCGAGGCTAAGAACCTCACTATACTTTCTCAATTTGATCTAGGGACCGACACTTTTTATCTATTAACTAGCTGTGCCCGCGACTTCGTTCGCGTCATTGTCGAGAACAAAAAAACGTCGTTTAATTAAGAGTATATCACCTTTTTTAAATAAAATAAAGAACCAATGAAATCTAATGCGCACACTTATTGTGATGTAGGAACTATTGAGTATTTCATAATGATATTTAATTAATTACAGTAGCCATTATCCAGTTGAAATAATAAAAGGTCGTAACTGTGTGTATCTCATTTGAATTAGTGTTTATTTAGATACAGTTACAGGGTTAGCCAAAGATTATGGATCGCTACCTTGTACGATCCTAGCAGAGCTGCATAATGCATCAATATATTTATAAAGCCCTTTTGTTTTTAACACTTCGGAATTTTGCATATAGATCATATATCAATCCCGCCCGATTTCGGCCACAGCAAGTTCTGGTATCCGGCTATTAAGAGTGTGTTCATGTGCTCTCATGTGACTGACATAGCCAATCTTTCCGACAAATGTTCTGTGACGTATGTTGAAAAATCAATAACCCTCCAATATATAGGTAGTTATTATTGATGGCCGCAGGTGGTCGGGCCTTGAGCTCATCACTCTTTGCTTCGAGCTCATCACGTCTTTTCCTTCCGAAAAGAAATATTAACCGGTTGACAGGAAGGGGGTGAAATTTAAATTACTAAATTTCACTCAAGAAAGAATAAAACAAACGGGGTAAGCTAAATAAAACCGCTCAAAAAAGATACTTTACTATTATTAGGGTTTACGGTTGTTGGTTGTACTATGATAATACATTGAATTAAATCGATTTATCAGTGGCATAATATGCACTGTAATAGCTGTGTAGTGTCGGCTTAGAATAGCACTACCCCATTTCTTCCGGTGGATGTACGTAAGAGGCGATTAACGGTATTGGGGGTTTTTAAGGGGTTTTTGGGCGATGCGGTTGGAGACCCATCACCAACAACCTTTATTTTACCATCTTTTCCCCACTCAATTTTCCAAAAGTGGCTGAGGAATTTCTAATTCCTTAGCTCTGGCTACCCCTTCTAAGGATTTATAGTCGTGAGTATATGTATGTATAATATGCAAATATAACTAAATTAAGGTTAGTCACTAAGGTCACTACATCATTTTAGTGTTTAAAAAAGTAGAACTTAAAAGATGTCTTATGTTTCTGGTGTTTAATACATACATACATACATATTCTCACGCCGTTAATTCCCATTGGGGTAGGCAGAGACTATCGATCGCCACTTTGTACTTTACACTTTTTTATCGCCAATGTGGAAGGTAATGTTAGTAGAGGAAGACCTCGGAGGACACATTTGGATCAAATAAAAAACGTGCTCAAAAAGGCAGGTGTCCGCAGTATGAAGAATAAAAGAGCATGTATGAAAAGATTGATGGATGTAAACGAAGCCAGAGAGGTTTGGTGTTTAATGAAGACCAAAATTCAGTTTTTTAATATAAACGTTCACGAAAACTGGTTGTGAAGTGACGTGCATTTGAAGAATGGCTAAGAATTTCAAAATTCTGCTCACCAAATTGGATTTATTAATAGGCAGACTATTTACATAATATATTAATATTAATAAGCCTAATTTAAGAAACTAAGTAAAGATAATATTTAAAAGTATTTTAGTTATTTTCATAGTCGGCGAATTCACTTGACATTGGCAGCTTGTATTAATTTCGTCTTGCTTGTTTCCTGGAGCTTCTATTACTTTAACCGACTTTAAAATAAGGGGTTAAAGAGGCTAAAAAAATGCAAATTTTATTTTTGCTTTATTTTATTTTGGTTCTTTATTTTATTTTTGCACGACGTCATCTATCGGACTTTGGATTCCAACTATCAACATTAGTTCTATATTTAGACTTAAGATGTCGTTGCAAGTACTATACTGAATTGCGTAACGTAATATTTTTCTTCTTGAACTCACAAAATTAATCATATCTTTTGATAGAGTGAACCGATTTCGATGGAACAAAAACTAAGTTATACCTCAAGTTACGTATAATTTTTGTATTCAAACATTTTCAGCATTAAATTTGTAGATTTTACGTGGTGTGCGCACAAACAAACATATAAACAGACAAACAGACAAAAATTGAAAAAATGATGGAAATGGGTTCTGTTACTTATCTGTTCACACGCTGGCTATTTTTTTTTCAATTTCTTCAATGTACAAAAATGACTTCTACAGATTTATTATATGTATAGATTATTTTGAAAATTACAATATTTTAGATAGGCATTCCGTAGGCAAAGTTGTTTAGTTTGATGTCTTTAATCGATTTAAAATATAAAAAGGGTATGTTTTAAAAATGAGGTAGGCCTATTGGCATAGCGATGGGGGCTTATACTCGGAGGTCGCGGGTTTGATCCCCACTGGTGTCGAAATTATTCTTTCCTTTATTTATTAGAAATAGATTTCTTGTTGATTCTTGTCTTATGAAACACCTTCCGAAGCAACAGTAGTCTTGTAAGTTTTAAATTTTGACGTTCTCATTTGAATAAAGATATTGCGTGAGTTATATTTCGTCTCAGGCTCAACTTTCTACTATTACTTGAATTCTGGATACCCCGATGGTTGTATAGTCTTAAGTATGTATTCTGTTATTATTTGTATCCTATTTTTTTTTTATTATTTTTATTTGTTTGGAATACTTACAGCTAAATTATACAATAAATGTTTATAAAATCAGTTCTAAACTAAGCCAATAACAAGTATTCGCAAATAAAGAACATAGAAAAGACTTATCAACTAGGAAATAAATATCTTACAAAGTAACAACAATTATTTTATAAGTTAATGTTGCGCTCGCATTGGGACTAAAAAAGTCATTTATAAAGATATGCCTTATCTCTGCGGGTTTTGTGCAAAATAGGTCCATTTCTTTGTGTTCCTTTACCAGCTCATTCAACAATGTACTAGTTCTTAAAAAGAACGAATTTCGACGGTAGTTTGTTCTTGCCTGCCTGTAATAGATAACTATAATAATGCTGTGTAGTGCCGGCTTAGAATAGCACTACCCCATTTCTTCCGGTGGGTGTATGTAAAAGGCGACTAACGGTATTGGGGCTATTAAGGGATTTTTGGGCGATGCGGTTGGAGACCCATCACCAACGACCTTTATTTCACCATCTTTTCCCCACTCAAACTTCCAAAAGTGGCTGAGGAATTTCTAATACTTTAGCTTTGGCTACCCCTTCCTGGGATTTATAGCCGTGAGTATATGTATGTATGTATAACTAAAATTACCTATTTATTCCTCAGGGCGCTTCCCCCTTAGGTCCCCACTGGTTGGGTCTAACGGCTAGGTGGGTCTCCCTAGCGAGTGGAGGAAACAGACCCATATTAGCAAGCACCAATGTACATAATGGGGTAGACAGTGGTACTACAGATGTGGAATATTGTTGGCTGCTGGGATTGCCGCCCCATCCGGACCAGGAGCATCGGAAGTGAGTGCTTTACTTTTAATATCTTAATATTTTTTTTGTTTGCATGTTCTTCTATATATGCTAGATTTTTCTGCAGTAAATTACCTTTTTTAGTGTGCGGTTCATGGTGATGGAAAGCATCGTGATCAAACCCATATGGCTGTATTAATAGATACAAACAAAAATATTTATGTAGCATAATCAACTTGGACTCTTAACCAACCTTTATAAATTAATAACACATACATAGGAAACATAGTGGTGAACTCGTTCCTGGATTAAAATCTATGTGTCTAGCAAAAAAAACATGACATAAACATAACATAAACGTTCACGCCGAATATCCCCGAAGGGGTTGGCAGAGGTACTAATACTTCTGAACATCACGTGACTTTGTCACCTGGTGTTCAGAGTACCCACGTTTTGCATGGACAGTGTACTCATGTGATAGGGGGCAGGCCTATCGCCGTTTTTGTACGAATACACTGTCACATGACTAAGTACAACTCAGCCATGTGGGTTTCCTCACGATGTTTTCCCTCACCGTTAACAACCATGATAAATTAACCACACATATGTCTTTAGAAAAGACAAATTGGTGTAGGCCCGACCCAGGATTTGAACACAAGTCGTTTGCACGATAACCGAGTGTTCTACCCACTGGGCTATCACGGTATCAAAAAAAACATACATACATATATATACTCACTGCCATAAATCCCTAGAAGGGGTAGCCAGAGCTAAGGAATTATAAATTCCTCAGCCACTTTTGGAAGTTGAGTCAGGCATCCGTCACTCCATGTACTTGCGCGCTATAATTACCTACCGCCCGGCCGAACGGTCTCGAGCCACCGGAGGCCTTAGTTCAGTGCGGTTGTCGCGAGCGAGCGGAGCGCATGAACTTTGTTATACATATTAGAGATGTAACGAATGTCAGTTTTTAGGCATTCGCGAATACGAAAGCGAATGCGAATATATGTTGTTCACATTCGCGAATGCGGATGCGAATGCGAATATACAGGTTTCAGGCGCCGTTTGTCTATGATTCAAAGTAGAGCGCAGGGCGCGCGCAGCGCTACTGCGGGTAAGTAAGCTGCGGTTAAGTGTATGTTGTTTAGTTTTTAAAAAGAAAATAAAGATTTGATTTTTTTTTCTTAGAACAAAATCTTATAAAGCAAAATATGTTGAAAATTCAGTTTATTTTACTTTCAACATAACATAACATAAACATAAACGTTCACGCCGAAGGGGTTGGCATAGGTGACTTTGTCACCTGGTGTACAGAGTACCCACGTTTTGCATGGACAGTGTACTCACGTGATAGGAGGCAGGCCTATCGCCGTTTTTGTACGAATACACTGTCACATGACTAAGTACAACTCAGCCATGTGGATTTCCTCACGATGTTTTCCCTCACCGTTAACAACCATGATAAATTATTTAAATCTTTTTGTTCATGAAAACCTCATGTGGGGATTATTACTAATAAATTAACCACACATATGTCCTTAGAAAAGACAAATTGGTGTAGGCCCGACCCAGGATTTGAACACTAGTCGTTTGCACGATAACCGAGTGTTCTACCCACTGGGCTATCACGGTTTACTTTTAAGTTTAAATAATTATCAAAGTATGTGTATGTGTAGGCAAGACGAAGACTGATCAAAGCACTACTTTATGTACGTCTACTTAATAAGACTGCCTAAACATGAACACAGTACTATTTGTCTTGTAATGTCATAAGAACTGTGATTTATAAACACAAAAAAGGTAAATTCTAAAAAGAAAAAGATGTTAAGTTCGAACGTTTTACAATCAAAAAGAAAATATTATAAGTATTAATACTATTTTGTTTCATTTAAATTTACCTAATATTGTCATAACATTCTATGTTTTTGCAATTTCATATTCGCAGTTTATTCAAAAGACTAGCGACCCGCCCCGGCTTCGCACGGGTGCAATGCAAAATATACCTACTACAGAATGTCCTTATACACAACGTTCACAGCTTTTTTGTCATTAGCCAATACAAACATGTTTTGCTTAGACGTTACTCTTGACAGCGCGACATCTCTTGCTGAACGTGCTCTTCTGGCATTCACTGTACTACGACCTATGTTCGCACGACGACGTCTTCCGGACATGACTTTATAATGTCTGTTCAAAATTTTATACTTAGGTACTCAGTACTTGATTAAACTCACAACTTAAAACTATACGTATGATTATGAACTAATTGCACTAATTATTGGTTAGTGCTGGAGTAAAAAATATTTACTTACTATTCGTTCGACTAAAAACAACAAAATATACCTATTCTATTCAGTTCTTCTATGAACTTAACTATAATTTTCAATAATTGAAAATGCTCGCCCTAATACTAAATTGTCTTAACTCTAAATTCAAATCAAAGTCTCAATGGAAGAAATACCAAGAAATATGGTTTTAAGCTAATCCTATCTAACCTAATGTACTTACAATACTACTAATATAATAATAATAATAATAAAATGACGGAGCTACTGACGATCACTAACGATTTCAGTGGTTCCGTCAAGATGGAGCTCGGGGTCGATAAGTGTGCGGTCATCCATGTTGAGAAGGGGCATGTCGTGCACTCTGATGGTGTCGATGTCGGCACCAATCATTTGAGGGCACTCTCCGAGGCTGAAACATACCGGTATCTGGGCATGTCACAAACCATCGGTGTGAAGGTGGCAGACGTGAAACAGGGTGTTTGCGAGGAGTTTTATGAACGCCTGAAAAGTGTGCTTAATAGCTACTTGTCAGGCGTTAATAAGATCCGAGCCATTAACTCCTGGGTCATGCCTGTACTGATGTACACGTTTGGCGTGCTCAGATGGACTCAGTCCGAACTAGACGCTCTGGACAGACGAGTCCGCACGACGATGACCTCTCATCGAATGCATCATCCGAGGTCGTCGGTTATGAGATTGTATATCCCGCGGAAGTGTGGTGGTCGAGGCCTCTTGAGTGCCAAAACCATGCACAACCGCGAGGTATGCAACCTCAGAAACTATTTTTTGACGATGACGGATGATAGTATTCGGGGAGAGGTGGTCGCTAGTGATAAAGGACTGACTCCCTTATCGTTGGCCTCACAGGATTGGCGAACCCCGGAGGTACTTAGCACCTCTGATCGGGAGTCCGTATGGAAAGAGAAGGAGCTGCATGGGAGGTTTTACAAGGTACTTCACGAACCTTTCGTGGACCGTAAAGCCTCCCTGCATTGGCTGCGTTTCGGGGACCTCTTTGGGGAAACCGAAGGTTTTGTCTGTGCAATACAGGACCAGGTTATCAAGACGCGGAACTATCGGAAATACATCCTAAAGGACGGTACCACAGACATCTGTCGAGCATGTGGCCGTCCCGGAGAGTCACTTAGGCATGTTATTTCCGGTTGTTCGGCTCTTGCTAACACTGAGTACTTGCACAGACACAACCAAGCAGCCAAAATCCTACATCAGGAGCTCGCTCTGAAATACGGACTCTTGCAACAGAGGCTGCCGTATTACAAGTATCTGCCGGAGCCAATCCTAGAAAACGACCGTGCCAAAATCTATTGGGACCGATCCGTTATCACGGACAGGACTATTCTAGCGAATAAGCCTGATATCGTGGTATGGGATCGGTCGCAGTCGAGGGTATTTCTAGTGGATGTCACTATCCCTCATGACGAGGGTCTCGTGAAAGCCGACACCGAGAAGCGTCGGAAATATCTCGATCTGGCTCACGAGATCACCGACATGTGGGGTGTGACTTCGACAGAAATAATCCCAATTGTTTTGTCCGCGAACGGGTTAATTCCAACCAGCCTCGCGACCAACTTGAGGCGGTTGGATTTCTGTGGCGTGTCGGTTCCAGCACAAATGCAGAAAGCGGTGCTGCTCGATACGGCTCGGATCGTCCGTCGGTTCTTGAACCTGACTCCCTGACCCCGACCGACTGTGCTTTTGTCGGGGAGTACCGCCTCTCCCATTTAAAATTTATATTTTCTTTTTCGGCCATGGGAGAGGCGAGGAACTAAAAGTCATGCCCAAAATAATAATAATAATTATAGGCGTAGGGATGTGACGACCCCACCGCCCATTGTTGGAATGGCAGGATGAAATGTTTACCAGCTTGCCATTCCAGCAATGCAAATAGTCAGCGCTTGAGTTTGTAGGTGTTGACCGTGTCTACAAACTGGTCTCAGCGCAAAATAGAGCAATAACGGTCTCCCCGGGGCAAGTGAGCGAAAACCCGGGTGAATCTTCGCTCATCATAATGGACTTGAGAAATAATGATGAGCGTATAGGGCCGCTCCCCAGGGGTTATCGCTGGGGCGCGTCTGGAGCTGGGGCTGGACGTGGCAGCATGCGGTCCCCCAGCCGCAGCAGACCGGTCCGACCACCTGGTCGGTCTGCTCGACCACCTCAGCCACCAGATGGCTTGGCAACGGTTGGGACTGGGGCAACTCAGTCCCAGCAATCGGTGCCCGCCGCTGGTGGAACAAGGCGCCGCATGGCATGGACGGTCGAAATGAATAGGAATGCCATGCGGGCCTATATTAGGGCCTCGGGTTCAAGAACTGGACGGACGGGTTATCGGGCAGCAATGTACCGCGAATTTCTGCGGCTGGAGCCCAATTTGACCGTCACAGAACAAAACCTGGCGGATCGAGTTCGGTACATACAGCGCTCAGAACTTTTTAGCACTACCGAACTCGAACAATTGCGACGCGAGGCTGTTCCCCCGCTAGAGGAAGAGCCACCTTTGCAGGTTCTCCCTCCAGTCCCAGAACGGGAAGTACGGAGGGAGCCAATTGCTAACCTGCCGGATGTGGGTGGTGCGGAAAGCGATTGGGGAACAGTCTCCCTGGATTTGGATTTGGTGAGGAGCGCACTCGAGGAGACGATCCTGGAATATCGCCAAGTGCCTCTCGAAAGGAGGCCAAGGCTGCCCCGAGTTCCTCTCAGCGTCAAGGTTCGGGATGTCGTTGAGGCCGTCAATAACATGCTGCCCTCATTTTTAGAGAGCAGCATGGACCTTTGGGATACGGATTCAATTCTCTTTGGCGCCGCAATGACAGTTTGTCAATTTGTCGGCGTCAGGATGCCGCCAACAAGAGCTGGTGGCTCCCGCCAGGCTGGCAGTACTAGTCCCAGGACTAGAACTAGACCAGCCTGGATGAGGCGGATTGAAAGCCGTATCACAAGGGCCAGGGTCCTCATCGGCAAACTGACCAACTTCAGATCAGGCAACAATAGGCCGAGGGTGGTGCGCTTCGTCAGGGAGGCATTCCCTGGTGAGAATGTCTTTGACAACTCACCGGAGTTTGCCTGTAGACTGGTGGAGCGCATCGATGATCTGAAGCAGAAGATCGCTGCTTGGGGTAAGCGAATTAGGCGATATTCTGAAAGGGTAAAGAGGTACCAACAGAATCGTCTCTTCATGAGTGACCAGAAGAAGTTCTACAGAACTTTGGAGCGTCCCGACGTGGTTACGACAGGTCAGCGACCGGAAAAAGCCGATGTAGTAGCCTTTTGGCGTGGGCTTTGGTCGCTGCCTGTTGATCACGAAGAGGGCCGATGGTTCGAGGCGGTCGAGGGAGCGTGCGAGCCCATAGCGCCCATGAACCCCGTCAACATATCCGAGGAGGATGTGGTGGCTGCGATCCGTAAGGCTCCGAACTGGAAAAGTCCGGGGCCGGACGGACTGCACCATTACTGGTTGAAGGGGTTCACGCGCTGTCACGCTACTCTCGCCCGTCAGTTCCAAAGCGCCCTCGAGAGTGGGACGCTCCCGAACTTCTTAACTACTGGGGTCACTCATTTAGCTCCAAAGAGCGATGCTACCGCGGATCCATCACAATACCGCCCCATTACTTGTCTTTGTACAATTTACAAGACCTTGACATCCGTTTTGAGCTCCAAGATTACTCAACACATTGTTGATAACAATGTGATCTCTGGAGCTCAGAACGGGTGTAGGGGCGGTAGTCGCGGTAGCAAGGAGCTGCTCCTCATCGATGCGGTCGTAGGCCAACTGGTCAAACGCAACCGTCGGAACTTTTCCGCTGGCTGGATAGACTACAGGAAGGCGTTCGATTCGGTACCTCATTCATGGCTCATGAGGGTCCTCGAGCTGTACAAAATTGATAGTGCAGTTCGACACTTCCTCGGGCAATGTATGGGGTGCTGGAGAACGATCCTGAGTTTAGACGGTCAGCGGATGACGGACGCGGATGACCAAATTGATATAAGGCGAGGGATTTTCCAGGGCGATTGCCTGAGTCCAGTTTGGTTTTGCTTGGCCCTGAATCCTCTAAGTACACTCTTGGAGAATTCGGGGACAGGCTTTCAGTTTCGGAGAGGCGGACCACGCTTGCCTCATCTCCTTTACATGGATGACCTGAAGCTTTACGCCCCCACGGCTGACAGATTGGCGGAGCTACTGACGATCACTAACGATTTCAGTGGTTCCGTCAAGATGGAGCTCGGGGTCGATAAGTGTGCGGTCATTCATGTTGAGAAGGGGCATGTCGTGCACTCTGATGGTGTCGATGTCGGCACCAATCATTTGAGGGCACTCTCCGAGGCTGAAACATACCGGTATCTGGGCATGTCACAAACCATCGGTGTGAAGGTGGCAGACGTGAAACAGGGTGTTTGCGAGGAGTTTTATGAACGCCTGAAAAGTGTGCTTAATAGCTACTTGTCAGGCGTTAATAAGATCCGAGCCATTAACTCCTGGGTCATGCCTGTACTGATGTACACATTTGGCGTGCTTAGATGGACTCAGACCGAACTCGACGCTCTGGACAGACGAGTCCGCACGATGATGACCTCTCATCGAATGCATCATCCGAGGTCGTCGGTTATGAGATTGTATATCCCGCGGAAGTGTGGTGGTCGAGGCCTCTTGAGTGCCAAAACCATGCACAACCGCGAGGTATGCAACCTCAGAAACTATTTTTTGACGATGACGGATGATAGTATTCGGGGGGAGGTGGTCGCTAGTGATAAAGGACTGACTCCCTTATCGTTGGCCTCACAGGATTGGCGAACCCCGGAGGTACTTAGCACCTCTGATCGGGAGTCCGTATGGAAAGAGAAGGAGCTGCACGGGAGGTTTTACAAGGTACTTCACGAACCTTTCGTGGACCGTAAAGCCTCCCTGCATTGGCTGCGTTTCGGGGACCTCTTTGGGGAAACCGAAGGTTTTGTCTGTGCAATACAAGACCAGGTTATCAAGACGCGGAACTATCGGAAATACATCCTAAAGGACGGTACCACAGACGTTTGTCGAGCATGTGGCCGTCCCGGAGAGTCACTTAGGCATGTTATTTCCGGTTGTTCGGCTCTTGCTAACACTGAGTACTTGCACAGACACAACCAAGCAGCCAAAATCCTGCATCAGGAGCTCGCTCTAAAATACGGACTCTTGCAACAGAGGCTGCCGTATTACAAGTATCTGCCGGAGCCAATCCTAGAAAACGACCGTGCCAAAATCTATTGGGACCGATCCGTTATCACGGACAGGACTATTCTAGCGAATAAGCCTGATATCGTGGTATGGGATCGGTCGCAGTCGAGGGTATTTCTAGTGGATGTCACTATCCCTCATGACGAGGGTCTCGTGAAAGCCGACACCGAGAAGCGTCGGAAATATCTCGATCTGGCTCACGAGATCACCGACATGTGGGGTGTGACTTCGACAGAAATAATCCCAATTGTTTTGTCCGCGAACGGGTTAATTCCAACCAGCCTCGCGACCAACTTGAGGCGGTTGGATTTCTGTGGCGTGTCGGTTCCAGCACAGATGCAGAAAGCGGTGCTGCTCGATACGGCTCGGATCGTCCGTCGGTTCTTGAACCTGACTCCCTGACCCCGACCGACTGTGCTCTTGTCGGGGAGTACCGCCTCTCCCATTTAAAATTTTAATTTTCTGTTTCGGCCATGGGAGAGGCGAGGAACTAAAGGTATTCCGAATAATAATAATAAAAATTAAAAGACAATCAACAACAAAAGATACTTATTCTATTCAGTTTAATTAATTCTTGATATTTTCCTCGCTAGAGAGCTCCGATAAACGCGTGCGATCGCTGCAAATCGCGCGCGGCCATCGACGCGCTATAAACAATTACGACCCTACATTTTAAATTTGTAATATCTTCGGTAATATTCACTTAAATTACATGCTGTAAAAAACATATTGATCTATAATAAATGCACAATTTATTTAAGGTACTTAATTGGATAAGGATTAATGCTGTATTGTTTAAAATCACTTCGTAAATAACAATTTTTTAGTAAAGAATAAAAATGGTTATGCTGGGTTATCCCTAAGAGATAGACATATACCATCGCGGACTTTTTTGTTGAACTTTATAAGGTGAACAATACTGTAGTACATTATTTTGGTCTATCTCGTAGGGTTCAGCCAGCGTTTGCAATATAAGCGCAAAAAAACGTGCTTATTTACGACATCACATAAGAAACCTTTAAATTTATCAGTGTTTCTCTGCTATATTATGCATTTATTATACATACAAACCTTCCTTAAGAATCACTTTATCTATTAAAAAAAACCGCATCAAAATCCGTTGCGTAGTTTTAAAGATCTAAGCATACATACGGACATACAGCGAAAGCGACTTTGTTTTATACTATGTATTGATAATAATAAAAATTAAAAGACAATCAACAACAAAAGATACTTATTCTATTCAGTTTAATTAATTCTTGATATTTTCCTCGCTAGAGAGCTCCGATAAACGCGTGCGATCGCTGCAAATCGCGCGCGGCCATCGACGCGCTATAAACAATTACGACCCTACATTTTAAATTTGTAATATCTTCGGTAATATTCACTTAAATTACATGCTGTAAAAAGCATATTGATCTATAATAAATGCACAATTTATTTAAGGTACTTAATTGGATAAGGATTAATGCTGTATTGTTTAAAATCACTTCGTAAATAACAATTTTTTAGTAAAGAATAAAAATGGTTATGCTGGGTTATCCCTAAGAGATAGACATATACCATCGCGGACTTTTTTGTTGAACTTTATAAGGTGAACAATACTGTAGTACATTATTTTGTTCTATCTCGTACGGTTCAGCCAGCGTTTGCAATATAAGCGCAAAAAAACGTGCTTATTTACGACATCACATTAGAAACCTTTAAATTTATCAGTGTTTCTCTGCTATATTATGCATTTATTATACATACAAACCTTCCTTAAGAATCACTTTATCTATTAAAAAAAACCGCATCAAAATCCGTTGCGTAGTTTTAAAGATCTAAGCATACATACGGACATACAGCGAAAGCGACTTTGTTTTATACTATGTATTGATAATAATAAAAATTAAAAGACAATCAACAACAAAAGATACTTATTCTATTCAGTTTAATTAATTCTTGATATTTTCCTCGCTAGAGAGCTCCGATAAACGCGTGCGATCGCTGCAAATCGCGCGCGGCCATCGACGCGCTATAAACAATTACGACCCTACATTTTAAATTTGTAATATCTTCGGTAATATTCACTTAAATTACATGCTGTAAAAAGCATATTGATCTATAATAAATGCACAATTTATTTAAGGTACTTAATTGGATAAGGATTAATGCTGTATTGTTTAAAATCACTTCGTAAATAACAATTTTTTAGTAAAGAATAAAAATGGTTATGCTGGGTTATCCCTAAGAGATAGACATATACCATCGCGGACTTTTTTGTTGAACTTTATAAGGTGAACAATACTGTAGTACATTATTTTGGTCTATCTCGTAGGGTTCAGCCAGCGTTTGCAATATAAGCGCGAAAAAACGTGCTTATTTACATTACATTAGAAACCTTTAAATTTATCAGTGTTTCTCTGCTATATTATGCATTTATTATACATACAAACCTTCCTTAAGAATCACTTTATCTATTAAAAAAAACCGCATCAAAATCCGTTGCGTAGTTTTAAAGATCTAAGCATACATACGGACATACAGCGAAAGCGACTTTGTTTTATACTATGTATTGATATTCACGAATGCGAATGCGAATATAGAAAATCGGGCGAATATTCGCGAATGCGAATGCAAATACGAATATTCGTTACATCACTAATACATATACAGAACATTCCCGATTTAAATGAATCTACAAATAATAGATTGTTTATACATTTTAAATCATTCAACAAAACATCTTCTTTTTATGGAAAGTTAAAAGTGCCAACCGATGCGTTTCATAATTATGTAAGAGAACTTGAGACTATGTTTATAAATAATTTTGAAAAAATATGAAACAAAGTATTCTTTACGAACTTTTAAATAACATTAATTTTGAATATCCCTGTGCCCTTGTTTCCCAAAACAATATCTAATAAAACTTTTTATTAGATTCAGGATTTTTGCAACCCTCAAATTTAATAATCGAGAATTTAGAAAGGGTAACAAATTTATAAAAAAAAATATTAAAATGAAGCACATGTAACTTTAAAGTTATTTTTAATTTTATTTTACTTACACCCAGACGTCTATAATTAATAGGCTATTTGACTGTAATAAAAATATACATTTCTTTTATTTCATTAGTCTTGATATTTCTTTTTTGGATCAATATGTAATACGAGGGCTGCTATTTATGTATCCGGAATAAAAAAAAGAAACAAACATATATCAATTAATATGGTTTTATTGCTTCTCAAAATATTCGCCGCTCAGATCTATACACTTTTGCATGCGTTGAAACCAATTTTCATAGCACTTTTTCCACTCAGACTGAGGTATCTCCAAAACGTGCATTTTGAACGCATCGACTGCCTCTTCGCGGCTCGAAAAACGTTGACCACGTAATTTTTTCTTCACATTTGGAAATAAATAAAAATCATTGGGTGCCAAATCAGGGCTGTACGGCGGATGACCTGTCAATTCGATCTTTTGAGCTTCTAAAAACTGAGTTGTGACGGCCGACCTGTGACAGCTAGCATTGTCGTGATGCAGAATGATTCTACGTTGTCGGTTAGTCTTTCTTATTTGTTCAAAGACTTCCGGCAAACAAATGGTCGTATACCACTCCGAATTAACAGTTTTACGATTCTCTAAAGGCACTGTAGCTACATGGCCATTTATACCAAAAAAACAAGCGACCATTTGCTTCAATGTGCTTTTTGCACGAATAACTTTTGTTGGGTTCGGCTCATCTTGGAACACCCACACCGTGGACTGCTGCTTAGTTTCGGGGTCGTAAGCGTAGATCCAAGATTCGTCACCTGTGTAGATATTATAAACAGCTTTTGACGCACCACGGTTGTATTTTTTTAACATTTCTTTGCACCAATCGACACGAGCCTGTTTTTGATCAATACTCAAGTTGTGCGGAATCCAACGGGAGCAAATTTTTTTTACAGCTAAATGTTCATGAAGTATCTTATGTATGCTCGTCATACTAATGCCCAGAGATGCCTCTATCTCACGATATGTAACATGACGATCTTGAGTTATTAGTTCCCGGACAGCATCGATGTTTTGAGGTACAACGACCGTTTTAGGGCGACCTTCTTTAATTTCATCAGTAAGCTTAGATCGTCCACGATTAAACTCGCTAAACCAGTGATACACAGTGGTCTTTGAGGGTGCTTCATCCCCAAAAGTCGAAGTAAGCTGATCGATGCACTGTTTTTGAGTTAGACCACGCCGAAAATCGTAAAAAATCATGGCACGAAAATGTTCACGAGTTAAATCCATGGTGGTGAAGACACGCAATTTTCAAAATGACGCTACGATGTGAAAACAATTGACAGTCACATAAAAATAAATGTATTCTAAAGCTAAAGAGTTCTATTTTTAAATGATGTAATTACTTTTTAAATTATTGTTCTGTAAGTGGCCAGTTCCGGATACATAAATAGCAGCCCTCGTAATGCGAGATAAAAATATTGCATTATTTCACTAAAATCCGTCTTCTAAAATAAGTATTTTTGATGCAACTGTCACGTGACTAAAAACGACCGTGATTGGCTATTTCTATAATGACGTTGATCGTGCATAAACTGTCTGTGTATCGCTTCACTCATTGGTGTTTAATGCGGAATTGACGTCATTTGTTCTACAGCCGCCATATTACTTAAAGTCGCGTTTTCGCGGCACATTTGAATATTGCATTTTCTTTTTCGAGTTTTTGATAAAATAGCTAAAATGAAGACAGAAAAATATTTTTTAGGGCTCCTTATAAACAAATTAACACCGTAAGATAGTTTTCTAAACTTAGTCAAATAGCCTATTATGTTCTTAGATAGATAGATTGCATAGTACAGCTCTAAAGTATAAAAAAAAACAAAATAAATAATTGTACTGCCACATACAAGTCAGAACATATAATAAAATAAATATTCACAGTTCTCAATAACATCGACACAAAAAGTTATGTTATTTTAATTTTATCGAAGTGGCAGCCTTGCGATTGGTATTGGATCGCGCGGTGCGAAGCAACCACAACTATACGCTTGAGCGTTAAGGCACATTTTAGATTGCAGTGGTTGCTGACGCGACGTAGTAGGCTATTATAGCAGTAGGTATTGGAAATTTTCTATGAAGTGAAGTATCTGGTAAGTATTCAGTAATCTGTGGTTGAGTGGGGAAAAGATGGTGAAAATAAAGGTTTTTGGTGATGGGTCTCCAACCGCATCGCCCAAAAATCCAATAAAAAGCCCCAATACCCTTAGTCCTCTCTTACGACACCCGTGGGTAGAAAGGGGTTGCGACATTCTAAGCCGGCACTACACGGCAAAAAAAAGCTAACTAACTAGCTAAAAAAAGATACTGTAAATTCTGGATTATGGATCTTTTCTGAAGTCATTTAGAAGTTAATTTTGTCATGGTTGTTAACGGTGAGAGAAATCATTGTGAGGAAACCCAGATGGCTGAGATATACTTAGTCATGGGACAGTGTATTCGTACAAACGGCGATAAGCCTGCCCCCTATCACGTGAATTCACTGTCCATGCAAAACGTGGGTACTCTGAACACCAGGTATCAATATCACGTGATGTTCAAAGAGAGGTATTAGTACCTCTGCAATCCCCTTCGGGTATATACGACGTGGACGTTTGAGGTGAGATTATAAAATGTTAGTTGCTACCGACATTGTACATACATTACATATACTCACGCAGGAGCGGATCCAGCCCTCAATTTAGATTGTGGGCATAGCTACTTAAAGTTCCAATTCCAAGTCAGCCTACTTAAGGAATTCGAAATCTCTCAGCCACTTTAGGAAGTTGCGTGGGGAAAAGGTGGTAAAAATAAAGGTTGTTGGTGATGCGTCTCCAACCGCATCGCCCGAAAATCCCTTAAAAGCCCCAACACCGTTAGTCGCCTCTTACGTACACCCACCGGAAGACATGGGGTAGTGCTATTCTAAGCCGACACTACACAGCTAGTATACACTACACCGACAATGTATTTAAATAAAATACGCAACTTACGCCATTATCAATTGCGAATTTAACAAGCCATGTAGTTAACTCAACTATCGCCTGCGCAACACGACACTTTTTTGTGCATGCAGCCTAACTAAGAAAATTCACACCTAAATGTATTGTTTCATAATTTGAATGTTTTTGATCATGAAAACCTCATGTGGGGATTATTACCAATAAATAAAGATTGGCTCAATTGGCAGAGCGTCGGGGCGTATACCCGAGGTCGCGGGTTCGATTCCCGCCTGTGTCGAAATTTAAGAAATTTTTCTTTCCTTTATTTATTATGTATTGTTTCAGTTTATTCGGTGCCGCATTCGAGCAAGCTGCCTCAAAGAGTGGAGTTTCGGTCTCTTTAGATTATTTCGACTCGTCCGTTATTATGCTTCCCGTGTCCCAGAGGACACAATTTTTGGACGCCCTTACAGCTTTACTATCATGATCTTTTGACATCCAATTTTGAATTTAAGGGCCCTGTAATGAAGTTAAAGTTTCGAATGAAGGTTTGTTTAAGATACTTTTTATCATTGCTCTTGATAGAATAATTATACATAAATATATTAGTGGCTATAAATCTAAAAATATAGCAATTTCTCAACCTTTTTTCGAAATTGCATTACACAATAATCACTTACGAAGCCAATACCAAATGTGTGTGTCTTAAGAAAGAAATGGGTTAGTGCTATCCTGGGCCAACACTATTTGATATTAAAAATTAACCAGAATTTAAATAAAATCACAAATATTGAAATAAAATATAATATCCGTTTTAGGACATTGATAAAAAGTAATTCCGTATCTTAAACATTGACCATATTAGCATAATCGTTAAACTTTCACTCTAACTAATAATGTGGTGGCTTCAAGGGCGGATCCATTCATATGGTCTTGCCCACAACCCTAAACGACCTACAACCTCACACTTTTATGGTATATTGAGGCTAAAGCTGATATAATAAAACTTATCACTATAGCCAAGAGATTTTTTTTAATGCTGGATCCGTTCCTGGCATTGCCTCTTCTGCCAAAACTATGAAATATAACTCACAATTTTATACTGTATTTGTAAATTGAACTGATCATATTGTCTAAGTCTTTTGTAATTTATTTTCAGTATGGAATAAATAATTAGAATAATTTATTTGTTGTTTTAATTCCAAGTTTTATGCAGATTTTAGACAGGAAAATGGAAAGATGTTCTAATAAAGGAATGTTGATGATGGATTCAGAACTGTACCATGCAACTATCATTTAAAACCTACATACCCTGAGTATTCTGAAATTATTCATAGAAAATTATAGGATATTGTTATTCTAATCAAACACACATATTTTTTTTATTATTAAGCATAGCAGGATTTTAATGAAACCATTGACTTTTTGTTAATAAAATGTAATAGAAATCAGAAGTATATCACAGAACCTAAAAATACCCATATTTATAAAGTTTAAAGTTTCTTATTAACAAACCTAGTAATTAAATCAAAGGCCCATCGAGGTTGATCATGTGGTACTAAATGGCCGGCATTCCTAACTAAAACTTCAGTCAGATTCCCTCCTGTTTTATAATAACCTGCAACATCACCATTTACCTTCCAAATTTTTCTAGAAGCCTTTTTAAAGTCATCTTTACCAGAAAATTCCAGTTGTCTTACAAAGTTGTCAGTCAGTGGGTATGCTACTATCACATCTAACTGTCCATTATACAACATGACACGGTAATGAGAGAGTAACTCTGATAGATATGGAGCAGCTGTTTTCATCACATCTAAAGATAGCATAATTCCTACTTCTTTACCAGAATGAAACTCCAAATTTCCTACATGAACACTTTTCCTTATAGAGCAGTTGGATAGTAAATTGGTTAACAAAACCAAATCGGCATCATCCATTGGCTTCACATAGTTATAGACATCTTTGATTCCGGTATAATTGTAGAAAAGTGAATTATCACCTCCTATTAAAAGATCCATGAGGACATCGGCAATAAAATAGTCATTTTTATTAACTGCATTTACAATACGCTGTTGAAGTTCCATGAGCACAGTCATTTGGTCATAGTCAACTAATCCATGTTGGTACAAATAGCTTGCATAGTCCAACTGATGAACAGGATCAATGTACCCATTTCCAATTGCCATCCCCTTCAAATTTATTCTGAACTTTATTTGATTTTGCCTGTATATTTCCATCCCAAAAGCGGGAATGTATTTGCCAGCATATGATTCCCCAGTGAGATAAAACTCATTCTTCCTTAGATTTGGAAACAAATCAAAGAACTGATCCATACCTTTAAATAAATTTGTTGCGATGCAATCTTCATCAGAGCAATATCCTTTAATATCAGCAAAGCTAAACCCAGTACCAACTGGGTTGTCAATAAATATTAAGTGATAATTTACTGCCCAGTTATATTTCCTTGGAATAAATCCTTTTTTAGCAGCAATTATGGGTCCTAACTCATAGAATAGTCCAAATAATGAAGAGCCTCCTGGACCTCCTTGTAGCCACAATAGAACCGGCGCATCTTCTTTACCTGATTGAGGAGGAAAATACCAGAAATACAAGTTGGAGTTGTAAGTTTCGTTAACCGTAAAAAAGCCGGCATGACTTGGAATTCCGATGACGTTCGTCGCGGACACCGCAGATAATTTTCGAGCTAAGGAGATGGAACCGTTTCTTAAAAATGGTGTGACCATCAAGGGTTCTCCTGCATTGTTTTCATCGCATTTAGTTAGAACTTCAAGCCTTGGATATATCTGTGAGAAAATATTACAATCTACCAACAACGCCAGAAAAATAACATGCACTATAAAAATAGTGATGTCATGGAAAGCATAGGACTCAAGCTTCATCATTCCCTAAATATAAAATCTCTTTAAATTAATTGAAGTAAAAATTTATGAGAGAAAAACATACTTTTACGATAATCAAAATATGATCAATTCAATTCTTTCATTTGTGGCAACATATTAAGCTATTTAGTGCCGATAATGGTTGCCAGTGTCAGGTAAGGCAATAGAAGCGCATGTAGATAAAGTAAAATTACAATTGTAATAGGTAAAACAAAACGTCACGTTACAGTATTGTAAGGTAGTGAGTATATATAAATAATATATTCATATCAAAGAATACTACGAGTATAAATATAGAAGTAGAATAAATCGCACGCTTAATACTACAGTGACCTATGTCAAAATTTTGATGAATTGAGTTACAATACTACATAGACCTTAAAAAGCATGCTCTACAACATGGGCACGAGAAAACACCCGTATTCTTAACACAAAAAGGTTCAACTTCACTTGGGTCTTTATCGTTCCTTCCGCTCCCCACGCACCCCATAGCAGTACAGCGACCCATTCTGTTTCGCGTCAGCAAGCGACTAGTGTGGATGTGTACAACAACGGTCCATTTAGATGTGCGTCTGTGTTGCACCAAAAATAAGGTAAGTTAATTTAATGTTGTTAGAACAACAATGACTGAATGATTAAATCGGTCTATGTTTCACTAAAACTCTTGCTCATTGTTTGACCCATTTAATGATTGAGGCTGTATTCTACTAAAAACTGCTAGCTGCACGGTGTCCATTTTCGCAATGAGTCTATATAGGGCTAAATATTGCCTAAATCAATCTTATCATAGCAAAATGTGTCTCTGTATTAATGAAATTAAGTGTGATTCTTATGAAAGATTTTTTGTTAAGCCTATATTTTATAAAATTTGTAGTTATACATGTGACCTGTCTATAATTAAGTCTCTCCATCACAAATTTTAAGTAAGTGAGATATTACTTAATTCATTGATTGATGTATGTAAATGATAAGTATTTATGATTTAGTAACCTAATATGTAAATTTTTTTCAGACCTCAAAATAGAGAAAAAACGCATGGTCATATCTTTTCAAATATAAATGTACATTCACCAAAGTACCAGTAGTACTGCTAAAAAATCGAAAGACTTCTCGCCGGCGACTTTTTTACAACTTTGATATTGTCTAGCTTATTGATGTCGCATCCTCTGCACTAACAACCGCCATCATGCAGGATCTGCCGTTCGATAACACCGCCTCAGCTAGCTACCACTTACCAACAACCGCCGTTATGAAGGTAGACCGCTCGATGCCGCCGCGTATATTGACAACAACTTACCATTAGCAGCTGTCATGCAGGATCTGTCGCTCGACACCACCCCGTCTACTGACTACCAATTACTATTTGCCGTTATGCAGGATCTATCGCTTGATGGCGCAGTCTATTTTGACTGCAACTTACCATCAGCCACTGTCATAAAGGTTATTTCAGTTAATGACATTAAAATAACCCTAATCGATTCTGAAGAGAGTGATGCAGACTTAAGTGACGACGACCTTACCTACCATAATAAAAATATACCAATACTCTTGCAATCATCTAGCAGTTCTTCTCATGAAAAAGCGTCTTCGTCAAAAAAGTCTACTTCATCCAGAGACTACTTTGTATCACCACCGATGCCTTCTATTTAAGGAGAACGCCCTATTTCACCACAGGGAAAGCAAAAGCGCAAGCGAGATCCTAAGGTATGGAACAAAATCAGCGCCAAACGTAAAAGGAATAGCTAGCAGAACTAATAAAGAGGTTCCAGTCAAATTCCAGAGGAGACAACCTCAGCAACAATTTATCTGAACAGTTCATCACGTTGTGTAGTGTCGGCTTAGAATAGCACTACCCCATTTCTTCCGGTGGGAGTACGTAAGAGGCGACTAACGGCATTGGGGCTATTAAGGGATTTTTGGACGATGCGGTTGGAGACCCATCACCAACAACCTTTATTTTACCATCTTTCCCCCATTAAACTTTACAAAAGTGACTGAGGAATTTCTAATTCCTCAGCTCTGGCTGCCTCTTCTAGGGATCTATAGCCGTGAGTATATGTATGTATGTATGTTCATCAATAACTATAACATAAACAATTTGACACATATATGATATAGATGGAATGAGGATATAAGAAGATAAGTTACATATACACTTAAATTTTCCATAACTTCCGTTCCCGTGGGTAATTTCTAGGAATTCTTTTGTAAATGTTGAGCACTTACACTGTCTACCTACTAAATATCAGCTTTCTAGGTTAAGTCGTTTAGTCTGGGCGCTGTCTGCCAGTGAGTCAGTACCCAAAAATAGACCTGTAAGATTTATGCAGGGATTATAAACTCACACAATGAGATGATTTGAAGGCGATTTAAGAAGACCATATTCAAGAGACAGAGTTTTCAAGAGAGCAAAAACGCAACGACTGAGGCGCCAAGAGGGCGAGATAGTGGATTTTATTATAAAAGTAAAATGAATTGCAACAATTTAACAGTTGCAGAGTTAGCAGTGAAGCGAAGAAGAAATCCTGAAAGCCTATTCAAATGTCTATTGTTATTTTTGGGATACGCAGGGACAGAAAGGAAATGTTGAAATAGGAACATGTACATACATACATACATATACTCACGGCTATAAATCCCTAGAAGGGGTAGCTAGGGCTAAGGAATTAGAAATTCCTCAGCCACTTTTGGAAAGTTGAGTGGGGAGAAGATGGTAAAAGAAAAGTTGTTGGTGACGGGTCTCCAACCGCATCGCCCAAAAATCCCTTAAAGGGCCCAATACCATCAGTCGCCTCTTACGTACACCCACTGGAAGAAATGGGGTAGTGCTATTCTAAGCCGACACTACTACGATGGAACATGGAACATGTGTATGTAATCTAGAATATGATATGCCCATTTCATGTTTAATAGTATTCGGAATAAAATTATTTCCTTAAAACAATAAATGCAAGAAGTACTGGCAGCCCTGCGAACATTACTTTTACTCTGACAATTGCTGCGGTCAGAATAAGTCTATTACTACAAAGTTCATGTATACTTTGACCAAATTGGATTAAATAAACAGTATAACTCATAATTTTTTAATCAAAGGTCATACCCAAAACAAAAATAACAACGCTGAAAGTCTGATTGAGTAGAAAATCCAAAGATATTATACTGTATTTTAATATGTCTACTAACACAATGGATCCTAGTTATCTGAATAAAGAATTATATTATTATTATTATTATATTATAAAGATACACACCAGCAGAATATACTCGTATACCTCTGTTTAAAGGTACCAAAAAAACTATGAAGAAATCTGAAGTGCAGACACTCGCGTTTGAAGACTTTCTGGACATCTCGAGCTTACAAACAGAATGGGGACTCAATTACAGCAAAGACATTTATAGAAACGCAATTGTATGGAATGATAAAATAATTCTGAATGTTCAGCGGGATTCACCATTGGTTTTCTAATTCAAAAAAGCCTAATTTAAATCTTTTTGTTCATGAAAACCTCATGTGGGGATTATTACTAATAAATAAAGAATAAATAAAGGAAAGAAAATATTTCGACACAGGCGGGATTCGAACCCGCGACCTCGGGTATACGCCCCCGTCGCTCTTACCAATTGAGCTACCGTGTCAATGGCTGCCAGCGCGAAATTCTTCTATCCTTTATTTCTTTTACATATATATATTTATTCTTTATTTATTAGTCAAAAAAGCCTACAGAGAGAGTAGCGCAAAGTGAATGTAAGAGCTGGTTTAACACATTGCCTGCGGTCGAAGCTATTGTTCTTAAGAGGGCCTACACCGAAACGTTTGAACTTGATGCTAACAAGAAATATCGCAAGTTTTATATCAAGTTTTTATTCTATAATACATACATGCATACATATACTCACCGCCATAAATCCCAAAAAGGAGTAGCCAGAGCTTTAGACCTAGAAACTCTTCAGCCACATTTGGAAGTTGCTAGGGGACAAGATGGTAGAAGTAATTGTCGTTGGTGATGGATCTCCAACCGCATCGCTCAAAGACTACTTCAAAAGTCCCATACCCTTAGTCCCCTCTTACGTCACCCGGGGTAGAAAGGGGTAGCGATATTCTAAGTGAGCACTATACGGCTTTTTTATATTGACAAAGTAGTAGTAGAATTACTGTCACCTACCTTATAAAGATGGCGATCTTATATTATGATTATGAATCATAGAAATAATACAATCCTTAGTATTATTATGTCGGTAACTAATTGTGATGTGCATGTGCCTGAAGATCCTCTATTTCTATAGTATATAGTTAAAACCACAAAAAAAGTATATGATTGGCCTAGTGAAGTTTTTACCATATATTTTATGTGGTAAGAGTTACACGTTACTTTTAGTAGATTTTTTGCTTTGATAAATATATTTTTGTACTTTATTATGATGATAAGTCAGTTAGACTGACTGCTGATCCTATAGTGTCATTAAATTCTTAGTGTATTTTTTTTATTGAACTATAAAAATAATCTTATTAATTGCTACTATGTTCAAGGTTTATTTATTTTGAAATTTGTATCTACGAGTTAGATAGGTACTTTCTAAATTTTCAAGACTGATTTTTGTAATGCTTAACTAAAATTTATGTTCCTAATGTCCAAATAATAACATTGTTATTCTAGAAATGAAGTGTTCAATTGTTGTACATTCATTGTAAGTCACAAGTTCCATTAAACTATTTATAGCAATACAGACTTAATTATAAGTTATATCCAATAATTGAACATGTATTTATTTCAACATTGGCCTATGTCGTAATAAGCTAAAAGTGGTGAAACATTTTTTAGAAGAACACAAACTTATTAATAATTATAACGTCAAGTATTTGCTCATTTTTATGGAAAAAAGACTCAACTATGAAGAGTTTTTTTAAATTCATTTTTTAAGAAGTTTTTTTATTTTGTCAGTTATTTTAATGATTTGGTTTAAAAATAGATAATTTTAAGAGCACGTCGGTAGTTTTATATTTTATCTACGTTGCTTAGTTTTTTTGCTATAATCAATAGAAAAAAAGTCGAAATTTTTGTGAATCGTTTTTTGTCAATTCCCAACATTTAGCTTTTTTGAGATAGGTCACTGCAGTTTTAAGCGTGCGATATCAAAATTATATATATATATATACATATATCTCAGACCAACTAGAACGGGACGCGCCTTCATCGAGATCTCAAAACATTTTTTTCTGCCAATTTTTGCGGGGGGCGAGGAAGACTACATACGCAAACACGCACACAGAAGTAAAAATAGTTTTCGTCTTTACACGCACTACAAGCATAAAAAAACAACAACACACTTATTTTCACACACATGCAGTCAAAATTCCTGTACGCGACAAATAAACATTTAGAATTACATTACGAACACATAGAAAATAATAGGGCTACGGATCCTTAATAAATTTATCGACATCGATTAATTTGAATGAATGAGTGATTGGAAAGTCTTCTACTATGATTAAAATAAACAAAAAAAGGAATTATCGTTTGTTTATTTATTTATTCCACATGTGGTTAAGTAAGGAATAGGTAATGGGTAAGATTATTTAAAAAAAATTGAAACTTCAAGAAATAACTTTTTCCGAAATAATTGTTGTGCATGTTTCAAAATTACGAAATATAGCGCGCATCTTTACTATACAATACGTACTATTACTTTAGAGCAGTGGTTTCTACTTACCTTTTTAATGTCACCACCCCTTTAAACAAGTATGGGAATTGAGTTTACCCATAGCTAATTTATAATAATTGAACCACACAAATTCAAACGAAAATATGTTTGTTATCTAAGAAGCGGGGTTTCACCCACTGAGCTATCATGGCTAAGATATTAAAAAAACAGATTTTGAGCTTTATTGGTTTTTAAAATGTATTAGTTTATTATAAATATGGCGAATACATTTACGCGGATCTGTTTTTGACGTGACAACGTCTTAAATTAGGTTGCGACTGGGAGTCACTTATGATAAAGTGTAACGCCCGGTAACGTTACGATGAGTCACCGAACGAGAGAGAGGCCCGCCGAATGCCTTGCGTCTCTCTCCCACTCAACTATGATCGGTCTACCGCGCGCGCAGCACTAGACAAATGACTTGTCAATTGTTGAAATCACTCAAATAGGAATTAGTTAAGTTTAAGTTTACATGTACAATGTTTTAGTAAACAAAATATATTACTATAGTTAAAATTTGCGCAATTCTTATTTTCATTCAATTCCTTGTTCCTATTGTGCAATTTAATTATATTCATATCAATAAATATTCTACCGAGAAAAAGACGTTGTCACGTAAAATCTTCGCCCGTAAAACCAACTTTACAGGCAACCATTTTTTTTGATTTTATATTCAAATAAAAATATTTCAACTAGTTTAACTATTTGAAGTAATGATTAATTAAAAAACAAAAAGTTTACATATTTTATTTATGTTTCAATAGACTAACAAATTTTTGCATGAGAAAAATCTCAATGAATGGTAACCCTATGTACATAACAAATTGTAAACGAGATGTGGCACCTATCGATACACAATTTTTATAATGAGTCAGTTAATGAATGATTTATTGAACCAATGTATGTAACATGAAAATATTTTGTCTTATGATTGAATATTTATGCTTGAATCTATTCAGAAACATTTCGTTCGTAATGTTTGTTCTCGATTTGGCTTGAGACGGCGTTTAAGTTCATACGAGGACAGATGTAGTCATTTTCACCTAGAAAATCTGTTAAATTGTAGGCAAATGCATTACCTTACCATTTTATATAAAATAATTTATGGCTCAATCTTAACTGGCATCATATCCAGAATAAACTTTAATATCCCCAGTACATCATTTAGAAACCATCGTCCCCTTGCTATGCCCACACCTAAAACGAATGTCATTGCAAACAACCCCTTAAATAGGATGTGTCAACTGTACAACTCCCTATTCAAAGACAAAGACACAAACGCTCCTGACGTCTATCAACACACTCTACGCACATTCAAAATAAAATATCTCACCGCAGTGCGAGACTTCAATAAAGGATATAATAAGTAGGATACATAAAATCATTTCATAATTTTCCATTATTTATTACTTATCTTGTTGTTTTTATGTTGTGCTTATTATGTTCAAATTTAGCCCCATTCCCTTTCCCTTTGTAAATAGACTTCATTTTCTTTGTAAGTTACATTAATGTTATTAAATTAATAAATAATAATTATAATAATAATCTCATTCAATTCATCATCATCAATCTCTCCCATTTAAAATTCTAATTTTTTGTTTCGGACATGGGAGAGGCGAGGAACTAAAAGTGTTCCCAATAATAATAAAAAAAAACTAAATTAACTATATTAATATATATCTTAAGTTGTCATCTCAACTGATTATTTAATATCATGCTGTGTACACAGTTTTTTGGTATTATGTCCGAATATGTATTATTTTTAAAATTTTGTATACTAATGCTATGTCATAATACTGTTTGGGTGCCGAATAAATAAATAAATAAATAATGTTATCAGTGCTTGAAATCATTATTAGGAGTATACAACGAAGAAAGTTTAATTTATCATAAAAGAAGAGGATTTTTAAAATACGCTTCCAAAAATGTTATCACTTTATGCCGAAAATCTAAAAAATTATAAGACTGGAGCTTGATGAAAAAAATAAATTAAACAAAAAGTGTACCGCCAGATTTGTGGTAAACAAATGCCTTCAGTTTTTTGTCGGCGAAGACATGTTCCCTGATATGGAAAACCATGATACCGACCATATTGTCAGTCACAAAACTGAGTTAGCAAGAGCTGTTATTCAAAAATATTCCGATACTAGACTTTGTTACCTTGCAAAAAAAATGGTTGCCTGTAAAGTCGGTTTTACGGGCGAAGATTTTACGTGACAACGTCTTTTTCTCGGTAGAATATTTATTGATATGAATATAATTAAATTGCACAATAGGAACAAGGAATTGAATGAAAATAAGAATTGCACAAAGTTTAACTATAGAAATATATTTTGTTTACTAAAACATTGTACATGTAAACTTAAACTTAACTAATTCCTATTTGAGTGATTTCAACAATTGACAAGTCATTTGTCTAGTGCTGCGCGCGCGGCAGATCGATCATAGTTGAGTGGGAGAGAGACGCAAGGCATTCGGCGGGCCTCTTTCTCGTTCGGTGACTCATCGTAACGTTACCGGGCGTTACACTTTATCATAAGTGACTCCCAGCCGCAACCTAATTTAAGACGTTGTCACGTCAAAAATATTTATTAAATAACAAAAGCTCCGGTTTTGCAAATCAATTTGTAGCAATATTATAATCAGTAAATACAGCAGTTCATTAACATACCTACATACATATACTGACGGCTTTAAATCCAATAAAAGGGGTAGACAGAGCTTCAGAATTAGAAATTTAACAGCCACTTTTGGAACTAAATTGGGAAAAGACGGAAGAAATAAAAGTATCGTTGGTGAAGGGTCTCCAACCGTATCGCCCAACAACCAGTCAAAAAGCCTCATAGCCTTAGTCGCCTCTTACGGACACCCATGGCAAGAAATGGGGAATTCTAAACACGGCAAATTCATAAATTAACGTATTTATAATAACGTATTTAAGTATTAATTGTCCATCCCAAAAGTGGGTATGTATTTGCCAGCATATGATTCCCCAGTGAGATAAAACTCATTCTTCCTTAGATTTGGAAACAAATCAAAGAACTGATCCATAGCTTTAAATAAATTTGTTGCGATGCAATCTTCATCAGAGCAATATCCTTTAATATCAGCAAAGCTAAACCCAGTACCAACTGGGTTGTCAATAAATATTAAGTGATAATTTACTGCCCAGTTATATTTCCTTGGAATAAATCCTTTTTTAGCAGCAATTATGGGTCCTAACTCATAGAATAGTCCAAATAATGAAGAGCCTCCTGGACCTCCTTGTAGCCACAATAGAACCGGCGCATCTTCTTTACCTGATTGAGGAGGAAAATACCAGAAATACAAGTTGGAGTTGTAAGTTTCGTTAACCGTAAAAAAGCCGGCATGACTTGGAATTCCGATGACGTTCGTCGCGGACACCGCAGATAATTTTCGAGCTAAGGAGATGGAACCGTTTCTTAAAAATGGTGTGACCATCAAGGGTTCTCCTGCATTGTTTTCATCGCATTTAGTTAGAACTTCAAGCCTTGGATATATCTGTGAGAAAATATTACAATCTACCAACAACGCCAGAAAAATAACATGCACTATAAAAATAGTGATGTCATGGAAAGCATAGGACTCAAGCTTCATCATTCCCTAAATATAAAATCTCTTTAAATTAATTGAAGTAAAAATTTATGAGAGAAAAACATACTTTTACGATAATCAAAATATGATCAATTCAATTCTTTCATTTGTGGCAACATATTAAGCTATTTAGTGCCGATAATGGTTGCCAGTGTCAGGTAAGGCAATAGAAGCGCATGTAGATAAAGTAAAATTACAATTGTAATAGGTAAAACAAAACGTCACGTTACAGTATTGTAAGGTAGTGAGTATATATAAATAATATATTCATATCAAAGAATACTACGAGTATAAATATAGAAGTAGAATAAATGATAGAGCACAAAACCAATGACTATATCAAAATTATATATATATATATATATATATATATATATATATATATATATATATCTCTCAGACCAACTAGAACGGGACGCGCCTTCATCGAGATCTCAAAACATTTTTTTCTGCCAATTTTTGCGGGGGGCGAGGAAGACTACATACGCAAACACGCACACAGAAGTAAAAATAGTTTTCGTCTTTACACGCACTACAAGCATAAAAAAACAACAACACACTTATTTTCACACACATGCAGTCAAAATTCCTGTACGCGACAAATAAACATTTAGAATTACATTACGAACACATAGAAAATAATAGGGCTACGGATCCTTAATAAATTTATCGACATCGATTAATTTGAATGAATGAGTGATTGGAAAGTCTTCTACTATGATTAAAATAAACAAAAAAAGGAATTATCGTTTGTTTATTTATTTATTCCACATGTGGTTAAGTAAGGAATAGGTAATGGGTAAGATTATTTAAAAAAATTGAAACTTCAAGAAATAACTTTTTCCGAAATAATTGTTGTGCATGTTTCAAAATTACGAAATATAGCGCGCATCTTTACTATACAATACGTACTATTACTTTAGAGCAGTGGTTTCTACTTACCTTTTTAATGTCACCACCCCTTTAAACAAGTATGGGAATTGAGTTTACCCATAGCTAATTTATAATAATTGAACCACACAAATTCAAACGAAAATATGTTTGTTATCTAAGAAGCGGGGTTTCACCCACTGAGCTATCATGGCTAAGATATTAAAAAAACAGATTTTGAGCTTTATTGGTTTTTAAAATGTATTAGTTTATTATAAATATGGCGAATACATTTACGCGGATCTGTTTTTGACGTGACAACGTCTTAAATTAGGTTGCGACTGGGAGTCACTTATGATAAAGTGTAACGCCCGGTAACGTTACGATGAGTCACCGAACGAGAGAGAGGCCCGCCGAATGCCTTGCGTCTCTCTCCCACTCAACTATGATCGGTCTACCGCGCGCGCAGCACTAGACAAATGACTTGTCAATTGTTGAAATCACTCAAATAGGAATTAGTTAAGTTTAAGTTTACATGTACAATGTTTTAGTAAACAAAATATATTACTATAGTTAAAATTTGCGCAATTCTTATTTTCATTCAATTCCTTGTTCCTATTGTGCAATTTAATTATATTCATATCAATAAATATTCTACCGAGAAAAAGACGTTGTCACGTAAAATCTTCGCCCGTAAAACCAACTTTACAGGCAACCATTTTTTTTGATTTTATATTCAAATAAAAATATTTCAACTAGTTTAACTATTTGAAGTAATGATTAATTAAAAAACAAAAAGTTTACATATTTTATTTATGTTTCAATAGACTAACAAATTTTTGCATGAGAAAAATCTCAATGAATGGTAACCCTATGTACATAACAAATTGTAAACGAGATGTGGCACCTATCGATACACAATTTTTATAATGAGTCAGTTAATGAATGATTTATTGAACCAATGTATGTAACATGAAAATATTTTGTCTTATGATTGAATATTTATGCTTGAATCTATTCAGAAACATTTCGTTCGTAATGTTTGTTCTCGATTTGGCTTGAGACGGCGTTTAAGTTCATACGAGGACAGATGTAGTCATTTTCACCTAGAAAATCTGTTAAATTGTAGGCAAATGCATTACCTTACCATTTTATATAAAATAATTTATGGCTCAATCTTAACTGGCATCATATCCAGAATAAACTTTAATATCCCCAGTACATCATTTAGAAACCATCGTCCCCTTGCTATGCCCACACCTAAAACGAATGTCATTGCAAACAACCCCTTAAATAGGATGTGTCAACTGTACAACTCCCTATTCAAAGACAAAGACACAAACGCTCCTGACGTCTATCAACACACTCTACGCACATTCAAAATAAAATATCTCACCGCAGTGCGAGACTTCAATAAAGGATATAATAAGTAGGATACATAAAATCATTTCATAATTTTCCATTATTTATTACTTATCTTGTTGTTTTTATGTTGTGCTTATTATGTTCAAATTTAGCCCCATTCCCTTTCCCTTTGTAAATAGACTTCATTTTCTTTGTAAGTTACATTAATGTTATTAAATTAATAAATAATAATTATAATAATAATCTCATTCAATTCATCATCATCAATCTCTCCCATTTAAAATTCTAATTTTTTGTTTCGGACATGGGAGAGGCGAGGAACTAAAAGTGTTCCCAATAATAATAAAAAAAAAACTAAATTAACTATATTAATATATATCTTAAGTTGTCATCTCAACTGATTATTTAATATCATGCTGTGTACACAGTTTTTTGGTATTATGTCCGAATATGTATTATTTTTAAAATTTTGTATACTAATGCTATGTCATAATACTGTTTGGGTGCCGAATAAATAAATAAATAAATAATGTTATCAGTGCTTGAAATCATTATTAGGAGTATACAACGAAGAAAGTTTAATTTATCATAAAAGAAGAGGATTTTTAAAATACGCTTCCAAAAATGTTATCACTTTATGCCGAAAATCTAAAAAATTATAAGACTGGAGCTTGATGAAAAAAATAAATTAAACAAAAAGTGTACCGCCAGATTTGTGGTAAACAAATGCCTTCAGTTTTTTGTCGGCGAAGACATGTTCCCTGATATGGAAAACCATGATACCGACCATATTGTCAGTCACAAAACTGAGTTAGCAAGAGCTGTTATTCAAAAATATTCCGATACTAGACTTTGTTACCTTGCAAAAAAAATGGTTGCCTGTAAAGTCGGTTTTACGGGCGAAGATTTTACGTGACAACGTCTTTTTCTCGGTAGAATATTTATTGATATGAATATAATTAAATTGCACAATAGGAACAAGGAATTGAATGAAAATAAGAATTGCACAAAGTTTAACTATAGAAATATATTTTGTTTACTAAAACATTGTACATGTAAACTTAAACTTAACTAATTCCTATTTGAGTGATTTCAACAATTGACAAGTCATTTGTCTAGTGCTGCGCGCGCGGCAGATCGATCATAGTTGAGTGGGAGAGAGACGCAAGGCATTCGGCGGGCCTCTTTCTCGTTCGGTGACTCATCGTAACGTTACCGGGCGTTACACTTTATCATAAGTGACTCCCAGCCGCAACCTAATTTAAGACGTTGTCACGTCAAAAATATTTATTAAATAACAAAAGCTCCGGTTTTGCAAATCAATTTGTAGCAATATTATAATCAGTAAATACAGCAGTTCATTAACATACCTACATACATATACTGACGGCTTTAAATCCAATAAAAGGGGTAGACAGAGCTTCAGAATTAGAAATTTAACAGCCACTTTTGGAACTAAATTGGGAAAAGACGGAAGAAATAAAAGTATCGTTGGTGAAGGGTCTCCAACCGTATCGCCCAACAACCAGTCAAAAAGCCTCATAGCCTTAGTCGCCTCTTACGGACACCCATGGCAAGAAATGGGGAATTCTAAACACGGCAAATTCATAAATTAACGTATTTATAATAACGTATTTAAGTATTAATTTATCTGTCATTATCATGTTTTCTATTTTTGACAACCCTAATAGTTAGTCTCGTGGTGGGTAAGTTAGTCTCGTGGGGGAGTGCGCTTTGAGTGAATGTAATTTAAAATGGCGGGAACTACAAAATGATCAGTTTTGTAAAACACAATTTAAAACATAAATCAATAGAAATATTGGGAAAAATATGCATAAAAATTAAAAGAAATACCGTTTTTTTTAAATTATGATGTGGTTGATTTATTTTTACAGCAATATACTGCACAAATAGGCATTTTTCCGAGAGCACTTTCCATCACATTTACATCGCCATTTCTTTCTTACACCATAGGAAATACAAAATTAGAACAAACAAATGAAATCAGAGATTTGGGTGTTATAGTTGACAGTAAACTCAATTTCATTTCTCATTACGATCGTATTGTCCAAAAATCTGCTCAAATGTTAGGGTTCTTAAAGAGAAATTCTAAAGATTTTCGTAATGCAGGCACAAAATTAATGCTATATAATGCGCTGGTCCGCAGCCAATTAGAATTCGCCAGTACCGCATGGAGCACTCACTACTCTGTACACTCTCAGCGGCTTGAAAGTATCCAAAGAGCATTTACCAGATACTTGGCATATACTTCCATAGGAATATCGCATAGAAACACCTATGACAATAGACTTAATTTTTTTAAAATGAATACATTACGTGACCGTCGCATTTTACAAGATTTAACATTTCTCCATAAAATTTTCTCAAATAAAATACAGTGCAATCATCTTACCGAGAAAATTAAACTATCAGTCCCGTTTAATCACCCCAGAAAACATATACAAAACTTTTTCCAAACCACTTTTTCTAGAACTAATACTGGCTTGTACGCACCTCTTAATAGAATCTGTCAGGAATTTAATGAAATTAATAGAAAAATTCCAAATATTGATATTTTTAATGATTCTTTAAAAACATTCCAGGGAAAAATACTGCATCAATTCAAAATTAAAGTTATCAGATATTTATAAATTTATTTTTCATTTTAATTTAAATTATTAGGTTTAAGGTTTGGTGTATTTATGATTGTGCAAGTGTTGTGTACGCCTTTAATTGGCATACAATATTAGAATAAGACTTTAGTTATATATAATCATATGATTGTGTTAGTAATGTATGCTGTTGGTGTTCCTTAAATAAATAAATAAATAAATCACCACGGACACGGTAAAATGATTTAAAAATGGCGGTTGAAGTAGTTTTTATAAATAGACTAGATTCGGAATCATGTACCTTTGACAGAGGGGTAACGCCTTGTAAGGCGCGTCCCGTTCTAACTGGTCTGATATATATATATATACGTTATGTCTTTTACAATGAGAGGTTTTCCTTTTTTTCTGCTTCCCTGTTCTCAGGATAGATGGCGCCAGACTTGCTATGTTACCGGTAGGAACGGAACGTCACACCGTTTTTCACACATGGATGTAATGATATCGTAAAACGGAACGTACATAAAAACGTTCTGATTTGAAAATCTAAATAAATATCAGTTTAAGCCAAGTTAGCTTAAAAGTAAATAAACAAAGACGGTATTTATATATAACATTCTTTTTGTTGTTTTTACTCGCCAAAAAGTTACTCTATGGTGATGTGACACATGTTTTTAAAGTTGACATTGGCGAAATTATTGTGGCAACACTTCCTTACATCCTCACTTTGTGATTTTTAACAGCGCCTCTCTCTATTGCAGTTCCACCTGAACTTATTAAAAAAGCGCGCCGTAATTTGCTTATTCATCAATAGATGGCACTGTTGGTAATTCCTACATCGCGGTATGATTTCTTCTTTATTAGAGTATATAAACGTAAAATTTTACGAAATATTGTCATAAGGAAAATTACGAAAAACGGCATGGAATCGTGTCAACTTCTTCGACATGTTTTGTTTTTTTTTTTGTTAATATTATATATTCTTAACCATACAGACAATACATCGAAATTAAGGCGCAATATACTTATAGATTAGCGTTGTGTAACTCACTCTTTTTTAATGAGTATGAGTGAGGGCCTCATTTTACCTCATGAGGTACTCGCGAGGTACCCCTCATTTGAGGCGAGGTAGATGAATGAAATAAACTATATGAACGAGTCGATAGTGAGGCGCGCGTAATTTTGCCGCTTTGCACTGAATGAGGCAAAATGAGTTCTAATGTTCTATACCTCGATTTTTTTATAAATTAACTTATTTTAAATGAATTTAATAAAATTTAGATAAAATACAAATTTTGTAAACTGAAACTAACTTTCTCTAACTGCTTTATTAGTTATTTTACTCACTTCGCCCCGTTTTCTTCAGCCCTTTAATATCATTAAGCTAATCTAAGGTAAAATTAAAAGGTACAATTGGTAAGAAAACGCTAAAATAAACTGACTTATCATTCCATCAAACTGACCCGACTCCTTCAACCGCGACGCGAGCGAGTATAATGTATGTATAGACTCAATCTTTCAATTTTTGTCAGCAACTCACTCACTCAATTTGGTCTATGCGAGTGCTGCCTCGACTCGCGCCTCGAAAGAGTGAGGAGCTACATGAGGTGGTTCATGTTTCAAATACGAGGACTCCCTCATTTTCTCGCGACGAGGAACTCAAACGAGGTACCTCACGAGTGAGGGGCTCATCACTATTATAGATATATATATATATATAGGTGATTAAATTGTAGCAGAAGTTCGGGTGGAATGCCTCGAGATGGCGATAAGTTTGCATTATAAACTAGGTGACATTAAAATCCAGCAAGTTGGCTCTCTATATCCAGTGTATTACTTTACTCTATGCGTAAAGGTAACGTAAATACACCCTTTTAGAACTCCTGAATTTTTGTTTTTACTCAAAGTTTATTCCTGATTCATGGAAATCCCAATTGATAAAGCGCAGACTAGAATGGTTTATAGAATACTATAACATTTTACCTCCTAACTTGTTTGGCTTTCGGAAAGGGCTGGGTACCATGGATAGTGTCGGAGTTTTGGTAACCGATATTCGCACAGCTTTCACGAAAAATGAATCCACTGTTGGAGCATTTTTAGACATCAAAGCCGCATATGATAATGTACTTCTAACACTGACCTCCATTTAGGGCCTGCAAATATTCGAAATATTTTGATATTCGAATATTCGACTTTTTTCTTGGTAATATTCGAATTATTCGAATATTATTCGAATAGTAAAAAAAGGCATCGACTGCTATTATAATCAGGTTTTTTATTGCTAGTGTAACTTAGGGTGACTTGCCGATGCGAGAAAAAACAGCGCTTAAGCTAAACTGACTTTTGGGCTACAGAGGAAACGTCAAAAACAGCGAGATTTAGCACGCAGTTTAGTAAAACAAATCTTAGTTTAAACAATCAGAATTTGGCCGCTAAGGTACAACCGTAGTCTAACTAATTAAAACACAGTCTTACAAATCAAAAAAATAACAAGTAACTCACTTAGAATCTTTGATTTAAATATTAAATAACTCGAAATAAGTGTAAAATTCTAAATATTATTTTTGGTTCTTCGTAACGTCATTCACATCCATACGACACACATTGTAAAGTTAAGTACCTACATTACAAAACTTAAAAGATTGAAAAGAAAAATATTCAACTAAGAAACTATAAAAAAACAATTATTCATTAGATCAAACTTTGCATAAATAATATAAAATATGTTTTAGAACTAAAAATTAACGTTTTCTTTGATAGTGCGACCTGAGGAAACTCAGAGCGTCCAGGGAGGAAGGAACGTTAAGGAACACCTTAAGTGGTTACAGATATATTTCGCGGATGAAAACACTCTTTCACACTCTACACTTGCAGGTGGTATACACATGAGGAAGTCGTAACTATGCATGCTAGGTCTTCTTTCAGAGATAGATCATAGGAAGCTAACTTCACCTCCAAAATATTAGCACAGCGTCCCGGCGTTCCTCTGCCAGTTATTCTTTTCCGAGCAGTTCCGAGCTTTGCCGAATCCTGTCGCGAAACGTTCGCGCGCGTAATTTAAATTTTATGGGTATTTTGGGCAAATCTAAGTTCTGAATTTGGCGACTAGGAAATTGATCGAATATTCGAATATCGCAGATTCTGTATTCGAATATTCGAGCCAGTTTATTATTCGAATATTCGAATATTCGAATGCAGGCCCTACCTCCATTATACTATATAAGTACGCTGGACTAATTATAGGCCGGGTGACAGTGAGGCGATTTGATTTTCGCCATTATGGCGCTTACGGCAGCAGTGAAGGAACAAGGAACTAATAAAAGAGATGGGACAGGAAGATAAAATATATCGATAAAATGTTTCTGCTTAAAGGAAAGGCTAAGTTTTATCGAAACGAAACTTTACAGCACTATTGATTTATAATTGTTTCTAAAAACCATAGATATATTATGCTTTATGGTAAAAAAAACACTGACCATTTTGCAGTTTACGTCATATTTAGTTCCTCGTTCCTTCATTGGGGGCGCTTCAAATTGGCACAGTAAATAGCTGTCATTTTGATACGTATCATTAGTCCAGCGTACTTATATAGTATAATGGAGGTCAGTGACTTCTAAATATGCTGAAAAAAATAATGCTCGACTTGAAAATTCCTATAAGGATTATTCATACTATTTTCAATCTTATTGGTCGTACAATATCTTTAAGATCTACAGATGAGGAGTTCCAAAGCAGGAGGGCTTTTAAAGGTCTGCCACAAGGCTCTGTTTTAAGCCCGATACTATTTAACATCTATACCCACAAAATCTCAAAATCTATTAATGCAAATTGTCAGTGTTTACAATACGCAGATGACCTTGTTTTATATATCTCCGATTTTTTCATTGAACGAGCAACTACTTCCCTTGAGATTTCTCTTAATTCTCTTAATGTTTACTTGGCTGACCTGGGGTTAGATTTATCCCCTTCAAAAAGTGTTGTGGTTATCTTTTCTCGAAAACGTATCATTCCCCAAATCTCTATTAAAATAAATGATACTCCCATTAACACCAATACTGTGGTAAAACTTTTAGGTGTCTTCCTTGATTCTAAGTTAACTGGAGTTCCTCATATATTAAAAAAATGTGAAAGAGCTATACCTGTCCTCAAATCTCTTGCAGGCGTATGGTGGGGTTCTCACCCTGTGTCCTTAAAATTAATATATAATGCACTAATAAGGAGTGTTATTGATTATGGACTTTTTTTATTAGAACCTTGTAATAAAGAAGCCTTACAAAAACTAGATAAAATTCAGGCTAAATGCCTTCGTATTATAACAGGTTGTATGAAATCTAGCCCCATCAACGCAATGCAAATTGAATGTTGTGAACCTCCTCTAGATCTAAGACGAATGTATATCGCTGACAGATTTGTCGCTAAAATTATCTCTTCTACCTCTCATCTACTACCCCAAAGATTACGAAAGCTGAATACATTAAATACAGTCATCTGCAATAATAGTTATTGGAAAAATAAAGAATTTCCTCCTATTCTTAAAAGTTATTTAGCTTGTTATTTAAATAATATAAACAAAAACATAAAGCTCCCTGTATTTTGTCATCCCTATCAGGTAGTAACTTATAATTTAAATCTTTTTGTCCATGAAACTTCATGTGGGGATTATTACTAATAAATAAAGGAAAGAAAAACTTCGACACAGGCGGGAATCGAACCCGCGACCTCGGGTATACGCCCCGACCCCGGCGCTCTGCCAACTGAGCCACCGTGTCAATTGGCTGCCAGTGCGAAATTCTTCTATCCTTTATTTCTTTTACGCGTTTAAGTAGTGTTTGCGTTTCTTAAGAGCTTATTCCATTTGACTACATGCAGAACGTCCGAAAGCCACAGAATCTGAATTCAGACTAGTGGAATAACGTTCAGAACGCTAGGCTTCCGATAAAGAGACAAATTTCGGCTCCTAGCTCACTACATTTTTTGTAGCTCCGTCTCAGGAAGGTGGAATAACGTTCAGACGATTTAGTTTAGTCGCCTCGCGCCCGCCACAGCGAGAAGACGTGCCAAAATTTTTCATGCCTATGATTGCAAATTACGTACCTAAACAAAAAAAAGATAATAAAAGTTTTATAGCAGATATACATATGCTCACGCCATTAATTCCAGGGGTAGTTAGGTAGGTAGGGGTAGTTCCATTTCATAGGGGTAGGCGGATATGTATAATTATATTCTTACTTACATACATACATATACTCACGCTATTATTTCCGATTGGGGTAGGTAAATAGTTTTATCACATACATACATACATACATACATATACTCACGCCATTAGTTCCCATTGGGGTAGGCAGAGACTATTGATCGCCACTTCGCACGATCCTGACAAACCTCTCTAGCTTCGTTTACATCCATCAATCTTTTCATACATGCTCTTTTATTCTTCATACTTCGGACGCCAGCCTTTTTGAGCACACTCTCAATTTGGTCCAAGTGTGTTCTCCGTGGTCGTCCTATTTATTTATTTTATCACATACATGCAAATTATATTATATTATATATACTCACGCCATTGAATAGGATATATGTAAGTATAGTAGCGAAAGAGATATATAGACGCAATGTGTAGTCGTTTATTGAATGAGAGTGGGATAGTCCATAAGAGAGTTTGATAGAGAGCGTTTTAAAAAAAAGACGGGAGCAATTTCGTCGACCGCCCGCAAAAATCGCGCGCGCGAATGATTCAGAAACTGAAATCGGTGTAGTGGAATAACAAGCGTCTGTGGCCTTCTGCGGCAGTGACTGTGAAGGACCTCCGATTTCAGCAACGATAAAAGTGTAATGGAATAAGCTCTTTACCTCCGAATTTGAACTAATTCGAAAGGCCATTTGTCTATCTTTTCAGATAGAATGCAAATATTGAAAACGCCTAACTATCACATAATTTAAATCTTTTTGTTCATGAAAACCTCATGTGGGGATTATTACTAATAAATAAAGAATAAATAAAGGAAAGAAAAACTTCGACACAGAATTAGTTCAAATTCGGAGGTAGGAAACGCAAACACTACTTAAACGTGTAAAAGAAATAAAGGATAGAAGAATTTCGCACTGGCAGCCAATTGACACGGTGGCTCAGTTGGCAGAGCGTCGGGGCGTATACCTGAGGTCGCGGGTTCGATTCCCGCCTGTGTCGAAGTTTTTACATACATATACTCACGCCGTTAATTCCCATTGGGGTAGGCAGAGACTATCGATCGCCACTTCGTACGATCCTGGCAAACCTCTCTTGCTTCGTCTACATCCATCAATCTTTTCATACATGCTCTTTTATTCTTCATACTTCGGACGCCTGCCTTTTTGAGCACACTTTCAATTTGGTCCAAGTGTGTCTTTCGTGGCCGTCCTCTACTAACATTACCTTCCACATTAGCTCTATAGATACTTTTTACCAATTTCCTATCATCCATCCTCTCGATGTGCCCAAACCATCTCAACATTCCTTTTTCTATCTTACTTACAATATCATCTTTTACACCACACCTTTCACGAATCACATCGTTCCTCACACGATCACATAACCTAACATTACAAACTTTTCTGAGGGACCTCATTTCTACTGCATTCACTCTGCTTTCATGCTTCTTCTGCCACACCCAACATTCACATGCACATGCATCATGCACAGCCATTCGGGCCCTTTCGGACACCGATTGACTAGACATTAGGCTATCCAATGCTCCATTTATCGCATTACCCTTTTTCACTCTTCTCTCAATATCTTCATCACATTTTCCATCCCTTGTAAACAAACTTCCCAGATATACAAACTCCTTCACCTGTTCCACATCCTTACCATCAATCGCAATCACGCATTCTGTCACATCTTCCTGTCTCTCAAAAACCATCGTTTTGGTCTTATCCACATTCACCCTCATTCCCTTTCTTACAAAAGACTTACATGCAATATTCATCATCTCTTGCAACTCTTCTGCCGATGATGCAAGTAGCACTTGATCGTCAGCATACAAGAGGCATTTAATGATGAATCCACCCATTCTTAGTCCATAATCACTTTCACGCAACTCTGTCAAACAGTCATCCATGAACAAATTGAAGAGCCACGGAGAAGCTACACATCCCTGTCGGACACACCTAGAGATTCCGAACCAGTCAGTGTTTTCCCCGTTTACTCTTACACATGCACTAGAATCCTCATAGAGTGATACCAATGCACGTATAAGTTGACTCCCCAAACCCAACTTGGATAACACCTCCCATAAACACTTTCTTACCACTCTATCATACGCCTTCTCTAAATCAATGAAGGAGCAATACACCTTTTGGTTCTTAGCTAAGAACTTTTCAGTGATGCTCCTTAGAGAGAAGATTTGATCCATACATCCCATTCCTTTCCTAAATCCCGCTTGCACATCCCATATTTTATCATCCGTTTCATTCATCACTCTTTCAATCAAAACCTTTGCAAACAATTTACCGACAATGCTGAGTAGGCTAATTCCACGGTAGTTTCTAGCCTCCTGGTGTGAGCCCTTTCCTTTATATAAAGGCACAATTACCGCTTTGCACCAGTCTTGTGGCACTTTGCCACTCGACCAAGTTTTTCTTTCCTTTATTTATTCTTTATTTATTAGTAGTAACTTATAAACCAAAAGTTATTTATAGTATTGGTATAACAAAGAATAGTGTGGGAGCTAATACAATTTTAAGATCTGTAATTGATGAAAAATGGAATGGATGGAATAGGTTTTTTACAGACGCTTCTAAATTTTCATCATCTTCTGATACGGGCATTGCAGTTTGGTGGGAAAATCAAAATTATCAACTTCTATATACATGTCCCCCAATTTCTTCTGTGTTTACTGGTGAATGCGTTGGAATTCTAGAAGCAATTCTATTTATTGAGGCGCATTGTTTGACTCGTTCGCTTATTTTTACTGACTCGCTAAGTTGTCTTGATGCTGTGAATCAGGATCCCTTTAGTAGTAACATCCATAGTCATATAATAATGGACATAAAGAACGCTTTATTTCGCTGCTCCATTAATTCATTAGAGATTTTATTGATATATATTCCAAGTCATGTTGGTATTTTTGGTAATGAAAAGGTAGATAGTCTTGCAAAACTTGCAACGAATTCAGTTACTGACATGAAACATTATTATATTATGGGTTATGACCAGCGTAATGCAGCTGTTCCTCGTCTTCGTTCTGCCTGGCAAAGAAGATGGGACGAGGCTAGCAAGGGGTTTTATTTTAAATCTATTCAACCAATTATTCCATGCAAACCATGGTTTAGTAAATTTAAAAAAAATTCAAAACCAGTCACATCAACCTTGATCCGTCTACGTATTGGTCATTGTTGTTCTCCAGTTTTTCTAAATAAAATTAGGGTTCGAGATAACTCCCTATGCGAATGTGGTGTAGATGAGGGAACATTAGATCATATTTTTTTTGCATGTTCACGTAAATTATCTTTTAATCTATACATTGCTTTAGCTAGAATTCGCATCCCGCTTCCCACAAACTTTCATAGTATGTTGAGTTTATCATCTTCTTCCTCCGATCTTATTACGGTTCTAGGTAAATTTATTAGAATCAACAATATAAGATTATAGTTTTAATAATACAATAATTAATTTAAAATGTCAGTTATTGTTTAATTTTTGATTTTAAGATAGTTTTTCATTTTATTTTTATTTGCTTCTTCACTATTTTTAATTTAATTTAATTTTACTTTTTTATTTTGTGTAAACTTTAGAGCATGACATAATTAGTTGGGATTCGCGATAATGGGATTTCATTATTATTTTTTCTTTAATTTTATGTTCTTCCCAAAATATAAATAACTCTTAACTTAGTTTTTACTTAACCATTGGTTAAATACCTTCAAGATCTAATTGTTTAATAATTACGTTCTTTATATATAATTTTTTTCGCTTTAATGATATAAATCCTTAGAACTAAAATTCACATGCGAGACTAAATCACGCTGTTTGTGGCGAAATTGCTGAAAAAGTTCGGCAGATACCGCCAATAACAAAAAAAAAAGGTAACGTAGTTACATCAACGCCATCTACAGAGCTCTAGGAAACTATGTTGTTTTTTTATTTCTTAAAAAGAAAACCTCTCATTTTATTTGATTAGAATGAATGAAATTAATGAGTGAGTGATAACAAAATATGATCAATCAAAATACAGATCCACAATCTTTTCTTGGCCGGTAAGGGCGTCGCTGTCATCGATATTAGTATTGCCAGTAAATAAAAATTAACTATTATAAGGGAAATAATTATACATCATACAGGCTAATTGATTTATGTATTGAAATGTCTTAATAAAACAATTTATGTAATATTCATTTAATTAATAACTAGTTGCTGTGTAGTGTAGGCTTAGAATAGCACTACCCCATTTCTGCCGGTGGGTGTACGTAAGAGGCGACTAATGGTAATGGGGCTTTTATGGGATTTTTGGGCGATGTGGTTGTAGATCCATCACCGACAACCTTCAGCCTTTTTACTATATTTTCCTCACTCAACTTTATAAAAGTGGTTGAGGAATTTCTTATGATTGCCGTGATTATATGTATATATGATTAAACTTTTATTTTTAAATTTCAGTGGTTTTTGATAGTCTCCTATAATAGTTAAGAATAATAGACACATACAAAAACTTTGATACATAATTATAAATCCCTAGATGGGGTAGCCAGAGCTAAGGAATCAGAAATTCCTCAGCCACTTTTGGAAAGTGTTAAGTGAGGAAAAGATAGTTAAATAAAGGTTGTTGGTGATGGGCCTCAAACCTCATCACCCAAAAATCCCTTAAAAGCCCCAATACCGTTAGTCGCCTCTTACGTACACCCACCGGAGGAGGGGTAGTGCTATTCTATGCCAACACTACACAGCAAGGAAAAAGATTTATCTAGTGTTTTAACTGCAGAGTTGAAACACTGAGGCACAATACTGTATTTATTTACCATTTTGCATCACAAAACTATAAAAACTCCATGCGTGCGCAAGCGTGAGCGGCGAATGGCGGGGCTGTGACGTCACATCGTCACTTTGCCCGCGCCAACCACATTTAACTCCGTCGGCCAAAATGCGCACTTTGAACCTAAATATTTCAGTCATTTTCCAAGTTATGAAAAAAGTAAAAATACAGTTTTTCTCTTTGGAGATTTATTTAGCATATAAAATAAAAAAAACGTCGGTCAGGTCCATTCTGTATATCCTAAATTTGCTGATCTTACCTCCCAAATGTTGTCTGGAAGAGATCGCTTTTAGCGATAACACTGCCAATTGTACTTCTCTGCAAACTGTTTCATTATTTTATACTCAAGGATTTGTTATTTGTGACACTCAGAGTTAATAAGTTACATTTTATATCCACACAATCTGTGCCCCTTAAAAGGTGGCACAGAAAAAATAATTCTAAACATCAGATATCGTTTGGGTCATTCATTTTGCTGGGTCAGTTAATTTATGGGCACTTTTTTATTGCTGTTAACAGCCTTGTAACATATAACATAACATAAACGTTCACGCCGAATACCTCCGAAGGGGTTTGACAGAGGTACTAATACTTCTGAACATCACGTGACTTTATCACCTGGTGTTCAGAGTACCCACGTTTTGAATGGACAGTGTACATACGTGATGGGGGAAGGCCTATCGCCGTTTTGTACGAATACACTGTCACACGACTAAGTACAACTCAGCCACGTGGGTTTCCTCACGATGTTTTCCCAAACTGTTAACAATCGTGATAAATTAACCACACATGTGTCTTTAGAAAAGACAAATTGGTGTGGGCCCGATCCGGGATTTGAACACTAGTCGCTTGCACGTTAACCGGTGTTCTACCCATTAAGCTATCAATTCGTATTTGCCTTGTATTTTTATAAATATGTCAGACAGTTATTACTTAAGAAACGACATATTGGTACATCCCCGCATTAGGATTAAATCCCACGCAACAGTATACGAAGTGAAATCTTATTCGGGATCATTTCCCCACTTCCCGTAACTCGCACCGCTATAGTCATGCGCGCACAACTTTTCGGACGGTGTTAGCCTACTTAGATAAAATTTACCAAAATAAATAATGATTTTCATATTTTTTTATATTGAATACTGGAAATAAAAGCGTTGATTAATAAGCAAAGATACATCATAAAAATAATTGTCTTTAAAAAAAAATTCCACTACAAAAAATATTAATGAAAGTGTTTATTTATTATATACGTACAAAACGGCGATAGGCCTGCCCCCTATCACGTGAGTACACTGTCCATGCAAAACGTGGGTACTCTGAACACCAGGTGACAAAGTCACGTGATGTTCAGAAGTATTAGTACCTCTGCCAACCCCTTCGGGGATATTCGGCGTGAACGTTTATGTTATGTTATGTTATACGTAGGTCACCCTATAATTTTTATTTAGTTAAAAACTAACTGACAATGACAGGCCGAAATTTCAAAATGGCGACAGTAGGGTACTACTGTCGCCATTTAAATATAGAAATAAAGAAATTACTGGTAAGTAGTCGCCGCCGGCCAAGAAAAGATTGTGGATCTGTATATCATCTATAAGTAGTGGCAATTTGTTGAGTGATGCTTAATTCGTCGCCAGTGTCATGTCAGTAAAGGCTAGACAAATCAAACTCTATGTTCCCTAAAGAATACACGCGATGTCCCTATGAGGACGTAGCGGGCGGGAGACAGAAAGGCGTGGCTGGAGCTTGACCAGGCCCTGTGCACCAGTAGGGTGCCATCAATAAAAACAATCTATAATCAGTTTTTAGTCAGGTCCAGAAGATCAAGAGATTTTTCTCCCTTCGAGCGTTTAAAAAAATGTTACCTAGAAACAAATGCATTACTTTTTAGATACTTTACTAACCATACCTGTACTAACATTAGGCGTCTGTTAAAATATATAAACATTGGAGATAGAATTCCGGGAGCTATTTACTTTAGGAAATGTTGAAATGAAATCTTTAAAGATCTTTTTTCAACTTTAGAAAATCACTAAAGTTTTTGAGATTTAAAAAAAGATTAATCCCTATTTATTCACAATATTATAATTTAAGGTGAGCTCTATAAAAAATGTACTTTGTTGACGAGGGAGAGGGAGATTATTATAAAATACCTATTTGTCTTACAAAAAATTATGGGGTCTAAGTAAAGGTAAAGTATTTTAGTTGCCGTGTAGTGCCGTCTTAGAATGTCACTATCCCTTTCTACCCACGGGTGTCGTAAGAGGCGACGGTGTGGGGCTTTTTAAAGTGGTTTTGGGCGAAGCGGTTGGAGACCCATCGCCAACGATACTGTATTTCTACCATCTTGCCCCATCAACTTCCAAATGTGGTTGTAGAATTTCTAGCTCTGAAGCTTTGGCTACCCCTATTTAGGATTTATGGCCGTGAGTAAACGTATCTATGTGTAAATAATATTTACGCAAAAAATAAAGAAATTAGCAAGTTAATTCTCACCTGCCAATACTTATTGGAAATTTAATGTATGCCAAAAGGCACATAGATCGATTTAGTAAACTTAGTGATAGGCATACTGATGACAGAAGGAAAGCTGAAGCTCTAGTTACGACAATATGGGATGATGGCCAAGAGTATCTCTCTTGGGATGTACGTAGAGTTTTTTTTTCAATTTACAGAGTTTTACTTTAGGAGGCGAGTCTAAACTCGCGGTTGTAAAACGTAAAAAGGTTAGGCCAGAGTTACAGCATCAGACACTCCTCAGTCTCACTTTTGGAGTTAGCATTAGAAAAGCAATGAAAAAAATTGATGATTTGTGATCGGTCTCAAACCTTTCGCCTCTTACTACACCCGTGGGTAGAAAGGGGTAGTGACATTCTAAGCCGAGACTACACGTGAATTTAATTTATGACCTCCTACAGTTTAATTGATTTATACACGTATTTTATTATGTCATTGTACAAATACTTTCATTTTTACTGTCGTACCGTGGATTTATGCTATCTATTAGCGATAATTTTCACAACTAACAGTAATAGTTGAAATTGTAACAATTAAAGGTTGACTGGAAGAAATCGCATTAAGGCGATAAGTCCGCCTTTGTGTACGTATACTGTTGTACCTATTCTGTAATATACTGTTTGTGTGTTGTTTTGTATGCAATGAAGTGTTTAAAATAAATAAAGTTTAACGTTTGAAAGTCTATAGAATTCTTTGTTTTGAATATCCCAGCTTGAGCAGTCCCCGCCTAAAGGCTCGAGCTTACCCCGAATAGACAATTCATCATCATCATCATCATCAGCCAATAGACATTCACAACTGGCCATAGACATCCCCCAAAGATCTCCACAACGACGGGCCCTAGGCTAACTCCATCCATTGGCTTCCCGCAACTTTCGCCAAGTCATCTTTCCACCTCGTGAGAGGCCTACCTGGGGGCAGTTTGCTGCAACCGATACGTAGCTGCCACTCCAGAACCTTGTGTACCACTGAGTACTACATACATCTTACTACGATCGCCAACCCTCATGCCAAAGTGGTAATTATGGCATAACCCCCAAGATGGTTTCTGAAAAGGGTTATTAAGAGCTTATTCCATTACACTTTGTCGTTGCTGAATTCAGACGTCCTTCGAAGTTACTGCCACAGACGCTTGTTATTCCACTACACAAATTTCAGTTTGAAGGTTATTCCACTAGTCTGAATTCAGATTCTGTGGCTTTCAGACGTCTTCATTCAGACAAATGGAATAAGCTCTTTAGGCCTGGGTTCTGACATGCCACAGTTTATTGAACATACTGTGAACACATAATGTCACGACATGATCAGAAGTATTAGTACCTCTGCCACCGCTATAGAAAATATACGGCGTGAATGTTTGAGTAAAACTCGTAAATAGGCGGTGGGTATATTTTTACGACTATTCACGCCGAGACCGACGACGGTTTAACTTGCCAGCCGCACAGTCAGAAAAATCATTTCTTAGTGAGTTAAATCTTACGAATTGAAATACTAATTCTATACCACGGAATCTATGAAAGGCAAAAAGATACATACATACATACATACATACATATACTCACGGCTATAAATCCCGAGAAGGGGTAGCCAGAGCTAAGGAACTAGAAATTCCTCAGCCACTTTTGGAAAGTTGAGTGGGGAGAAGATGGTAAAGTAAAGGTTGTTGGTGATGGGTCTCCAACCGCATCGCCCAAAAATCCCTTTAAAGCCCCAATACCGTTAGTCGCCTTTTACGTACACCCACCGGAAGAAATGGGGTAGTGCTATTCTAAACCGACACTACACAGCAAAAAGATCTAAAGAAAATATCTCTTTGCATACACAATTTACAATGAAAAATAACTATATTTTTTTTATTTTTGGATGTGATTTTCTGGCGATGTTGTTGTACACCCATCACCAATCATCCCTTTGTTTCATTGCTTTTCTAACGCTAACTCCAAAAGTGAGACTGAGGTATTGCTGATCCTGAAGCTCTGGCTACCCCTTTTTAAGATTTTCAATCGCAAGTCTAAGTAAAACTAGGTAAATAATCATTTACTAATACTTAATAATACCGAAAGAGATTATCTTGGTCATAATCCCGTATTGGGGTAACTAGAGCTTCACCTCTCCTTCGGTCATTCATTACTCATTAAACAGAAGAAATTAAAAGATTATGGTATGCTATTTATCAAATGGAAAGAAGATATATCAAATTTGGTTGAGCTGTAGCACGCTAGTTACTTTTACGGGGACTCGAAGAAGGTTAGAATGACATACATACATATTCTCACGCCGTTAGTTCCCATTGGGGTAGGCAGAGACTATCGATCGCCACTTTGTACGATCCTGGCAAACCTCTCTAGCTTCATTCACATCCATCAATCTTTTCATACATGCTCTTTTATTTTTCGTACTTCGGACACCTGCCTTTTTGAGCACATTTTCTATTTGATCTAAATGTGTCCTCCGAGGTCGTCCTCTACTAACATTACCTTCCACATTGGCTCTATATATCTCTTTCACCACTTTACTGTCATCCATCCTCTCTATGTGCCCAAACCATCTCAACATTCCTTTTTCTATCTTTCTTACAATATCATCTTTTACACCACACCTTTCACGAATCACATCATTCCTCACACGATCACATAACCTTACATTACAAACTTTTCTGAGGGATCTCATTTCTACTGCTTTCATGCTTCTTCTGCCACACCCAACATTCACTGCCATACATAAGCGTAGGAACGAGGACAGCATCATGCACAGCCATTCGGGCCTTTTCGGACACATTGACATTCGGATTGACTAGACATGAGACTATCCAGTGCTCCATTTACCGCATTACCCTTTTTTACTCTTCTTTCAATGTCTTCATCACACTTTCCATCCCTAGTAAACAAACTTTCCAGATATACGAACTCTTTCACTTGTTCCACTTTCTTACCATTGATCTCAATCACGCATTCAGTCATATTCTCTTCTCTCTCGAAAACCATGGTTTTGGTTTTATCCACATTTACTCTCATTCCTTTTCTTTCAAACGACGCACATGCAATATTCATCATCTCTTGCAACTCCTCAACCGACGATGCAAGTAACACTTGATCATCAGCATATAAGAGGCATTTGATGACGAATCCACCCATTCTCAGTCCATAATCACTTTCACGCAACTCTATCAGACAGTCATCCATGAACAAGTTGAAGAGCCACGGAGAAGCTACACATCCCTGTCGGACACCCCTAGAGATACCGAACCAGTCTGTGTTTTCCCCGTTTATTCTTACACATGCACTAGAATCCTCATAGAGTGATACCAGTGCACGTATAAGTTGGCTCCCCAAGCCGAACTTGGATAACACCTCCCACAAATACTTCCTTACCACCCTATCATACGCCTTCTCTAAATCTATGAAGGAGCAATACACCTTTCGATTCTTGGCTAAGAACTTTTCAGTGATGCTCCTTAAAGAGAAGATTTGATCCATACATCCCATTCCCTTTCTAAATCCTGCTTGCACATCCCAAATTTTGTCATCTGTTTCATTCATCACTCTTTCAATCAATACCTTTGCATACAATTTACCGACAACACTGAGTAGGCTGATTCCGCGGTAGTTTTTAGCTTCCTGGTGTGACCCTTTTCCTTTATATAAGGGCACAATTACTGCCCTGCACCAATCTCGTGGTACTTTACCACTCGACCAACACTTTTGAAAAAGGAAGTACAGCCAGGAAGCCACCAACCCTTTACCAGCCCTCAGCATTTCGATACTTATCCTATCATACCCTGCCGCTTTCCCTACTTTCATACTTTTCAATGCTTTCATTACTTCTTCCATACTAATCTCACTGTCACTACTGTCACCCAATGCCTCATTCCAGTCAACATTGCTGCCAATTGGCGAAGAAATAGGTGAATCCTCTTTTTCAAAGAGTCCCTCAAAATAGTTCTTCCATACTCGTCTTATGCTACTTTCATCCGTCGCCAATTCACCCTGTTCATCTCTCACTACATTCACTCTCGTGTTTTGGGAAACTCCCTTTTCTTTCCGGATATATTTCCAGAACAACTTTTGGTTATTCCGGAAATTATCAGAGAGTTTCCTCTCACACCATTCTATCAAATCACGCTTTTTCTTTTCTATTTTCTTCTTAACCTCATTCTTAACTCTCTTATATTCATCTTCACTATTCTTCACTACATCATCGGTTACTCTCGCATCCATTCGTTTACTAGCTTTAATCGCTAGTAAATCTAACCAAGCTTTCTTCTTATCTCCAACTGCCTCTTTCACATCTTTATCCCACCAATTTGTTGGTGGTCTATTTGTTCTTTTACTCAATCCACATACTTCCGTCGCACATTCAACCATTGACGATTTGAGCACATCCCATACTTCTTCTATTTCCAATTCATCCTTCATCTCCACGCAACTTAGCCTGTCGTCCAATTTCTTCATATATTCATCTCTAATATTTTCATCCTCTTCCAATTTCTCCACTTTTACTCTCGCAAATTCAGTTGTTGACACTTTGGCCCTGTGACGCCAACGCTTGCACAGTCCCCTCAATCGTGATATCACGAGGAAGTGATCTGTACCAACGTTAATGCCCCTGTAGACTCTGGTGTCAACAACCTTTGCTCTTAGCCTTTCATCCACTATCACAAAATCTATCATACTTCTCTCGCTTCCCCTCTGTCTAGTATACATATGGATATCTTTGTGTTCAAACAACGTGTTCGTAACACAAAGATTCCTCCCCAAACATACATCAATCACTTTCTCCCCATTCTCGTTCACTCTTTTATCACCAAACTTTCCTAAAACTCTTTCACAACCGTTGCGTGACACCCCAACCCAACCATTAAAATCTCCTAACATAACAATTCTCTCATTCTAATCACACCCATTCGCAACATCGTCTAACAAATTCCAAAACTCCTCCCTCTCAGATAGTGATTTGGACATGTCCGGAGCATACACACAAATTATGCGCATCCGGACCAGCCCCACTTTCACCTTTATCCATAGGAGCCTTGGACTCACACATGCATAATCTTTCATGCACTTAGCCATCCTTTCAGATATAAGAAGTCCCACGCCTTGGCAAGCTCTGTCACTCTCGGCAACTCCCGACCAGATAGCTGTAAATGGGCCAAGTTGTGAAACCTCTTTTTCCTTGCGCTTCGTTTCATTTACACACAGAAAATCTAGGTTTTTTTCTTCCATAATCAAACATACTTCATCTAATTTTTCATGCATCCCTCCACACACATTCATCGTACCAAAGCGGGTCTCTTCAGCCCACTTTTCGCCCCGCGAGGAACCACGGCGTGATAGGTGGCGAGCCATATCGCCGCCATCGTGTTTTGTTTTTGATTGGAAACACATTTGGACCCCACGAAAAGCAAGGGAAATGAACTGTCCGCCTAGCCAGAGCCCCGCTTGACTAGGTAAGGTTATTTAGTACCCGGAGTGCACCAAGCTCCGAGGCGGCACGCTAGAGACCAGGCTCACCCCTGGCCACGCATCCCTCGGCACGGCAGACCTTGGATTGGTGTAAGGGCGAAGATGGAAAAGCCCTGTTCCCTTAGTCGACTCCTACGAAACACCCACGGGACGAGATGGGGTAGTGCTATTCTATGCCGACACTACACAGCTACACAGGTTAAAATGAGATAAATATAAACGATAGTACTTTGGAGGTAAATAGTGTCTCTCCTGTCTATCCCTTCTGCTGTATTAGTGTATTTTCAGCTCTACTGAGTGGTGTCGGCTTAAACTAGTAATTCCCAATTTATTCTCGTGGGTGTTCGTAAGAGATGACAAGGCGGAATTTCTTATTCTAAGGCTCTGACTACCCCTTTTTGCGATTTATATTTAGTCGTTACATTATGTATATATGTCACGATCACAGACGACAAATTCAAATCTAACTGATTGTTTCTCTTAGAAAGCTCGAAATCCCTAAGATGCCCTTGAGACACGCGTGGTAACAAAATGATTTCGTACTATTCTCAGCCTACACATCATTGTCACACATCTTGTTGACTTTACAAGATAGTATTTTTTAGCTATATCATAGCACTGTTTCTAGTATTTCAAGATGCCTTTATGTTAACACAAATACTTATCTGCTAACATAGCATCAAACCTCATACAAGCAAGGTATCACTCAAATGAAACAAGTTCTCAATTCTGTGTTGAACTTGATTTTGAAAATCGTATTAGAATAGTCCCAACAAGGATAAACGTAGGACGGGGGAGCAGTAACCTCTTGCTCTTTTAATATATATTTATGCAGATATATACACGAGGACTTGGCATTAAGCAAGTATAATTTATAGACGGTAACAGTAATTCTGTGTACTGTCGTATGAGAATAACACTACCCCATTACTTCAAATTAAACGACTAAGGGCGTTGAGGCTTTTTAAGTGATTTCGGGGCGATGCGGTTGGAGACCCATCTCCAAAAACATACATTTACAATCTTTTCGCCACTTCACTTCCAGAAGTGGCTGAAGAATTTTCTGATTCTGAAGCTCTGGCTACCCCTTTTATGCATTTATAGCCGTGAGTATATATATGTATGTATGTATGGCAACGGTAACGTTTACTTAGTCATATGACCGTGTATTCGCACAAAGCGGCTCACAAGATGTTGATATGTATTAAAACATCACGGCTATTAATCCCTAGAAGGGGTAGCCAGCCTGAGCCGAACGCTCTAACGCTACACCACGGAGGCAGTTATAACAATTAATTAGTTTCTGAAGGGAGCTCGGTACATAATTTGAATGTTTTTGTTCATGAAAACCTCATGTGGGTATTATTACTAATAAATAAAGGATAAATAAAGAAAAGAATAAATTCGGAGGAAGGGAACGCAAACACTACTTAAAAAGTGTAAAAGAAACAAAGGATAGAAGAATTTCGCACTGAAAGCCATTGACACTGTAGCTCAATTGTCAAAGCGACGGGGGCGTATACCCGAGGTCGCGGGTTCGATCCCCGCCGGTGTCGCAATTTTTCTTTCGTTTATTTATTTGCTCGGTACATAGTTTATTAGTCTATACTACTATAACATCCCTTACCTTTTGTAGAATAAAACCGTAAGACTTATATACTGCTTTAACAACATCCTACCAACAAACTTACTATGGACTTTTCATACGATCCGCGTTTTTATTATATGCGTATATATTTTAGTTATCAATACTCGCGTGATTGATAATAGTTTCAATGGTAATTTAGGACAGTGATTTTAAGATCTTGGTAACTTTTTAACGGTTAACAATAATCTTTATGTACTTATCGATTTTTCCTAAAATCTAACAGTACTCTTTAATTATTATTAGACTACTATCCTATAAACCATGTTTAAATAGTAACATCTAAGTATGAGATACAGTTTAAACATAGGGCAAGGAATGATACGATTTGTGAATTTTGTGATTAATTTAATTTGGTTCATTATTTAACAACCCATATTCAACCTGAGCATGACCCGAGCCTCGCCCCCCTCCCCAGGCCGGACCCCCGCCCCGCGCAGACCCCGGCCGGCTGTCTGTCACTTTTGTTTAGTTGCAGAGGTTATCGCAAAATGTTTAGAACTTTTTATGTTTTGCGATTAACCGGTTAATAAATTAAATAGCACAAGTAGAGCAATATAATATAGTTTCAACATCATTTTAGTTTAGTATTCAAAAGGTGCTGGTCGCTATCCATCATCATGAAGATATTAATTAGTTTCTTGTTGATACAAACTTCTACAGTTTTATGTTTTCTTCATCATTACCCTGAAATAAATCTCGGAGAACGTGACCCTGGAGATGCTGGTGATCCTCTCATGCTCACACCAATAATCGAGAGTGGAAACCTTACCCTCGCCCGGAAATTATCAAGAGTGCCTTTCACGGAATCTTTGCGAATCAAAAGTTACTCAGGATATTTAACAGTTAACAAATCGTATGGCTCGAACATGTTCTTCTGGTACTTCCCTGCGATGTTGCCGCCGCCAGCTAGAGATGATGCTCCGGTTCTGGTTTGGCTCCAAGGAGGGCCGGGTGCGTCTTCATTATTTGGACTTTTTACTGAAAATGGCCCCATTAGAGTAAGACACCACGCTTTCGAAAGGAGGAAGTATACCTGGGCACTGAGCCACCATATTATATACTTTGATAACCCTGTTGGAACTGGATTCAGCTTCACTAATGATGATAAAGGATATTGTTCCAATGAACAGCAGGTTGGAGAGCAACTACATATTGCATTGACACAGTTTTTCCAAATGTTTCCTGAATTACAGAAGAACAAATTCTATGTGACTGGAGAATCATATGGAGGTAAATATGTTCCTTCACTGGCATACACAATTCACAAGAAAAATCCTACTGCAGCAGTCAAAATCAACCTGAAAGGTATTGCCATAGGGAATGGTTTGAGTGACCCAGAACATCAATTAGTTTATGGTAAATACTTAAATCAACTAGGCCTGATAGATTGGAATGGAGCTAAAGTTTTTCAAACTTATGAAAATAAAACAATCAATTATATTAAAAATAAGCAGTTTGATAAAGCTTTTGAAACATTTGATTTGCTCCTCAACGGTGACATGATTGAGGGTAAAAGCTTATTTCACAATATGACTGGATTTAATCTCTATTTCAACTACTTACACACTAGAGATTATATTAATGAAGACTTTGGAGGTATGCTTCAGAAAACCGTTGTCCGCAAAGCAATACATGTTGGAGAGAGACCTTTCAACAATGGATCTATTGTTGAAAAGCATCTTAAAGCAGATGTGATGAAGTCTGTAGCTCCCTGGATTTCAGAGTTGCTGGATCATTACCCTGTTGTGGTATACAATGGGCAACTAGACATAATTGTAGCCTATCCTACTACTGTGAACTATTTGAGACACCTGAATTTCACAGGAGCTGAGGAGTATAAAACAGCTAAAAGATACATTTGGAAAGTTGATGGTCAAGTAGCTGGATATGTCAAAGAAGCTGGAAAACTTGTGGAGATAATGGTTAGAGATGCAGGGCACATGGTGCCTGCTGACCAGCCTAAATGGGCACTGGATCTTATTACTAGATTAACACATGAAAAAACTTTTAGATCAAGTTCACACAACAGGGAGCATTAGATCAATTAATGCAATTTGTTTAAACCTTTACTTAATAAATAGCTTTGCAACCTTTAGATGCAGATTTGACAATGTGTTATACCCAAGGAGAGCATTGTCATCTATAGATACTTTTTATAAGTTTTAATGATGTTCTCTATTACTCCTTATTTAGTTGGTTAGAATTTAAGAGTAAAGCACTTGTTAAATAAAAATCATAGCACATCACAAATGTTTTTCACTACACCTGTAATACATACATTCATGGGTATAAATCCCTAGAAGGTGAAGCCAAAGCTAAGGAATTAGAAATTCCTAAGCCATTTTTATAAAGTTGAGAAGGGAAAACATACATACATATAATCATGGTTATAAATCCCTAGATGGGGTAGCCAGAGCTAAGGAATCAGAAATTCCTCAGCCACTTTTGCAAAGTTAAGTGGGGAAAAGATGGTAAAATAAAGGTTATTGGTGATGGGTCTCCAACCGCATCGCCCAAAATCCCTTTAAAGCCCCAACACCGTTAGTCGCCTCTTACCGCCGAAAGAATTGGGGTAGTGCTATTCTAAGCCGACACAGCACAGCAGAGTAGGGAAAAGATGGTAAAATTAAGATTGTTGGAGATGGGTTTCCAACTGCATTGCTAAGAAATCCCTTAAAGGCCCTAATCCCATTAGTTGCCTCTTACGCACACCCACCTGATACCTACAATCCTATTATTCTTCATTCCTCTACTTATTATGTTGCTAATTCCATACAGGAGCTTTTGTCCAAAATACCCATGGTGTGTTAAGCAATGCTTTCTGTTATATAGGATAAAATATTACTTTCCTTCCTGGTCTAAGCTAAATCTTTCTTTTACTTTATCAGAAATCTTTGCAATTTTTCTTTGCTGAAACTCCACTTTTTTTTTATAATTGACTTTAGTACAGCAGTAAAGTGTTTGTTTTAACTTGGTTGCTAGTTTAGGTATTAGGCACACTGCCTTGCCTATCCCACACCCATTATGTATTCTCATAAGTTGTTTATAAATTGTATTCTCAAAAGAAACTTGCAGAGTGGACAGCAAATAGAGCATGTATGAAAAAAATTAAAATTAAGCACAAGAAGTTTGTGCGAATCACACCAAGTGGCGATCAATAATCTCTGCCCAACCCAATGGGAATGTATGTTCTCAATATAAGTAGATACTTGGGCATTTTTACCCTTTAATGATGAGGGGCATAAGTAGGAAGATAAGACAGAAATTATAAAACCCAGATGCTTAATCAAATGTCAATTTTAATCAACTTATAATTCTATAACTTTTACATCACACAGTATTTGGGTAGAGAAACTTAAGACTGTATCAGAATACAAAACAAGTGGACTGAGAAGATGCACATGAATCTTTTGTTAATTATAAACTAAGTTACACAGTAATGGAGAATACATTTATCGACCTTCAATGTAAGTTGAAAGCTCAATTTCTTCAGGTAGCTCTGTGATGTTCACATCAAACCGATCTTGCACTTCATTCAGGATTTTAGCGTCATTTTCATCAGATACAAGTGTTATAGCTAATCCTTTGGTACCAAACCTTCCAGCCCGAGCAACCCTGTGCAAATATGTGTCAGAATCTTCTGGCATATCATAGTTGAATACTATGTTTACTCTTTCAATATCCATTCCTCGTCCAAAAAGATTAGTCGCCACTAAAATACGCTTCTGGAAATCTTTGAATTGCTGGTAGCGGGACAGACGCTCATCTTGAGTCATGTTGCGATGTATTCCAATTGCAGGGAAGTTTTGATCCGTCAATAGCTGAGCTAAAGCTATACAACGCTGAACAGATTTTACAAAAATAACAACTTGGTTGAACTCTAGAACATCCAATAACTCAAATAGTTTTTTATTCTTCTCATTTTCCTTCAGTTTGACATAGTGTTGTTGCAAACCATGCAAAGTCAGCTTAGCTTCATCATCAACATACACTTCCATAGGGTCCTGCATAAATTTCTTACAGACTGGTCGAATTTCTTTGCTCAAGGTAGCTGAAAACATCATGACTTGCTTTCCATGTGGTGTATTACGGAAGATTTCCTGGACATCACGACGCATGTCAAGAGACTCCAACATTTTGTCGCATTCATCCAGAATGAAATGTTTCAAATGCTTCAGGTTCAATTTCTTATTGTTCACTAGAGCTAAAATACGACCTGGAGTACCGACAACAATGTGAGGGCAAGCTGTTTTTAGCACTTCTTCGTCTTTCTGTATTGGCATTCCACCGAAAAATACTGAAACTCTGACACCGGACATGTATTTTGAAAATCGTTCGTATTCCTTACTAATCTGGAATGCCAGCTCTCTTGTATGGCACATAACAAGAACATAAACATGATTTTCTGAGGGCTCAAGCTGTTGTAACGTAGCGAGCACAAATACGGCTGTTTTACCCATACCAGATTTGGCTTGGCAAAGGATATCCATGCTCAATACTGCTTGTGGAATGCACTCATGTTGAACTTCAGAAGGATGCTCGAAACCACAGTCCACGATTGCTCTTAGAATTTCAGGTTTTAACAAAAAGTCTCGGAAGCCGGAGCTGTGAATAGATACATAGGACCCTTTAACCTCTTTTTTCGGTGCCGCTTCTGTTGCTCCTTCGGCGGTCTGCTGATCTGCCTGTTCTTCGTCTTCATAGTCGAGAAGATCGTCGTTGTCTGCCATTGTTGATATATTTGCAGATTTTGTATGTTCTAATATAATAGTGCTAGTAACAAGCACGTGAACTTTTTGCAGATTTATTTCACAACAATGGCGTCACCGCGGCGTCAGTCAATTTTTCAACAATGGCGGGCGTTTAATTTACTTTTATTTGGGTAGCCGCCGTTTGTACAACTGACTTTGGACTGAGAGTTTTTAAGCCAAAAGTTATAATTAATAAACGAAGTTAGTAAGTTTCTATTAAAATATGTGAGAGTTTCTTGTTTTATATAGTTTCAATATTTGATGCAAATGAAAATGAAATAAAAGATTTTAATTTGTTGTATACAGGGTGATTACGGGGTCGTGGAGTAAGAAAGAAGCATTTAACTTACTTTCTCCTACGCATCACGATAGGGTAGGACTAACAGTACACCAGCGACTTATTTAAGTTTACAAAAAAAAACTGCGACTATTCAAGATCATGGTCACCCTACTATTTCCCAAGAATTTTTTTGTCAAGTGCATGGACTTAACAATCGTTGCAGTAGTTGCATGAAACATCTTACTTGCTCTGGTAGTGTTGTATGTTTGATAGTAAAACATTACCATATCTGATCGCTCGATATTAGAAAATGGGTACGGCGGAGGCATAATTAATTTATTTTATTTTAAATTTTTGTTTCGTTATTATTTATTGTTATCGTTTATTGACTTTGACGTGTTGTCAAATTATTACTCATAAATTATTAAGTATTCTAACAAAGAGTTTGTTTTCTAAAAAGGTGTAATATAAAGGTAACCGTGATAGCCCAGTGGGTAGAACACTTGGTTATCGTGCAAGCGACTAGTGTTCGAATCCTGGGTCGGGCCTACACCAATTTGTCTTTTCTAAAGACATATGTGTGGTTAATTTATCATGGTTGTTAACGGTGAGGGAAAACATCGTGAGGAAACCCACATGGCTGAGTTGTACTTAGTCATGTGACAGTGTATTCGTACAAAACGGCGATAGGCCTGCCCCCTATCACGTGAGTACACTGTCCATGCAAAACGTGGGTACTCTGAACACCAGGTAACAAAGTCACGTGATGTTCAGAAGTATTAGTACCTCTGCCAACCCCTTCGGGGATATTCGGCGTGAACGTTTATGTTATGTTTATGTGTAATATAAAAAGTAGGGTGACCACGCATTTAGAGTCAGTAAATAAAAATAAGTAAATAACGAATCATCTTTGTTTCAATTAAAATAAATACAGGTAGCATCGCAATCATTTACTGAATCAGAAAAAAATGGTTGGGATCACGACCCCGAAATCACCCTGTATATATACTATTTTATGTATGATAGACCGCCGTACGATCCTAGCAAACCTCTCTAGTTTCGTTCACATCCATAAATATTATTTTACAAGTTCTTTTATTAAGTTGAATTTTCTTTCTATTAACAAACTTAGCAAACCCTTTCGTGTAAATATATAAAATTATAGTGTCTGTCTGCATTCCTAAATAGAAACTAATGGCGAAAGTATATTTAAAACGTATTACAAGTGCGAAATCAACGCACACAGGAACATAATTTATAATATTAATAGGATTAGCGTCTGTCGAATTAGTCGTCTTAGATTCTATGTACATACATATTTTCAACCGAAATAGCGAACCTCATCCATATTTTTTCAAATAGTCGTGCTTTAACCAACGACATATAGTCTCATCATTCAGTTGTGTAGTACCGGCTTAGAATAACATTACCCAATTTCTTTCTGTGAGTATTCGTAAGAGGTGGCTAAGACTATTGGGGCTTTAAAGTATTTTTTGGCCGATGCGGTTGGAGACCCATCCATCCATTCCAAGTGGATAAGGAATTTCTCATTCCGAATCTCTGGCTACTCGATTAATAGTCGTTATGAAATGATTATGTAGGTCTCATCGTTCCAATTGTTTACTATCTACATAAGTTCCCCTTTCCTCATCTTCATCAATTTTGGATGAAACATAGAAGGTATCCTACTCTAACAGTGCTTCAACTGATAATTTTTTCAACACCAACTTTCAGTTCATTGAATTTACAAATTAATTGCCACAACTATTACCTGCTTAGAATAGCACTACCCCATTTCTTCCGGTGGATGTACGTAAAATAAGAGGCGACTGACGATATTGGGGCTTTTAAGGGATTTTTGGGCGATGCGGTTGGAGGCCCATCACCAACAACCTTTATTTTAGCATCTTTTACCCACTCAACTTTCCAAAAGTGGCTGAGCAATTTCTAATTCCTTAGCTTTGGCTACCCCTTCTAGGGATCTATAGGCGTGAGTATATGTATGTAACAGAATAAGGTCATAAACCATGTAAACATTTAGGTTGTAAGAAATAAGAAAGTATATTTTTTGGTACTTCAGGCGAGGCAAGGTCTTAAATTCAATTGTGTTGTGGCTATTTTAGTACCTTAAAAGACCAAGGGTATATAACTGGTTACAAATTGGGAGATTGGGTGGATTGGATGTGGCGGAATGTGTTTAAAGTGGCTGAGGAGTTTTTATTTTTAATACCGAAACTCTAGCTACCCCCTTTTTTGAAGTATAGCTGTGGGAGGTAGGTAAGGGGACAAAATGTTGATTTCAATTTATTCATTAGGTTCATGTTTTTAATTTGTTTTGTACAATATTCTATTAAATACGTGTCACTCGCCATCTGTATTCGCTCGGTACAGTTAGTTGAACTAAATAATAAATAAAACAAAGCATTGTGTTCAAAACACATTTTTATTATTTTTTCCACTGAAAAATCCTTCATAGACGAGATGGTAATGTCTTAACAATATGCCCACATTTGGCACAAACTGGTGCGATTCTTCGCATTGAAAAAATCTACCAAAAGCTGTTACATTCGATTTACACAATCTTGAGATTGTTTGTATTAGCTTGTCCATTAGACAAGTTCATTATTTTATTATTATTTTCTCACTCTTGCACATAACCAATGTTGTATTTCCATCTCTTTCGTTTGGCGACTTCGAATGCGATCGTTTGAATGTGTGCGCGAACATTGTTTATGCGCAAGAGTGTTCACATTTCCTAGGCTCAACCATCATTCCGTACAAAAACGTTCGCATCTTTACATTTTTACAGCTAAAAAATAGCTTTATCATACTTTTTCAGTCTTTACCGAATTTATCCATTCACAAGCCACATTCCAAACAATATTACCCATAAGGGTGTTGATTAGTCCATGCAACACCGTTACGGGTAACAAGTCTTCACAATATTAAATATTATGAACTAGATTCGTCAATCGCCGGAGCAGTCAATTTACAACAATTGAGAGTCCGTCCCACACATACACTGATAAGGCATTTCTTTTCTAATTTAGCCTATTTATGTATGTTACAGTATCACCGCACACGGTTATCATTCGCCATTTGTAGGTAACTAAGAAACACACAGTCAAAGGCACGACATATTCCAATTGCGTTAAAAACATTTTTGTTTGTTAACCGTGTTACTTTAAACTTATCAATAGATGGCATTGTATTTTAATATATATATTTCCAATTGTTTTATGTCTTCTTATGAACACAGGTTATTTTATAAATCGTTTGAAAGCAGTCAGACACAACATACATTCAGTTTAAGTTGCAACGCCATCTTTTGAGTACATATTGTGATAATTTTTGTTAAATTTAAATTTAATGTGCCGTAAACTGTCGTGATAAATGAAAAGAATGCAATTTTAATTACCGGAGTAATTTCGACAATATTGATTGAGCTTTTCAGATAATTGTATGTCACCTTTACAATAACGCTGTTCTAAATAAATCATTTTGTATACATTTTTACATTCAACACATTCAAAACTAACTATAAAGGTAGAATTAGGAATAAGGAACTTTATGTTCGTAGTTTTTGTTCAAACTTATCTACAAAACAGATATTTTGTTGTCTTCAGTGGAAATTCTTTGTATAGTTAAATAATTTCTTTTATAATAATTTTATTCTGGATTAATTGTTTTCAAATGAATATAGTTTAGTTGTTTAAATGCTATAATATTTTTGTATTATTAGATTTGTAAGCCTTTTTGGCACTTCTGTTTTTGAAGACAATTACTTTATATTCTCAATTTATAGATAAGTTAAAACGCATCTAAATGATAATAGAGGGATCAATATCCAAGCACTGCTCCTAAACTTCAAAATAAGGAAAACAATTCATCACAAATAGTGTTGTGACGATAAATGTATATCGATAAGAGTGCTCATATTTTCTCATTTAAATATTAATCAATATGGCGTACAACAAACAACAGACGCGCATTAATTACTCTTTCTTTCATCAACTTACAACAAAACGCACGCATGCGCGTCACATAAAAAACTAAACAAAAATTGAAAAACTAAACAATGGATTCATAGCATGTTCCCAAATATCTGCTTTTCTGATAATCTTTCGCGAACATGTTACGAGTCCTAGGCCTCTCTCCTCGACAATTTTTTTTTGTGATTTTTTTAATGTTACATTTTAATTGAATATTTATACATCACAAATCGTTTTTTTTATACGAAACAGAAGCCGTTCATTGTAGAACACTTTCCCGCTTTATAATAGGTATGTACATATTTACAAATATATATATTTATATATTAAGAGCAATATGTCTAGACGCATTATGAATGCAAAAGATACTCTTGCAGACTTTAATATAAGAATTCCCTTTTATATATATCTACATTTTGTCCAAGGCGCAGTAAGTTTATATAACTCTGTAATAGACGTAATTTGAACACTACTAATTTTAGACGCTGATATTTTCAAGATCAATTTACACCTAAACTGTATTGAAGCGCGATTTCAATGTACGCGGAAATGAATTGATCTAGCGAACATGGGCACAAGTGTTAGAACTTATTAGGAATCGTAATGACTTCGACAAGCGACTTAGATTGATATATCTTTGTTAGTTCATATGCTATCATATGATTTACGGTATATTTTAAATTCTTTTATTTTTTATTTTATAGATGTATGTTTATTAAAGGTCAATAATAGATGAACATTTTTTGGGTTTATAGTTGTTTTTTTAAATATTTTAAGCATGTGAAAGTCTCGTGTCCACATTTGGCGCTACCCAGGGAGCACCGCGCGGAGGTCATGGACTAAGCTCCCCTTGATCCCACGTTTAAATATATATTTATATATAACTCTATCTATATACAACTATACATAGTCCCACTTCGTCCCAAACCCGGATACACTGATCTGTTATTGAAACCGGCAGCCGAAACCAACTTTGAATCGTTACACTATTAAACATAATATATTTATTTTTTATTTGATTTCTATTATTTTTTCGGACAAATCTTATCGAGTTTTACAAATGTCACATGTTATAATGACTATTACAAAAACACTCACGGGTCGTCGGATAAAAAATGCCGACAGTATATCGATAAAACTAGCCTAGCATGTCACAACACTATCGTCACTATTCGATAGTTTAAAACTTGGTTGTGCGATATCACTAGACGTTTTTATCCTAGCTATCAATAATTTCGTGGCACCAAAACGATGTCTTTAAAAGGCAGTGTTGAAACTTGTATTACAACTAGTTGAGATTGAGACAAACACAAGTATGGCGGGACATACTAACATATGATACACGGCATGCCCCACCACTAAAACAAATAAACAATTGGCGAATAATTTGAAAGTCTTTCAAACAACAAAAAAAACATCGATTAAATAAAATTTTGTTTTATAATGAAATTAAACTAATAACATTGAATAAGCTATCATTAAACACGGGTCCATAACACGACGCGGTTTTGTTATCGATAACAAAAATAACATTATATTTTTGTATGAAACTGTACGGCTAAATAATTTGTTCAGTACCATACGAACACGTTCACAAATACAAAATCATATACATTCAAATATTATACCACCCACACCAACAACTAACTGAAAATTCAAACTAATTTAAAATCAAGCTTAATTTAAATGTCACAAAATTTCCATACATTTTCAACCACCCGTTATGTCTAATGGCGCACATCATTGAACCGCTTGTATAAAATATCGATATTATTAAACATATTCTGTGAGCTTTCTGAAATAGTAATGTCACAGAATAAAAAGAGAACTTTCGATTTAAAATAACTACATTCAAAAATCTGAAATAATAACACACAAATTGAAATAATTATCGATAACGACACATCACCAACACTATTATTAACTCTACGCCAAATAAAAACAATTTCAATTCTGTTTTGAAATTGTTAATCTCGTTGTCCCTTTGGAATAGTAAATACAAATACACTTTTATTCACACGCCTCACCGCTCATTCTTACAATTAAATAAGTTATATTAATCGGATGAGCATTTTAATTACTGTCACTTTGTAAAACGCGAACAACGAAACCGTTCACTCACAATCGTAAACTGGGATGCACGTAACCATTCACTCACCAACCCATTCGTTCGTTCAATTGACACTATTTATCGCTCATTCTTTTCGGTTGATCGTTTATAAATATACGTTTTATATTTATATTGTGATTCTGTCATTGTAAGCCTAGAGATATGAAAATCATTTACACATTTAAATGATTTTTATATTTCCCTAAATAACGCTCTATGGCTTAACATAACAATTAATAGCTAGTTACATGACCGAACATATATACTTTTCAAGTGACAATATATTAAAAATAGCATCCATATTTCATATGAATATCTACATTTTATATACTAATACCACCCCGTTTTTCAATTAGGGCATATGCCTATTTTTTGGCAGAGTTAAGTTGACGTCTGTTGTAAAACGCATTACAAATATCTAACCATTTCGCCGCTTCAAGACTGTAGTATATATCTTTATTAACAACTATTTTAGCACTTTATACATTGAAGAGTAGAACTGAAGACAAATGGAAATTTATATGAATGAATCAAATAGAAATACAGTTTCAAATTACAATTTTGAATTTCATGACCAGCATGTTTACAGTTCAAAAAATGTTTTCGTACCCAAATATTGCTTTTGTATTGTATACATATATAGTTAATGGAAAATAATACAAGCCAGAAGTGAAGCATTTTATACAGTCATGTTTATAGAATTTCGTTTTGTGTTTAGTTCTATACACTATTTGCGAGGAACCAAACATCCTAGCGAAAACTTACAATTATACCCTCCTACTGCAAATATTAAATAACTTGTGCCAGAATCGTGTAGTTCGTTCCGAAGCCTCTAAGATCTTTTAAGGGCCTCCCTCGAAAATTTCACTGATTTTGGTAGTTTTCAAACTCAATGAAACCTGCTCAATGAAACAATCACACTCTAAATTAAATATATGTTCAAGTTCAATATCTTTTCTTTAATAATGACGATTCTCATTCGTTTTCAATAATAATCGACTAAGAAAAAAAATAATTTGTGGGGGGCTTTTTTATCGTAAAGTCTGATATTGCTGTCAGAATACTGCATATATGTTATCGATTACGTAATATTTGCGTAGACAACTGAGTAGTCTATCATCTGTATGAATAATTTTTAGTCTTTTCATCCTAATTATGGAGTTATAAAGCAAAAACACTAAATTTCAATGTCAATCTGGAGCGGGTCCCTGTGCGGAGAACGGGGCGGCAGATGGCTGTTAGCCTTCATGCGCAGAGCTTGTGTCGAATTTTTCTGTAATAGAGCTGCTTGCCGCTTCCCGCGCTTTTTAGATAATTTATTTTGGTTGTGCGCAACATAGTCGCTTGTTTTGCTTTACATTATAAGTTTGATAACAATCGTAATATTATCGTTAATTTCACCCTGTTTGGATAGTACGAAATGGTCCAACGCATTAGGGGCCATGCGCTGTTGATGTGGTAGTGAGTTCAAATCTTCAATCCGGGACATGCTTTTTGTTTATTTCTTTCCTCGTAAAATTATTTTGTTTCGGTTATGATATGACTTATGATGATAAATGCATGATTAAAAATACTGCGCATAATTCTGTTTTGTGAATACGCTCGTTTTATCCTAATGTTCTGTAAATCCAGCTGAAACAATTATTATCTTTTTGCTTTAAATTTATGTGATGTTTTTACATATCTTTTTAGTAAGATTAAAAATATTGTTTACCTTATAATAACGTCGGAAAATTAAATAAAGGAAACAAACATGTGCAGAAAATCGAAAATTTCCAATTAAACAAAAAAATTTTGAACAACATACATACTCACGGCTATAAATCCCTAAAAGGGAAAAAATATTAAAAAAAGGTTCGCTAAACAGAGGGCTCAGATAATGAATGCAAAATTGTAAGTACAAATTTTTCTACCAATAAAACACTTTAGGCATATTTTATATATTGCACGGAACATAGTCGAAAAGTTTTGCCATATATTATATTGTTCGTTCGCAATCCTAATATAATCGTCAATTTCGACTCTTAGCTCTAAGATCGAAGTGGTGTAACGCGTTAAACGTTTCACGCTCAGTGATGAAGGTACAGAGTTCGATCCTCAACCTTGCGACAGTATTTTAGTTTGTTTTTTATTCGTAAAATAAGTATTCTTTTATTTTCTCCTTCGGATCACGATGAATGCATTATTAAAAATACCTGCTGCTATTTATTCTGTTTTGTAAATATGCTTGTTACGTTTTACCCTATAGCTATGTTCCGTGAATAATCTTACCTTCTAACTTTTCTTTCAAATCTGGGTGTTTTTTTTTATTTATATGATGTGTATTACACTTCTCCACTTTAGTCATATTTCTACTTTTTAAGAAAAAATATATAATTATCTTAATATATGTATTCGAACCGTTCTTCGATCAATTATTTTGATCCATTGTATTTCATTCATGTGCTATTAATTCTGATTTAGGCTCCAAAAACGTATTGCTTTACAAGGGGATGAGAAATATGCAATAAATCGGGAACCTCAATCATCTCGCCAAGTTCAATTAACAGAGTAAGTAAAATAGACCAGGAGCCGATATTTATAAATTTTTAGTCTTTCATTGAACTTTGTATTTTGTAATAAATTGTGAAAAAGTTATCATACCCAATTGAGCCTATACTTATATATTATGAATTAATTTCAGTTCAACTGAGATGATGGAAGAAAGTGTATTTTTGTCCCACAATACCGACAGGGAGAAATCATTGGAGAACACGGCTACTGTATCTAATGCACCTGAACTAGGCTCATCAACTGTGATAATAGTGCTCTTAAACGCACCTTTACTTTTGTATTTAAAAAAAACGTAAAAGTATATTAATTTAAAGATTAACAGCACCATCACCATGCCATGCTTTTTCAACACAGTAAATCGAACGATGCATGTGCTCGAATATATTAAAGATTAGCACTGATATTAACAGACTGTTAATTTAACAATAAATAACCCTTTTAAGTCCGGTATATTCAGAACTTCTGTCTCTTTTATTATTTAAGTTATTTAGTCGCGGTGGATAAGTTATTTAATATAGCTATCTTGCACAATTTGGCGTAAAAACTATTTTATATGAGTTGAAGTATATTTTCAGCCGTAAAATTTCGGGAAATGTGAATTTAGATAATCAAGAAAACTTTTGAACAAACCTCTAATTAATTAAATGAACAAGTACAAAAGACGCACATTTATAGCCTCCTTCAAACAAGAAACTACAAACAGGTATTCATGAATCTGTGCCTACAAATACCTAGTTATAACTTAGTTTTTAATATTGAAAAGAACCTTAAGAATTGCCTTTTGCTTTCTGCACCATCTCAATAAAATGATAATTTTTATGAAAATTATTTGGGTTTTATAATTTACTTATGTTGAATCAGTAGTAAGTAAGTATTCATGAAAAAAATGCCTACTCCTGTTCTATAATTTGAGTCGATTTTTTGTTCAAGTGTGGATTTTTGACGTCGTGATATTATTATTATATAATTACACGTTACTTCATTTCTACTGCCATCCACGTACACTTTGTTGTGTCGGTTAAGAATAACATAAACCCCTTTTACTATGTCACGTGAAACGTATCATCACGACACCAACATTCTTCTCGACATGTTCCCCTGCTATATTCCAAAGGTATCAAGAAATAAGTTTTGTGGAAATAAAGTTATTGTACTGTTGAAGTATTTGTTTTATTTTTATAACAATATTCACTTAGCGAAAAATAATTAACACATAATCAATACGCCGCGCCGATCGTACAACGTAGTACGAGACTGTTTTGGTAGATGGCGCTATATCTACATCTATATCGCTATAATCTATAGTTATCATAGTTGCTAATAGATGGCTTGTTTTACGAGTTCTATTAAAGGTGAGGAAACGGCAGGGGGAAGCCCAAATGCCGTTTCAAGGTTCTCACTTTTTCGTGGGACGCCCTTAATAGCTTTACTGTAATTTTTAAAAGTCCAAGAATAATTGAACTTATTTTAAAGTGACTCCACACAAGCTTCCCAAGTGCAATACCACCAATGGAGCCCGTAGATTACATTTGGAAGGCTCGTATAGATTACCTTATAATTTTTGAAATTAAAATATATTTAAAGACATCCGTAAAGTTACGTTACAGAAAATGAAATCTATAATGAATAAATTATTTAAGAACAGGAACCAATAATATCTTGTTTTATAAAACTTTGAATCACAAACAATATGTACTTTTGAATCCAATAATAAAATATTAGTATAATCTTGTCCATCATGTTGTATGCATCAAGTTATTTAACAGATGAGAAGGCGTTAGAAGCGTGGTGCGAGCGAGACGGCACTAGTTAGTGTGCGAGCGAGACGGCACTAGGGGTGCGGCGCGGGGGGCGCCGGGGTGCCCGACGGGGGCGGCATCAGCACCTGCTGCAAATACATATATTTTTATAATCTCAAAAACAATATGATTATACTATAAATATTTATAATAAAGAGAAAAAAATAATAATATCATTCTCAAGAGTTGAATAAAATGACAGAACAAAAGAAATATGCAGATCGATAAAACAAACACTACGTATGCAGACAACAAATATACAATCTAATTTTAAGAATAAGCAAATATTCTTGGAAGATTATATTTTGCAAACTTTTGACGATAGAAAATGGACTCAATTATACACTAAGAATATAAACCCTCAGTCGCTTTATAAGACACCAAAGGGTAGAAAAAATATAAATTTTACTGCAGTATATAAATATGAAATCCAAAACTTAGATTTTTTAACAATGTATTGTAGACAGAGGAGTATTTTTTTTTATTTAATCTTCAGAAACGCAAAAGGCTTTTTCAAAAAGATTAATGTAAATTTAAAATACATAAAAAAAACACTTCTATCTATTGCCAATATGTGTGATCAAATTGATAATATATTAATTATTTCTATCACTGGAAGACCCCTTGTTATTAGAAGTAATGTCATCTAGTGACAACTTATAACACTACTAAATTCTACGGGTGGGCAAAATGTGACAGTATAAATAATAGAGCTGTTTACAGAAAGTGGGGCTTTTGGTAAGTACCTCAGATACAAAATGTTTAAGAGGCGTACGAATCTAAGATTCTTAAGATTGGAATAACATCAAAAATTATATTGTGTATTAAAGACAAATTTTGTAATGGTAGGATAATTATCATCATAAAACAGTAAATGACCAAAACACGTGTTACGAAATTCAACGATAAACATGTCACTTTCAAAGATTTTGACACAAATTATATTAATGATTGTTTCATTAATAGCATTAAGCTTTTTGAGAAATGGATAATAAAATGAAATAATAAAGGCAAAATTAAAAATGGCAGAGTTGTTTTATTCAAATTAAAAAAATAATAAATATTTTGTAAATTTTTTGAATTCTGACAGCTATCGTTTTTTGTCATGTCAGAGGTTACAAAGCTATGTTGGCTGTTTTTTTAAATATTAGTCTATTTTTATAAATGTCAAATTTACATCAAGACCTATCTACGACGCTTTCCATCGTTAACTAAAAATAAAAGTAAGTGATACATTTTAATTAATAAAGATATAAGCTTTACGTAAGTGGATCTGTGGATAAACTAACTCCATTAAGGGTATCATAATAATATCATTTAAAATACTGATTTAATCTATATGATAGAAGTTACAACAATAGAAATTTGGTGCAACCATGGGTTGTTCATTATGCATCAGGGACCTCAAAAAACTAATCAATAGGGGCTCGGTCTTAGCAATAAAAGTATGAATGTTTTTTTTTATAACTTTCTTAAACAAAAACTGACTGTTTTAGCAAAACAAAAATGATCAATCAAATTAATGTCATTAATAAAATAACTTTCTTTATTATCATCATTGACTTTAAAAATGTTTTATCACATCTGGATTGGTAATGAAAAATAGACTGCGAAATTAAAAATATAAGGTTTAATTAAGGTGCTAATTTGATTCATTAGCATATGTATATATACATAAAAATATGTGGACTATCTTTAAAAAATTCATAAGAGATGTTCGTAATTTAATATCTTAAAAACTTAAACTGCGAGCACTGTCAGTTCTTGAAAAATCTTTTCAAAGCGAAAAAAAAAAGTTTTCAAAAAAAATTTTTTTTCAATGAAACTAGCTTATCGTTGAACCCCACACTTGGCAAACAGAACGCAATCCGACCATCATAAAACGTGTCGGTGTGACGTACGTTTCACTCGCGAGCGATATTGGCTAGCGCGAGCTCGTGCTCTAGGGGGAACATGTCTTTGTAGCGACTGGACAGCTGATGGCCGCCAAAGTCCTCGCCTCGCATCGCGTGCCTATATCTCACTCCGTTGGATGTGAGGCCCTGGATAAAGGCCAATTTTGTATTGTATATTATTTTGATTAAAGTACACAGATTTATTAAAAGGTTAAATCCTGGCTGGCTAAGAGAAACAGAGACATAGAAACAAGCATTACATTTGCATTAGATGAAATATGATGAAACGGAATATAAATTGCTAAAGTGTAAAAAAACTCAAAAAACATAGATTCGTATGAAATATGATTGAAATTAAAAGTAGAACAGTAGTTTAGTAGTATCGTCCAAATTGATTACTTAAAGGTCCCTTCCACCTCTTCTTATATTATATGCCATGCACATGAACAGCTGTAGTTTTTAAATTAAATAACTTATGACTCATGATAAAATAATAAACAAAATAAGTCATACTCAAAGTAAAAAGAGCGATTTTTATAATTTTCAAATTGCAACGACGAGAAGGGGTCCCATTTGCGAAAAATACATTTTTAAAAGTTAAGTGATTGTAGAATATTTAGTACGGTAGTAGACAAGACTTAGCAATTAATATTATGTATGTTGCATGTGTGTAGTAAACATCTACTTGGGACGTCGGGAACTTAGTAGTTTAGTATAGGGAGACGTCATATTTGTAGTTTAAGTACCAGGGTTTCGATGTACGTCTAAGTCCAGATACTAGGTCTTGCAAGTATTTTGTTCGAAAATGATCTGTTTCTATCTATTCATACGGGTTAAAACTGTATACTGTAGACGTGATACCTTTTATCAAACTTGATGAGTTTAATAGTATTGAATAATTTAATAGCTTTTTGAACCCTAAAATTGTCATAGAGAGCATAATCGCGTGTTCCAATACCAGGCTGGCCAACTTTATGAGTTAAATAGAATTCGATACCAGCTTATCTGTCAATTAAGATAGCATAGCATTATTAAGAAGAGAGCATATCCGCGAATAGTTACTCTTTGGGCTATACATGCAGTTACTTGCAAGTATGTTTGATTGCGCCCTAGTACAAATACTTGCAAGGAAATATCAGCGTTGAAATACTGGTAATTTAAATAAGTTCTGTCCTTAGTACAGTAGTCCCAGTGGACGATGATTGTTCAGGCCGATTTTTTACTAGACTTTGAGAGAGAGAGAGAGAGAGAGAGAGAGAGGAGAGAGAGAGAGAGAGAGAGAGGAGAGAGAGAGAGGAGACAGATAGATATTTCGTATGTCTGTCTGTGTGTGTGTGTTTTTGTTATGTGTAACATTGCCGACGGCATTGGTATGATGTTACCTGCAGCGGGTGGTGGTGGTGCGGCGGGGAGGCGGCCGGGGGCGCGGCGTTGAGGTAGGCCACGTGGTGGTGGTGCCCGCCGCCGCCGCCCATCAGGGGACACAGCACCTGCGATTACAATATTATTGTGAGCATATCCTTTATATTCTCACTTATATGACAGCCGAAAATTATATGAAATTTTAAGAAACGATTTAAAAAATATATAATTAAAGACAAAGATAGTGCCGGGGTCACAAGGTGTACTCTTCACATCGACAAGGATAAAAGCATACGGATCTCTTCTTACTTTTATTAATATTTATTTCCCTCTTGTCCGCACTAAAGGAATAATCGGATTTTGATATTTTTGATAAGTGAGTATGAGTATACGATATTCGAAGTATTCAACGTTATCTCCTTATTAAATTTGTCATTGGATCCATCGACTAGTGTTGGCGCCAAAATTAATGTTGTTTTACATTTCAATCTTACAAATTTCGTTTGAATTGCGAAGCGGAGAGAGGATCACGAATATATTATACAAGCGGTAAGAAAACGTACGAATGCTTTCATCGTTCTCGATGTGAAGAAATGGCCTCCTGCCCAGCTAGTACGAGCGGTGTTTAAACCAATTATCGCGTGGGATAAAGCAGCCATCTCTTACGCACTTACTTAGTATCGTATACTGCCATCTCATTCTAACCGTTATCGTGTTGATAAAATAGCGCTCGTGCTTGCCCTTCTGTTGTTTATCGAATTTTGCATGCAAATTAGAGGCGACTAACGGTATTGGAGCTTTGGACTTTTGGGCGATGCGGTGGGAGACCTATCACCGGCAACCTTTATTTTACCGTCTTTTTCCCACTGAAATTCCAAAAGTAGCTGAGGAGTTTCTAGCTCTGAAGCTCTGGCTACCTTTTTTAGGGATTTATAGCCATGAGTAAATGTATGTATGTATGAAATATCTGTATTTTTGTCTAAATGCAGTTGCAGGACGCAAGCCAGGCATAAATATGGTAATAGCATTTAGTTGTAATAGTATTTTTCTGAACAGTGTTATTAATAATCGCGGACAAACATACATACAGGTCAAACACAGAACCACCTTTATTTTTGTCGGTTTAAGCACTAAAACCTTCTCCTAAATGTAGCGAATACTTTTCTGAAAACTGCAACCAAATAGCTTTAACCAAACGCGAGGTAATCGCGGACAGACATACAAACATAGTTACCTGGAAGGGCGGCTGCTGGTAGTGCGGGTGGTGCTGCGGCGAGGGCGAGGGCGGCGGGTACACGGGCGCGCCGCCCAGCACGCCCTCGTTGCCGTGGTACATGCGCACCTGTGCAGCACGGTATGCTTGTAAACACTATACATTTGGGTGACGAGGACTGTACGTATGACGAGCTCTAGACGGCTAACTCACTCGCACACTAGCAGCGTCATAAAAAATCGTACATCGCGGTATCGAAATGTTTCTCTAGCTAAATATAAATACAAATTCTAAGTTGTTACACAGCAGGATGTACTGGCCAACTTATTTTCGCTGTTCCCACATACACAATTGTTACGAAACACAAATTTAAATAAGATGCACACATTCACGTTGTATTAAATTTTTCTGCTATGATATATTATAACACTGCATTACTCGCAACAGGAATGTATACTTTCTAAAGTCATATGTGTGTTTAATGTATCAGGCCTAAATAATGGTGGTTTAGAATAGTCCTAATCCACCCTTATTTGTTGCTAATTAATCGTAAAAAAACAACTTAGGTTATCGCTCATTCCAATCGCTTCCAATATCCTTCTGCTCTGCTCTACTTTCAAAAGCGATTGTAGAATATATAATTTTGGGAAATCCGATTTTAGGATCTACGTATGCATCTCCATGCATTATTTTCGACATAGTTGTCATTATAATAAAAAATAGTGTTTCTCACCATATGCGGGTAGTGCAGTTGTTGCGGCGCAGCGTGGTGCGGGTAGGGCACGAACTGCTGCACGGGCCCGGGCGCCAGCAGCGGCTGCCCCGTCGCCGTGGCCACGCCCACGCCCGCGCCCACGCCCACTGCGGAACGAAAACAGTTAGTTAGTCGATTTACTCTTTTGTACACATTTCGGTTTTCAGCGAAAATTACATACTTAGTAATCGATTATAAGTAGAATTTAAATTATTAGAAAAACTAATTGCATTATAAAGCTTGTTGTACGGAATGTGTTCGACAATTTAAAACACATACAAATTTACACTGACAAGTGAAAGCACTTAACATTCATCACCTTACATTACAACTATAACTACCTCCCCTCCTTCATCGCAAGACCTTACATAAATATACTCACGGAATTCAGGCCTTTCCGACACAGATTGACTAGCCATTAGGCTATTCATTGCTCCGTTTACCGCATTAACCTTTATCCCTTTATGACATTTACAATCCCTACTTAATATTATAAATTTGATTACAAGTGTGTTTGTTACGTTTTCACGCAAAAACTACCGAACCAATCATCATGAATCTTTGTACACATATTCTTGGAGGTATTAGAAGTAATACTTGAACATGAACACAATGAACCAAGCGTTTTTTGATGACACCCATCATGTGAATATTTAACAGTACGAAATCTATCGCATTAGCTTCTATATAAATGTGTGTGTATGTATGCTCACCCTTCCGGTAGCTGCGTGGAGGCTGCGCGGGCATGGGTCCGTGCTGCGCGCCGCCCGCGACCCCCGCGCCGCCGCCCATGGCCGCGCCGTACGCCAGCTATACACAAAAACGTTATTAACTATCATGTCTATGTACGTAATAGGGGCAACCTAGAAAGAATTATTACGTTGGATCTTAAGAGGCCCTCGTATTACGTATCTTTAGCGACTGACGCTAGTTGCACAATTGTCGCTGTCAGTGTCATAAATTTGTATGCGATTTGACATTTTTGACAGCGACAATATTGCAACCTGCGACACAATCGTAGTTGCAAAAGGTACGTAATTAGGGCGAGGGTTGTCTAATGTCTTGATACATATAGAAAAGGATGGAAGGAGTAATAGTTCTGCTTCGGACTTAGGACTATCCAAAAGAATAGGGCAAATCAATGAAGCCTAGGGATTTCCCCTCTCAAACTGTTATTTGCCCATAGTGCCCGTCTATAAGAAACGCATGGATCCGCCTTTGTAAGAATATTAAAAATATGAAGAAGAAAGAAATATTGCAGGAATCTATAAGCTTAACAGTGAATACTATATGTAAGTTTTTAATTATAATATTTTTACAGCTTATAATATCGCTGCTGCTAGAAATAAACAATCGCTGCTAGTTTGCTTAAGCAACTAAAATATATCACAAACAAAGTTGATATTAGGAAACATAAATAAATCAATTTAAAAACACAATTATTGATATAAAAAACAAATCCACACGAAAAAAGTAAAGATATTAATTAGTTTTTATTAATAGGAAGCACTCGCAAATCAAAACTTAACCCAATTAATAATTCTGCCACTAATAATAAGTAACCTCTGATAAATTGACCTCCGTAGCAATCGACAAGCACATATCCAAGATACATAAAGTGACGAGGTAAACACAGAAAAACCTATGATTATTTTAATTATATTAGCTGTGGCAACTGGCTAGAGACCAAAAATTTACAACAAAAAAAAAAACATCTTTTCCCCACTCATCTTTCAAAAGTGGCCGAGGATTTTTTGAGACTGGCCTCCTTTAATGAGGATTTAGTCGTGAGTATATCTATGTATTGTTATTTGAGACATGTGGAAGATATATATTATGTGGTTTTCCCGTAAATGCAATTTGACTGTATGGCCCACTGGCCACTAAACTGTTAAGGCGCCGTTGGTTCAGCGAAAAATATCATCTGAGGGGGTGCGGCCCCCGCGTAGGCGCGGGGAAGCGCCTGCGCGCCGATCGAGCGGCCGTCTCCCCGACGCGACGCCGCGTGCGCGCGTTTTAAAAACATACAGTAGGGTAAGCAATACAGTTATTGTCAACTCGACAGTTTTAGCCACTCGCAAATATTTTCTATGGTATGGGTTCGGACATTTGTTTATGATTATTTACATTTTCTTTCTAAAATATTTACGAGTGGTTATAACAGTCAGGGTGACGAAAACTGTATCGCTTGCCCTAGGTTATCAATTTCAAAAATAGTTTCTACCATGGCCGTTTACAATATAAAATGTAATGATACGATAGATTTGTCTACCCCTGTCAGTTTATACAAAATTATTACAGTGATAATTTCATAACTTTTGTCGTGTCGTGTCGGCTTAGAATAACACTACCCCATTTCTACCCGTGATCGTAAGAGGCGACTAAGAGTATAGGGGCTTTTGAAGTGATTTTTGGGCGATGTGGTTAGAGAACCGTCACCGAAATCATATATTATTACCATCTTTTCCCAAATCAACTTCCAAAGCTCTGGCTATCCCGTTAAGGGATTTATAGCCGTGAGTATATGTATGTATATAATTTTCAGTTTACACCTGTAACTATTTAATATTATTAATTGAAATTAGAAGTTACTTTAACGGTTCTTTTTCCCATTCCTAATAAATTAAACAATAAAATATAAAAATGAGTGCAATCTATGAATTGAATGAATTCTTTTATATTTGCTAATGCTAACCGTACGCACGGTCACTCTCACGCCTACATTGACGCGCATCGTATACAGATAGGTCACTCGCACACTAACGGCGCCGCACGCGCGTAAATTGTAAGATCTGTAACACAAGGCGCGCACGACATAGGTCCATCCCCTAAAGCAGCTCGCCGAGCACTGATCGGGCGGCGGGCGGCGCTCGGGCACGAGTAGGACTGCGAATATCGATGTTTTTAAAATATTTGTTTTATTGAATTTATTAAAAAAGAAAACTAATCGCCAATTATTATTAGAAATACAAATGCTCAAATTATGATGCAAGTTATATGTAAGTAGGTAAAATAAATAAAATATAAAATCATTTTAAAGAGTGTAATTAGAGGTATGTTGGCGATTTTTTTCTATCGAGCGAAAATTTATTAATCACGTTTCGAATCGCCAATTTCACAGCAGAAAAGCCTCAAGATTTTGATGTATTTTTTTCAAAACCATATTGTTATAAACATACGCATTATAATGTTTCAAAAACTCTGTTCGCTGGACTAACGGCACCTTAAAGACGCTTCTTTCAGGGATAGAAAACCAACCATGTAACTTACTTCGCCATGTATTTCCCTACCGCTAACCGTTACCGTAACACAAAATAGAAGTTCGATTAGGTACATCTCCGGTAAAATTCGAATTCATGACTGCACATCTTCGTCACTAATGTGTTGTAAAAGTAAATATGTTTTTAGTAACTTACGCGATTATATCAGTAACAAAAGCAGTTATACTTAAATAAAACATTGGTATAATAAAATACATACATATACTCACGGCTATATTTCCCTAGAAGGGGTAGCCAGAGCTAAGGAATTATAAATTCCTCAGCCACTTTTGGAAGTTGAGTGGGGAAAAGATGGTAAAATAAAGGTTTTTGGTGATGGGTCTCCAACCGCATCGCCCAAAAATCCAATAAAAAGCCCCAATACCCTTAGTCGCCTCTTACGACACCCATGGGTAGAAAGGGGTAGCAACATTCTAAGCCGGCACTACACGGCAAATAATTGCAATAAAATCATTTTAAATATAGAACAGTATACAACAAGATTTTCTTAATTCTTTTATGATTCTTTTATTAACTAGCAAACTCAGTGGCTTAGGTAAAATAAAAAATGAAAACTTATCATTTGTAAGCGATAGAATTCCAGGTAATCATCAAGTTTTATTATAATAAAATACATGTTATTCCAATAATGTACAGAGTACACCAGTAATTAAATGCATTATCTGTTAGTGATTAGCACGTCCGAACGGGTAGCATTTATACACGATGACTAACACAATTGTAGATACAGCATCATTTATAATTATATACTTTAAAATTACAGAGTTGGAACCACTAGTTGTGGTTAAATCAGAAGGTAAAAATTAAGAAAAAGTAAAAAAAAACATTTGTAATTTTTATTACATTGTAATTTAAATATTATAAGTAATTTATTTTAAGTGAATGGTTTGCTAAACGTTTGACTTGTTTGTATCATAATTCAGTTTATAATATCGAAGATTATATTTAATTGGAACTGAATATAATTAATAAAATTCTCTAGCTAGTAAAATCATCGTCAGAAATGGAATAATTGCATAGGTATCTCAATCCCCCTTTTAAATCTAATCATTTAAAGCAAACCGATACGATTGAGTTATCAACACAAATTTTTCTGGTTTACCTTATTTGTGTTTAATATAGAATTATTATTAACTTTTTATAATAATTTTATTTATTTTAGCTTTTGTTTGTTAGTTTATATTATGCGAAGCCCTATAAGAGTTAATGTTATGGCACAATTAATAAAATAATCTGTATCAACTCAAACATCACCACATGAATGCATTAAATGATTTGAATTTGAAACCTAATAAATAACGATCCGTCAGTACCAATTCATTCAACAGCGCCCAGAGCAAGAAACTCTCAAACACTAAACACAAAACCTAGAAAAAGAAACAAATTGGTCAATAAAATCCAATATGAATGAGTAATCTACAACATCGAGCGCGCAATCAGTGCTACGGTAAGATAATGAACCGGGCAGCTAATCGCGAAGGTCACGCTACTTATCTCAATCGCGCGCGCACCGTCCTACTGACCGCACGTCGTCATGTGGTTCTACATCCTACTAGTATGCATTCTCATAAAGCTATACAACAAATACCACTGCGGATGGTGCTACGACAGAACCTACATGACTGGCAAGATCGTCGTAGTCACCGGAGCCAACTGCGGCCTCGGCTACGAAACAGCTTTAAACTTAGCCAAAAGAGGAGCAAAGGTTATCCTAGCATGCCGCGATCACAAAAAAGGAACTACAGCGGCGGAAGATATCCAAGCGAGAACCGGTAACAAGAATGTTCTGTACAAAAACTTGGATCTGATGTCCTTGAAATCGATCCGGAGATTCGTGGAAGACTTCAAAAGCAGCGAAGTTAAGTTGGACGTTTTGATTAATAATGCGGCGACGACGGGACACGCCCATGAGAAGACTGAAGATGGAATAGTAAAAGAGATGCAAACGAACCATTTTGGACCGTTTTTGCTAACGATATTATTAATTCCGCTTTTGAAAAACGCTGAAAACGGCAGAGTTATAACGGTCTCGTCAATGGCACATTTATTAGGAAAGATCGATTTAGACAACATTAATGAAGTGTCAAATAAGACTGGCAGAAGACATATGTTCCAAATTTACTGTAACACTAAACTGTGTAACGTTTATTTCAGTAACGAACTAGCTAGAAGACTTAAACATACAAGTGTGACTGTGAACAGTTTACACCCGGGACATATTTACACGTCGATATATAGAAATAGTGATTGGTTGTCTGCGGGTGTTATGAACATAATACTATCGACGTTCTTCAAAACGCCCGTGGAGGGTATACAGACGATAGTGTATTTGGCTGTATCTGCCGACGTCTCGGAAACGAGTGGCAAGTATTTCATGGATTGCAAGGAAGCTGATATTTATAAATCGGCGAAAAATGAGAAAATACAACAAGAGCTGTGGGATCTTTCTGTGAAGATGGTCGGTTTGAAACCCGAGGAACTTAAGTTTTGATTTATTATTCGATAGTTAGATGTACTAAATTTGTAAATATTTTTTTACTAGATTTATAATTAAAGTTGTTATTATCTAACATTCTTTTTTTTTATTGAAGGTATATAGGAATGAACATATTTGAGCTTTTTGTTAATCGCACTGGAGACAATAGACTCAATGACATACATAAAAAAAAGGCGTAGCGAAAGTTTTAGAACGATTCAACCGGAACTTCTTAATTGAAAATGGCAAAAAAATATAAATAATCGTACGTGGTGATTTGTAAGGCACAGCAAGCATTCAATCAAAAAGAACTAGAGACCAAGACACCCACGGGGAGTGGGTGTCGAGGGATGGGTGAGTGGAGTGGATGGGACAGTGCTAAGATACAATTAAGTTTTATATTTAAAAGTAGTTTTCCTCAGTGATATCTCATATTTATATTTAGCTTCTTTGGAAAACCTATTATATCTCTTAAGAACAACAAGAATAACTTAACAAGACCACACTAAATCAGCATTACGGAAGCGCGATCGAAAAAAATACAGTTCTTACATTTTAAAAATCACAGCGAAGTCTTATAAGCATATATTTGTCAACATACATACATATACTCACGGCTGTAAATCCCTAGAAGGGGTAGCCAGAGCTAAGGAATTACAAATTCCTCAGCCACTTTTGGAAATGTGAGTGGGGAAAAGATGGTAAAAATAAAGGTTGTTGGTGATGGGTCTCCAACCTCATCGGCCAAAAATCCCTTAAAAGCCCCAATACCGTTAGTCGCCTACACCCACCGGAAGAAATGGGGTAGTGCTATTGACACTACACAGCACAGCGGAAATATAGCTACAAAAACCATGATACATTTAATACGCGTCTGCCTACTGTAGTGACGGAAAACCGGTACAAATACGTTATTGCGGAAATATTTAAAGAGGTCAAGGTCGAGTCGCATGGTCATTTAATAAGGCTACTTTTAATAAGCCTACATGACTTTATGTTATGTGTTATCATACGAGGTTGACAAGAGGTAATGACCTGGCGATTTTTAAAGTTGATAGTATCACCAGGGTCGGGAGTGAGTAGCATTTTAAAGTTGCACGATAATATTTTTTTTACGTAAACTAAATTTTATTCTCGACTTTTGTTTCGTTCATAAAAATTTGTATTTTCTTCTTGTTCTTTTGAGTTTGTTATAATAAACATACTTACTTTAAACCTTTTACTCTAACACTTTAAACTTATTAGCCAGAAGCTATATGTGGTAGAATTTTTATGTTCTAAATGTAACAATTATATTTTAGATCACATTGTATATGCTGTGTAGTGTCGGCTTCGAATAGCACTACCCCATTCTTCCGGTGGGTGTACGTAAGAGTCGACTCACGGTATTGGGGCTTTTAAGGGATTTTTGGGCGATGCGGCTGGAGACCCATCACCGAACCTTTATTTTACCATCTTTTCCCCACTCAACTTTCCAAAAGTGGCTGACGAATTTCTAATTCCTTAGCTCTGGCTACCCCTTTTAGGGATTTATAGCCGTGCTTATATGTATGTATTTTATATTCAGACTGAGTCTTTTCCTGCAGCAATGATAAAATGACTAGTAAACATTGACGACACTTCAAACCACAAAAACCTAAACAAAAATGTTAAATGGGGTAAGTAAACACACTCAGCTCAAAACGGCACTCGTTAATAACAATCTGCAAGTTAGTATGACCATATTCATGGCAAGGGGTAGGCAGAACGCGGTACAGACCGGCTCGGGGCGCTCCTTGTCTCGCAGAACTAGTACGGGGGCGTATTGGCGACACTCGCAGCTTAGCTCCATCTGATTACCCATTGCGGTATTATTGAACCAATTTAAAAAGAATGCATTTAAATTTTTAATAATAAAACGTACATGAAGAAATATATAAAACTGTCAGTTAAAGTAAATATGTGAGTTTAATGCCACTCACTGATATTCAATCTGGATTGAAATTATAAACATCTTTCACGCCGTACACACACAAAGGGTTGACTGAGTTACTAGTACCTAAAAATTACCAAAATGTGAAGTAGGGTGGAGTTTGGAGATATACCGTGAGGAAGTATAGTAAGTGTGTAATAGTTGATCACTTAAGTGAGTTATAAATTGATGATTTACATAAACATAAACGTTCACGCCGAATGTCCCCGAAGGGGTTGGCAGAGGTTTTTTTTTTATTATTTTTTATTTTATAACTAATTTATTTTAAATGTTGTTAAAATTAAGTTGTAAAAATTTATGTTACTTGTTCTTCTTGTGCCTACAAATGGCGAATAAACGTTTTTCTTTCTTTCTTTCTTTCTAATACTTTATTGATGATTTA
>OY755190.1:14549071-14702698 GCA_963576735.1 Bedellia somnulentella
GACAGAGTTACTATACTAGTACCTAAGAATTACCAAAATGTGAAGTAAGGTGGAGTTTGGAAATATACCGTGAGGAAGTATAGTAAGTGAGTTATAAATTGATTATTTAACGGGAACTATATGAGAGAAAGCATATGATTGTGTATTTTGGTATCGATAATCACTGGTCAGCATGATCTGCGAGTCAGCCGAGTAGCAAGTAGAGGTGAGCGAACTGATATATCAGGTATAACATGTAATTTTTCTAGTTACAATCAATACGCAAATTTATCCTAGTTTTACATTGTACATACATACATACATACATATACTCACGGCTATAAATCCCTAGATGGGGTAGCCAGAGCTAAGGAATGAGAAATTCCTCAGCCACTTTTGGAAGTTGAGTGGGGAAAAGATGGTAGTACAAAGGTTGTTGGTGATGGGTCTCCAACCGCATCGCCCAAAAATCCCTTAAAAAGCCCCAAGTCCGTTAGTCGCCTCTTACGTACACCCACCGGAAGAAATGGGGTAGTGCTATTCTAAGCCGACACTACACAGCAACATCGTGTTTGTATAAAATATAGTAACTTTTGCAGTTTTACAAATTTTGCTATATCTCAAAATTTATTGTAAATGTTCAAACCTCTTTTCTTTATTAGTTTTTATTGAGATCTAAAGTACATATTTTTTTTAGATACATTATTTATTTAACCGTGATAGCCCAGTGGGTAGAACACTCGGTTATCGTGCAAACGACTAGTGTTTAAATCCTGGGTCGGGCCTACACCAATTTGTCTTTTCTAAAGACATATGTGTGGTTAATTTATCATGGTTGTTAACGGTGAGGGAAAACATCGTGAGGAAACCCACATGGCTGAGTTGTACTTAGTCATGTGACAGTGTATTCGTACAAAACGGCGATAGGCCTGCCCCCTATCACTTGAGTACACTGTCCATACAAAACGTGGGTACTCTGAACACCAGGTGACAAAGTCACGTGATGTTCAGAAGTATTAGTACCTCTGCCAACCCCTTCGGGGATATTCGGCGTGAACATTTATGTTATTTATTTATTTATTTTGGACAAACAACAGACACAGACTGAATACATTATTTCTAATTAAATTACATGGTGAAATAAGTCTGTATCCAGAACTGTTCATCACAGAATATTTACATTTCTATTATTATTCTATTTACATTTATACACTTTATAAATTTAAAAGTTAGAGGGGGGTACACAATTTTACTACCTAGGGAGTTAATATCTTTCATATTGTTGTTTGTGAAAAATATTGCATGTTTAGTCGCAATGTCATCTTTAAATAACTACTTAAAGATACCCTACTGGTACGTTTAATGAAATGTTTTTTTTATTTAGTTTCATGTATGGCTGCTATCGCGGTAGTAGTCGTTAGTCTGCCAACCCGCAATTGGCCAGCGTGGGGGACCTATATATGGTAGGCTCGAACCCCTTGGTGGGGACATATACTGGCTATGAGGAATGTATGTAGAGCCATTAGTTAATTATTTTTATTTTCGAACAGACAGACGAAAAAGACACTATAAACTTAAAGGGTTTCTTTTTTGGCATTCTGCTACAAAACACTACAAAAAAAAGGTGATTAGAAACCTTCAGAAATTTTATGTCCTTATATAATTTTTGATGTTTAGATAGAGTATCTGTTAAATATTTTTACGTTAAAAAAAATTGCAAGTTTTTTTTAATAAAAATACGTGTAAGACTACTTATTGTTTAATTATTAACTATACTTATTATTTAAGATCATGCAATTCGTATTTCTGTTTTTCATAAGCAATATTTTTGTTTGAGAAAAACATTTCAATTTTATTCCGTTGAAATACATATATATTTTTTTCTCAATTTCTACTTCCTTAAAAATTTTACTTGATTTTTTTAAACAAAACTATACCTATATCATTCAGTAGATCCTACATATCTGAAAACATATGTTATAACTTTCTTTACTCCACTTTAAATGTTCCCAAACACAATAAAACAAATAAATAATCCATATAAATATAGTATTAAAACTCACCGGATGCGGATGTGGTAAATATGTGGGAGGCTGTTGCGCGGCCGCTACCATGGCGTATGCGGGTACTGCCGCCACCTACAAGGAATATTATATTATTACCTGTATAGTGTCGGCTTAGAATAACACTACCTCATTTCTACCCGTGGGTGATCGGAAGAGGCGACTAAGGGCATAGGTGCTTATTAAGTAATTTTTGGGCGATGTGGTTGGAGACCCGTCACCAAAAACTTTTATTATTACCATCTTTTCCCCAATCAACTTCCAAAAGTGGCTAAGGAATTTTTCATTCCAAAGCTCTGGCTACCCCGTTAAGGGATTTATAGCCGTGAGTATATGTATGTAAGTACGAACCCCAGCACCCATGAAGTTATTTGACAAAAAAAATAATAGTTTATATATCGCGATGATTTTTTAATATTTATAGATGATGGTTGTCCACGTGTGTTTATGTTATACTTACCATATGAGGCGGTGGATGTGGTTGTATGTAACTGACACCAGCGCCCATCACTCCTGGAAGTGACACCGGGGTTCCTGGCAGAGGCGTGTGAGGGGTGTGAGGGCGGCTTAAACAAACAACGGTTTATATAAGCTATTTATAATGAAGCGGCCAAACACCAATGGTAAGGTAACCCATGATCTTGGTATTCTAAGAGATCATTTATAAAAATACTTGGGAGAAATTTTAATGCAATACGCATTGTATAAAACAAGTAACGCCATCTAGTGCCTACTTCTAAGGCAGTAATAGGCTATTTGACAGTGATCATAATATACATTTCTTTTATTTCATTAGTCTTAATATTTCTTTCTTAGAGCGATTTGTAATAATGCAAGATAAAAATATTGCATTATTTTTTCGATGCAACTGTCACGTGACTAAAAACGACCGTGATTGACTATTTCTATAATGACGTAGATCGCGCATAAACAGACTGTGTATCGCTTCGCTCATTGGTGTTTAATGCGGAATTGACGTCATTTGTGCTACAGCCGCCATATTACTTAAAGTCGCGTTTTCGCGGCACATTTGAATATTGCATTTTCTTTTTCGATTTTTTAATAAAAAAGCTAAAATGAAGACAGAAAAATATTTTTTTAGGGCTCCTTGTAAACAAATTAACACCGTAAGATAGTTTTCAAAACATGGTCAAATAGCCTATTAATACACAAATGCATTAGCTATTGATCTCATAAAATTTCACAAACTTAATAAAATAAAATATGCAAGATATCGGATTCAAACTACAGTTAAGTGTTAGTTTTAAGAATATCTTTATATAATTTACTTTATCAAATACTAGCCGACCCGACAGACTTTGTACTGTAAATTTGCTTATGCCAAACTTTAGGCGTGTTTTCCGGTACTCAGAGTTCAATTAGGCGTGAATATTTTATTAGTAATTTTTTTCCGGGATAAAAATTATACTATTTGATAATTGGGGTCATTATCTAGCATTCTGCTAAATTTCATTCATTTACATTCTGTAATTGAGAAGCTTTTTCACCTCAAACACACAAACATCTAAACTTTCACATTAATAATATTATATATTAACAGGATTAAGAATATTCTGTGTCACATAGCCTAACATTACAATTTTGTGGCATTCAAAAAACAGAGTTTTTATTTTGAGTTAAATGTATTTTGTCTTTATCTAACAAGCACAGTAGAAACAAGATAAAAAAAAGTGTGGCAACGAAAGGGTTGCTAACTCAGCGTATTGTTGTGAGTGTAACCTCACTAAACTGACTTTCAGTTAGCACCTGACAATAAAATCACATACGGTCTCATTCATAATACATAAACCCAAAACAAAATACTAATATAATTATCATATTAAAAAGAAATAATAAAATGTTAGTGTATAGTCAAAATAAAGCATAATATATAAATAAACCGTAGACGAATACAAATAAATAATAACAATAAATAACACAAAATCCTTACCTATTCTGCGTAGGCGTGTTGGGGCTCCGTGGCGTGAAAGGTTTAGCAGCGGGGTTGAATTCCTTCGCGTTCGGGTTCAAAGTAGATTTCCTAGCTGGGGCTGGAGGGGAGGCAGGGGGGGTTTCCGGTTTGGGGGGGACGGGGGGCTGGAAAAAATAATAATATTAATTTAGTTGTCTGTGGGGGCAGTTCATGAACAATTTACGTGATGACGTCATAGACAAAGATGCTGAGAAAAGAGTTCAAGTGTAGGTTGTATTATGCCCCTTTCTCACTTCTACTGAACAAGTGAAAGCTACCTTTATCTATGTGACCCTTAGGAAAATTATATCTCTCTTCCACTTCTCAGACAAAACTCAATACTAATACCATATTATAACTGTCCTACTCTTTTTCTAAATACTGAAGTAAAGCTATTATTATGTGTTTCTATAAGGCGATATAAGTTTCACATCTATAATAAATTTGCTAAGTTAACAGACTTTAAAAACAAAACTGTTACTGAGGTCAAAAACAGTATATTAAACATCTTAGACAATCTAACATACGATGAAACAGAAGTAATAATTTACAATAACGCACAATAATCAAATTACATATACATATCTTTATAATATAGAAAGAAGGTAAATGGTAATATTCCATTTCATAATGTATTATTGTTTATATATTTACTTATCTTACACTATTCAATAACATATTTATTCTATTTTTCATGTATTTAGTTCTTTAAGCTTATTATAGATGATAAGATTATATCTAATTAATCTAGTATTTAAGTAAAATATTGGTCAAGATACAGCTGCAACCACAATGTAACGGCAATCGTAAAAAGGGTTCTCACAACACAGGATTTGCCTAGCGTGAGGCCACAATTAATCACTACGTCACTGTTGTATTGTATAGAGTTTTCATGCACATCATCATGTTGAGAATTGTGACGTTTTTTTTCATGTGGAGTAAATTAAGATTATTATTATTATACCAAGTCACTGAAATAAATATACATACTAATACACATGCCATTAAATTTTATTAGAGTAGACCGAAACTATTAATGGCCTCTTTGTTCGACCCTGGCTAAAGTATCAAGCTATGTTTGCATTCACCCTTCGTTTCATACAGGCACCATTTTATTCTTCATATTTCTGAAGATGTGCCACTTAAAGTTTTCTATTCTAATAGGTAATTAATACGAAAAAGAATGTTTTTAAGTCTTAGAGATTTATATGTTTATATATATTACATCTTATTAATTATGTTGTTGAGTTATAATCCCTTAACCCAAGACATAACGTTTCTAGGTGCTAACTTGACCAGTGTAATAATTTAGTATATATTGATTTATTATACCTTATGTATCGGAGGGTCCACAGGTCGGGGTGGCTCACGTTTGGGTCTAGGTTCGGGTTCCGCGCATTCCGGACTCACGGATGAAGGTGGGGGCGGTTGCTGGAATTAATATTATAGGTTATTATTTGGTTTTTATTTTTTGCTATTATAAGATTCTTAGCATGTTGCAATTAAATTGATATGAAGGGAAATTCAACATACATATACTCACGGCCATATATCCCAAAAAGGGAAAGCCAGAGATTTAGATCTAGAAACTCCACAGCCACATTTTATTTATTTATTTATTCCAAAAATTATAAATAATAACTATATTTGGAAGTTGAAGGGGACAAGATGGTAAAAATAAAGTATCGTCGGTGATGGGTCTCCAACCGCATCGCCCAAAAATCCCTTAAAAGCCCCAATACCGTTAGTTGTCTCTTACGTACACCCACCAGAAGATATGGGGTAGTATTCTAAGCCGACACTACACAGCATAACCATGAATATGTATGTATGTAATAATAATAATAATAATCCCGGAGAGTCACTTAGGCATGTTATTTCCGGTTGTTCGGCTCTTGCTAACACTGAGTACTTGCACAGACACAACCAAGCAGCCAAAATCCTGCATCAGGAGCTCGCTCTGAAATACGGACTCTTGCAACAGAGGCTGCCGTATTACAAGTATCTGCCGAAGCCAATCCTAGAAAACGACCGTGCCAAAATCTATTGGGACCGATCCGTTATCACGGACAGGACTATTCTAGCGAATAAGCCTGATATCGTGGTATGGGATCGGTCGCAGTCGAGGGTATTTCTAGTGGATGTCACTATCCCTCATGACGAGGGTCTCGTGAAAGCCGACACCGAGAAGCGTCGGAAATATCTCGATCTGGCTCACGAGATCACCGACATGTGGGGTGTGACTTCGACAGAAATAATCCCAATTGTTTTGTCCGCGAACGGGTTAATTCCAACCAGCCTCGCGACCAACTTGAGGCGGTTGGATTTCTGTGGCGTGTCGGTTCCAGCACAGATGCAGAAGGCGGTGCTGCTCGATACGGCTCGGATCGTCCGTCGGTTCTTGAGCTTGACTCCCTGACCCCGACCGACTGTGCTCTTGTCGGGGAGTACCGCCTCTCCCATTTAAAATTCTAATTTTCTGTTTCGGCCATGGGAGAGGCGAGAAACTAAAGAATGTTCCCAAAATAATAATAAAGCCCTTTTATTCCGAACCACAGTACAAATACAATACAATATTTATTTATAATATGTCACGCAGTTCGGCGTGCCTCTTGGCATAGGCCTCTTCCAGCTCTCTCCATTGGGTTCGATCCTCCGCGACTCGAGTCCAAAAAGGTCCTAGGGTTAGGCGGATATCGTCACTCCATCTACTCTTTGGACGCCCTGGTTTTCTGGTGTTCTCTCTAGGATACCAAAGAGTCACCTGTTGGCTCCACTTGTTTAGCTTGCAGCGCAGCATGTGTCCTGTCCAGCTCCATTTTAGATGTTCAATGCGAGATATGATATCCGTAACTTTAGTCTTTCTTCTGATTTCCTCATTTCTGATCCTATCACTGAGCCTCGTTCCCAACATGCTTCTTTCCATTGCTCTTTAAGTTTTGGCTAATTGTTCTCTATGTTTTTCGGTTAGAGTCCATGTCTCGCAGCCGTATGTCATGCAGGGTCTTCCCAAGTGTTGAAAGTCTTTCTCTTGATATGTATACCTAAATCTTTGTTCTTCATGATTTCTTTCAAGGACCAGTATTTCTTCCACCCACTAGCTATTCTTTTGTTTATTTCTTTAGACATGGAGTCCTCCAGAGATATGATTTGCCCTAGGTAAACATATTCTTTCACGTACTCAAACTTAGTTCCGTAGACCTCTATGTCAATTTCTATTGAGTTTGTCATAAGTTTTGTTTTGTCCGCGTTAATTTCTAAGCCCACTTCTCTGCTTTTTTCTGCTAGGGCTTTTATCATGTGCTCCAGTTTTTTGGGATCTTCTTCCAGCAGGACAATATCATCTGCAAATCTCAAGTGGTTCTCCTTTTGATTCTAGTTTAATACTGCTTTTACTTTCTTTGTATATGGACTTGATTAGTTTTATGTAGACCTCTTCCACGCCTTGTTCTTTTAGACTCTGCCAGATAAACGTGTGTTTTATACTATCAAATGCTTTGGAGTAGTCTATAAAGCAGATATAAAGTGTCTTCTGGTATTCGTTGTATTTTTCCACAACTTGTTTTATTGTGTGGATATGGTCTATAGTGCTGAAGTTCTTTCTGAATCCTGCCTGTTCAATCGGTTGGCTTTCGTCTAAGACCTTTGTTATCCTTTCTAATATTATTTTTGCAAAGACTTTGTACACATTGGATATTAGGCTGATTGGTCTGTAGTTGTCAATGTCATCTTTCTTCCCTTTCTTATGAAGGAGAATAATATGTGATTCGTTCCACTGTTGAGGGATAACGCCTGTTATAATTATGTCATTGAATAGCTTGGTTAGGATTGGAGCTATTTCTGCTTCTGTGCCTCTGATTAGTTATGTATGTAATAATACTCAACATTATTCTATATTGCCGTGTAGTGCCGGCTTAGAATGTCGCTACCCCTTTCTACCCACGGGTGTCGTAAGAGGCGACTAAGGGTATTGGGGCTTTTTATTGGATTTTTGGGCGATGCGGTTGGAGACCCATCACCAAAAACCTTTATATCACCATCTTTTCCCCACGCAACTTTCAAAAGTGGCTGAGGAATTTATAATTCCTTAGCTCTGGTAATCCCCTTCTAGGGAAATATAGCCGTGAGTATATGCATGTATGTATTCTATTTAAAACCACAAAGCTAGTAAAGTGACATACATTAATCGGTATGGCGGGCGGCTGCGCGTTGCTAACAAGTTGGAAGTTCTCTCCGAACTTGCGAAGTTCTTGTACTTCGTCTTGGCGACGCTCACGAACTACCGCCGGCTAGAAATAATATATTTATTAATATTAATAAGTAGGTTTAGGGATGATTGTTTGTAATGTGAGGTTATGTGATCGTGTGAGGAATGACGTGATTCGTGAAAGGTGTGGTGTAAAAGATGATATTGTAAGAAAGATAGAATAAGGAATGTTTAGATGGTTTGGGCATATAGAGAGGATGGATGACAGTAAATTGGTGAAAGAGATCTATAGAACCAAAAAGGCAGGTGTCCGAAGTACGAAGAATAAAAGAGCATGTATGAAAATATTGATGGATGTGAATGAAGCTAGAGAGGTTTGCCAAAATCGTACAAAGTGGCGATCGATAGTCTCTGCCTACCCCAATGGGAACTAACGCCGTGAGAATATGTATGTATGTTTAGGGATGATTGTTTTAAATTTCAACTCTAAAAAGTTCAAAAACGTTTATCCCTGATTAGGCGGCAGAGGTATACTTCTGAATATCATATGCCATTACTGTCACCTGGTGTCAGTGAACCCACATTATGTTTGGATAGTGTAGTGTATTCACATGATAGGGGGCCTATCGCCTTTTTGTATCATGTTGTCACAAGACTAAGCAATTAACACCGAAGATGTTATTACGTGATAACTACTAGCAACATCTATACATGTAATAGCACGACTCAACATCTATTAAAATTATTCATCGAAAATTAGACAAGCTATTTAGTTTACTTTAATGCTCAAAAGATGGCGTTTGAGCTGATTGTGCCTGACTATCGCTTTACTCACAACATACAGTGTTTAATTAAAAATTAACACAAAATACAAAATGTGGATATGATGTACTGGTCAAAATACCATTGCTGTAATTTAAATCTTTTTGTTCATGAAAACCTCATGTGGGGATTATTACTAATAAATAAAGAATAAATAAAAGTAGGAAACGCAAACAAACTAAAATGTGTAAAAGAAATAAAGGATAGAAGAATTTCGCGCTGGCAGCCATTGACACGGTGGCTCAGTTGGCAGAGCGTCGGGGGCGTATACCCGAGGTCGCGGGTTCGAATTCCGCCTGTGTCGAAATTTTTCTTTCCTTTATTTATTACCATTGCTGTAGTCTAACTCTTAATATTATGATACTGATGATAAAGATGAAGATCCTTTTGAAATGATAAATGTTAAAGGTTGATCTCAATCAGGCCTAAACTACTATAGACAGATTTTAAGAATATTTATTCGATATCACAAATATAAAAGCAAATTAATACATATAATGCATACTCACATGATGTGGGTGTTGTGGGAAATTCTGTCTCGGAGGCCGAGGAGGTTCTCCGTTCACTTTGGCACTCACCACGGGGGCTGGGGGACTGCTGCTGGAATTACATGGATTAGTTATATTAATAATATTATTTTTTGTTAGTTTAGTTAATTTTTTAGCTGTGTAGTGTCGGCTTAGAATAGCACTACCCCATTTCTTCCGGTGGGTGTACGTAAGAGGCGACTAACGGTATTGGGGCTATTTAAGGGATTTTTAGGCGATGCGGTTGGAGACCCATCACCAACGACCTTTATTCTACCATCTATTCCCCACTCAACTTCCAAAAGTGGCTGAGAAATTTCTAATTTCTCAGCTCTGGCTACCCCTTTTAGGGATTTATAGCCGTGAGTATATGTATGTATGTTTGTTAATAATCCCACAATTTGAGAGCATTAATTGATTGAACATTCAAACTATTAGTGTATTTCTTGCTCTTAAGAATATGACAAGATATCAAAAGGGAAGTAATTTTTCCAAGTTGTTAAAAAACGGGTTATTTTGGAGGATATTCTGAACAAATAAAAAAACTGATCAACATTTTCTGACTTCAGTTCACTATGCGAGAAAGGCCCATTTGATCATAAAAAAAACATAAAGTTTCTCTAACCAAGTTGGTCCTACGGTAAAAGTTGTTCATAATTATCTCCCTAACAGCTTCCCCTTTTGTTACAGGCTGTATATTTAATTAACCAAATTATACTTATTATCATATTGTAACTTAATATTACAACAATATTAGTTTGTAATAAGCATAATAAGCATAAACGTTCACGCCGAATATCCCCGAAGTGGTTGGCAGAGGTACTAATACTTCTGAACATCACGTGACTTTGTCACCTGGTGTTCAGAGTACCCACGTTTTGCATGGACAGTGTACTCACGTGATAGGGGGCAGGCCTATCGCCGTTTTGTACGAATACACTGTCACATGACTAAGTACAACTCAGCCATGTGGGTTTCCTCACGATGTTTTCCCTCACCGTTAACAACCATGATAAATTAACCACACATATGTCTATATAAAAGACAAATTGGTGTAGGCCCGACCCAGGATTTGAACACTAATCGTTTGCACGATAACCGAGTGTTCTACCCACTGGGCTATCACGGTTGTGTATTAGTTTGTCTCTCTATTTTTCCTGCTAACTCCTGAAATCGCTGGAATAATTTTGCCAGAAGCTTCACTTGCTAAAGGTATTGCTAAGTGAGGTGATGAGTATAGAATGTTCCATTACAAATACATATACTCACGGCTATAATTCCCTAGAAGGGGTAGCCAGAGTCTAGGAATTATAAATTCCTCAGCCACTTTTGGAAGTTGATTGGGGAAAAGTTGGTAATAATAAATGTTTTTGTTGACGGGTCTCCAACCAAATCGCCCAAAAATCACTTAAAACACCTATACCCTTAGAAGCCTCTTACGATCACCCACGGGTAGAAATGGGGTAGCGACATTCTAAGCCGGCACTACACGGCAAATCATTACAAATATCTAATAAAATTAATAAATTAAATATTTTGAAATCATTACTCACTGCGGGTGGTGGTAGGGCGGCGTCACGTGGTATCCGGCCGCCTGCGCCGCGTAGCTCTTGGCGGGGGGAGGGGGCGCAGCCTGCTGATAGAAAAATATATTTATTTAATAATAATAATAATAATAAAATGTTTATTTGACTTAAGTATCGTTTTTTCTCATTCAGTTGTTAAGATTTCAATGCGAAAGAACAATACTTAAGTTGTTCTCAGATAATACTCAATTCTCAATTCAGAAATCGGGCGCTAGTCTTGGATGTTATTTATGTGTATAATATATTGTTGAGTATCCCACAATACAAGTTTAACTTAGTTTGGAGCTAACTTGATCTGTGTATTATACATACATACATATTCTCACGCCGTTAGTTCCCATTGGGGTAGGCAGAGACTATCGAACGCCACTTTGTACGATCCTGGCAAACCTCTCTAGCTTCATTCCTGTGTATTATATGTCCGTTATATTTATTTATTCATAATAGGCACATACCTGTTCCTCGTGCCGTGGTAGATGTAGGGCGGGCGGGCGTTCCTTATCTTTTCCGGGGAATTGCGTCTTAGTGTTCGTAGGCTTCACCAGCTTACCAGCCTGGGGATGTGCTTTTGTTAGTATATTTATTTTATTTTATTAGGGACATCAACAGCACATAAACATATAAGTTACAATTAGATAAATACAAAGCAAAAGCCAATAACAGACATCCACAGAAGATACAAAAAACAGTAGTGCATACAGATATGTAAATGCTAAAAAAAGGGAACATTGGGCGATGCGGTTGGAGACCAATCACCAACAACCTTTGTTATACCATCTTTTCCCCGCTTAACTTTTTAAAAGTGGCTGAGGAATTTCTAATTCCTTAGCTCTGGCTACCCCTTCAAGGGAATTATAGTCGTGATGTATGTATTTATGTAAAAGTAGCTTAAGAGGCAGGATCGTACAAAATGGCAATCAATGGATTCTGCCTACCCCAATGGGAACTAATGACGTGGCTGTTTGTATATATGTAACACGAAATAAACCAACATGATCAAGCGTGATAGTTAAGCTTTAGTACAGCTCCTCATAAGACGTTTATTTGGTCATATAAATAAACTATTCAAATTAATTCCGTGTAGTGTCGGTTTAGAATAGCACTACCCCATTTCTTCCGGTGGGTGTACGTAAGAGGCGACTAACGGTATTGGGGCTATTAAGGGATTTTTGGGCGAAGCAGTTGGAGACCCATCACCAACAACCTTTATTTTTACTATCTTTTAACCACTCAAATTTCCAAAAGTGGCTGAGGAAATTTTTAATTCTTTAGCTCTGGCTACCCCTTCCTGGGATTTATAGCCGTGAGTATATGTATGTATGTATGTCAAATTAATTTGTAAGTTCAAATCCTGGGTCAAACCTACATCAATTTGTCTTTTCTAAAGTCATATGTGTGGTTAACTTATCATGGTTGTTGTATCATGGTGAGGGAAACCATCATGATTCCTCACCTGTCCGACATGGCCGACTTGTACTTAGTCATGTGACAGTGTATTCGTACAAAAACTACTTATTAATCTGTGACTTTCACGATTTCACACTTGTGCGATAACATTCTTATTTAAAGAGGGGGGGAGGTAATCAACAGCATTTGCTGATGAAAACTGAGAAGGGAAAAGTACTATTCTAAGCAGTCACAATCACATCTCCAATAAAAGAAAACCAATCCCTCACCTGTAAATTCCCCTTCCTCTTATTCGGGATTACATATTTCCCCGAGTCAGCAGGTCGGACCACTGCTGCAAACTTCTCCTCTTCATCTCCATTCTCCATTTCTATGCGAGCTTTGTATGAAGCTGCGCCTTCTATCTCTGCTGCTATTTCTTCCGCCTTTGCTTCTGCGTCTCTGTGAGAAAGAATTATTTTTAGGAAAATAGTTTATTTCAAATAATACTATACTATGGGTTCAGCAAACCACAACTTTCTGTTGCGGTTCATTTGCAAGTCAAACTCAATCTACATATTTTTTTTACAAAAAAGAGGTATTACATATACTCAGGGGTAGCCAGAACTAAGGAATTAGAAATTCCACAGCCACTTTTGGAAAGTTGAGTGGGAAAAATATGGTAACATAAAGGTTGTTGGTGATGGGTCTCCAACCACATCGCCCAAAAATCCCTTAGCAGACCCAATACCGTTAGTCGCCTCTTACGTACACCCACCGGAAGAAATGGGGTAGTGCTATTCCAAGCCGACACTACACAGCAATAATAAAATAATTTTTAATACTGTTCAGCCATAAATGAAAGTAGGAACCAAAAATCTACATTTAAAATGCCATCACCATTGGCCCGGTTGACCATTATGAGCCTGGCATTCCCATAATATTTTTTTCTAACCAAAAGCATATATTAAAATCCCATCACAAACCTGTAATCTTGAGTATCCTTCCTCTGCAACTGCACAGTGTATCCAGTCAGCGAGTGATCATAGGTGCTGTGGACCCCGTAGATCTCCTCATTCTTCCGGAACATATCATTGGCATCCCAGCCATTGGCCCGGTTGTCCAATTCTAGGTCATCGAGCCTGGCATCCCCATTGAGGGATGGGGTGTCTCCGGAATCACCATCACAGCCATCCCAGGGTTCGAAATGACGGTCTTCTATACTACGGCCATTGCCTGGTGAAGGTTGGGGAGGTAGATAAATAAATTTATACGGATAAGTTCATAAATCAAGTTAGGGTTTAGAAAAGTGCAATAAGTGGATTCAATATTGCAGTCTTCTTTGTAGTAAAAGGTTTGAGCCTATCTTGGATTAGTTATTTAGTCGTAGTAAGCATAGTGCGAGTCGGCAGGCTTTAACAATGACAGTGGTAGTTTTATATCTAAATGCAACTAGGATATCTCAATAACTGAAAATCTCCTCTGATTGTGTATGTAAGTGTAAGTCTAAAATTTGTATACGAATGTATATACGATCCAAAAGATCCATTTTCAAGGGACGAGTCATGAGCTCAGCTGTTTGAACATAGACGTATTTCTTTAAACTAAAATAATTCCAGTCAAATTAGCATCTCAAGTATAAAACTCACCATTAAACTTGCTAGAAATCGCGCTGTCCGTCTGAAACACATCATGGGTCGCGTACTCCATATCTGAGTCCTTCGCGCGAACTGACACCATGTCCTGTGGCTTGAAAATCAGCCTGTCCACCACCGAGTCCACGGAGATGACGTCTTCTTGGTCCACGCGGTGGGCCATCTCTATCACCACCTGCCACCGAAATGACGACTTGTTAGACCACGTCACTCAGAAATAATGTAGATTTTTATAAAGGATATCTTTTTTAAATCGGATGCAGTTGATCCTGATATTGCCTTCTAGTTTTGGACACCGAAATTACGAAATAGTTCGATAGTGACGTGGTATGGTAGGGTATCGATAACTAATTACTCGCCTTTTATGGGTAGCCAGAAATGAAACACAATCATCAAACACTTTTTAAATTCAATTACAAATTCCTGGTAATAGATAACGACTGCGACCAGACACCCAAAAAAGCCACAGTATGGCGAGGGCAGAAGTTTTAAGCCGTACAAACACCACATTTAAGCTGAAAACACAAAATAAAGCAAATTCCCCTTTTGGCCACATCCAAACCAGCTGCCGTTGCTACACGCAATATGCAAACACATGGAAATGTTAAATTTCACCCCGTAGCTTTAATTTAGTTCTATGGAGGATATTTAAGGCATTTTAAGGGGTGGTATTAGTCGAATATCAATACCAAAGTTTCTTAATTTCCCCTTACTTACTCAACATCCTAAAGTAAACTAGAGTAAACAAAAATATTGATTCCGTAGCTCTGGCTACCCATTTTTACTACTTCTTTTAATATACATATAAGCTTGCTACACCTATTAATTTTAACCAATTACAAATTCGATTTGAACAAAATTTGTAAATATACATTTAAATAAGATTTTTCTCTAATTAGGCATTATTTTTTATTGATAAGACTGCCAATCGTGCTTTATAGTAAACAGAATATTTTATTATTTTCCATCTTAATATGTAATATTGGTTTATTCTATTATATTTTTCTTCAATCTATGTTAAACAAGTGGTCCGCCCTGGCTTCGCACGTTCTTTAACACATGCACTGACATGTGATGTGATCACATATGTATCACTGCTAAGGCATTTAGCATGATGTTAAATTACAATCATTACAAACAAACGGAAACACAAACAAATCAAATTTTTTACTTTATTTAAGTTTATTTATAGTTTTTAATAGTGAACCCTCATTCCTTTTGAACTTTAGCGTGATGACATACAGCATAATTTACTGATAAAAGTTGTAGGATTCTATTAAAGAAATATTTTTTTAAATCATTTTACTAATTTACGAGCCCGTTCCTTTACAGGCAAACAAACACAAACAAAACTTCTCCCTTAATAAGTATAGAAAATAGATGATGATATACATATTAAACTTACATGAAGCAGAAAACGTTGACTTCGCAAATGCAGAATACAACAACTTGGTACATTAGACCATAAGTAGATCGGCCAGAGCTACCGGAAGCATTGGGGATTCCCCGGCACACCAAGTACGCAAAACTGTTACTTTGTTATGTAATACGTGGGCATTTCGAATACAATGTAATTAATGTTTGCAGTATTTTCATTCTAGACGTTTAGTGTCGACTTAGAATAACGCTAACACGTTTCTTGTCGTGGATGGTATTGGTATAAGAGGCGACTTATGGTTTAAGTGCCTTTTCAAGTGATTTGAAGTGAAGTGAAGTGGTTTGCCTAGTGACGCTATGAGGATTGTTGATATGCTTAATGCGGAGCTTGAGCGAATTGTTACCTGGTCTGAGGAGAATTGTCTTGTCTTGAATCCTAGCAAGTCCAAGTACATGATACTTGGGACTAAACATCAAATACGTAATACAGTGGAAGCTCTTGCGACCTATATATATATATTATTTTATTGATTGGTTGTATTTAATTATTTGGTAAGAATAGAACTAGAACCAGTATGGTGTATAGTGTCCGTGATTTCACTAACATAGAGTACTGACTGAAAATCAGTGTTGTGGGTTAGCGCTCACAGCAAAATGCTGAGTCAGATGCTCTATTGTTGCTGACGTAAGCACATGAGAAGAAACCTTTGAATGTTTTTTTTTCTTGATATGTTGATATTGACTTATTTTTTTGTTTATTGCTATTAATATTGTTTTCACTTTGTTTTGTTCTTTCTTTTTTATTTTCTAAATTGTGTTTTTGTTATTTTAATATTTATTTATGATAGTATAAAAGAGCATGTATGAGAAGAATGATGAATGTAACTGAAGCAAAAGTGATTTGCCTGGATCGTACAAAGTGGCGATCGATAGTCTCTGCCTACCCCAATGGGAACAATGGGCGTGAGTATAAGTAAGTAAGTTATTTATGATACTTCATTAATAAACCTTTTCTTTTCCTTCCTGAACTTCTGTGAGAGGCTGGGAATTCTGAAGCTCTGACTTACTAACTCTACTTGCTATGAGTAATCTGTATGATTGACATACTATACTACATATATATATTTAAATTTTAATTGCACAGCAACAAAACAGGATTTGGTTTACAATACTATGCAAGTACAATGATAGTTATAATTATTCTAGTATATCTTTTAATATCATCATTTCTATTATAAATAAACTTATTACCTCAAGTGAATGTATGTGTATAAAACATAAACTCACCTTATAAATCTCAGAAAGGGATAGCTAGAGCAGAGCTATGGATTCTGAAATTCCTCATCCACTTTTGAAAGCTGAGTTGTGACAAGATTGTAAAAAAAGGTACTCACTTTTTAGAGCTCAAACAACGAAACGCCTCCACTGTCTTTAGAATTTCATACGTAACCTAGACTAATAACATAACATAAACGTTCACGCCGTTTATCCCCGAAAGGGTTGGCAGAGGTACCAATACTTCTGAACTCATATGGCAGCGCCATCTAGTGTCCAGAGAAGGTACCCACGTTTTGCTTTGACAGTGTACTCACGTGATAGGGGGCAGGCCTATCGCCGTTTTGTACGAATACACTGTCACATGACTAAGTACAACTTAGCTATGTGGGTTTCCTCACGATGTTTTCCCTCACCGTTAACAACCATGATAAATTAACCACACATATGACTTTAGAAAAGACAAATTGGTGTAGGCTCGACCCAAGATTGGAACTCACGCCCTTCTGTTTTTTCGGGCGGGTGTTCTACCCATTGGACTATCATGTCGTATAACCTAGACTAAGTTAGTATTTAATTACAAAACAGTGGTGATTCGGTAAAACCAGATACTTTAACCATTGCTCTGCTCAAGTGAAATGCCCCAAAGATATGCAAAACCGAATACAGCTTCTAGGGCCTCATTTAAAATAATTTGTTTGTATATTTTCTTTTGAGTTTATGTTTACTTTAGGACTAATGAAGTGAGACAATGTTTTGGAAAATTAAGTATAACACCGCTAAATGGCATGATTCAATAAAATAAGAAAAATTAAGTTTAAGTTTCTTCTCCCCTGCAATTGTAAGCATTGAGTTGGCCTATTATTAGATGTGGTTATGATCTTATGATATTGACTTATTGTTATTTTTTTTAACTAGTTTGTACCAACTGCTGACTGTTGGGCATTTTTGAGATAAGAGATTCACTTATATCAAAAATGACCAACCGTCTCTTCAAAAAATAGTATGCACATTTACTAACTTAGGCCTTAAACAGGGAGTCATGTAAATTTTCTGATATGCAACCAAAAGAAAATTATGTTGTAACAATATTTCTCTTCATTCTGCTTACCTCAAATTGAGCACTGAAAGTCTTGAACACTCCTTCCCAGAGGCGACCAGACGGTGTGAGCACTTGCACAGTGTTGCCGACTAGGGCTGTTGCGGAGTGCATGAAATGGGCATTATTGTAGACTCCCTCTGCCACCACGCGCCCTCGCGGTGACCTGACAATGTTAAATATGTGTTAAACCTTAAGTTAGTTAACCTTATGTAACACATAGTATCATGGATCCCTATCACTAAGCTCACCATTAAGAGGTGAAGTCAACCTAAATGGGTGACAGTAGCTGTCACCTATTGCTATAGATTCCTTCTGAAACACAAATTGCTCTTTCAGAATATCAAGTGATATGATCAGCTGGGTTTAATCTCACAAATGAAATTTGTTTGAAGTTGTTTAACCAGAGGAATCAAAGCCAAAATTTCTGGATCCCAAATTGAGTTCTTTATCTATTCAAACATGGAGGCAGTCAGGTTAGCAAGGAAGATGGCACTTGAAACTAAGTAAATATAGTTCATTTATATGAAATAACATATCTTAATCATTAAATAATAAATGTATGGCATCTAAAGCATGATTGGTAAACTATTAAAAATTTATATAGAGAAAGTTATCATGCTGGCTATGTGATATGAAAAGCTTGGGAAACCATGTTTTAGGCAAAAAGTTGACTAAATTACTTCTATGAATAAACAGGAATAGACTTAAAATGATAACAATCATCAATATGGGTCGCTGCTCATTTAACAAACATTTCTGAAATATTATAACAATATTAACAGACAGCCCATTATGCATAGCCTGCATGGGGACAGGAAATCTCAATTTTCATGCGCCAGGCTCTCAGAAACATAAAACTTATTAAAATAATTTTGGACAGAACTTAGGTGGATTGATTGAGGTTGCTAGGGCCAATTTACAACAGTCCTCAATAATTCCTATTTGCAAAAACTATAACATAACCTAATCACTTGAAGGGTAGTATATACTTAATTCTAATCACACCCTTTATTCCGACTGGGGTAGGTACGAACCAACAGTTGCCTTTTCTCTTTGAATGATTCTGACCAATATTCCTCACATAAATTTTTCTCCTCATACTTGCACATATTTAGTTTTATTTTTGTTAAACTGTATTACGTGCATTGCCCTTATATTGATTATCAATTTTGGATATTTTAAGCAACTGCAACATAGAGGATGTCACATCAATTGTGAAATATGGACAGACAGACAGGACAAATTCAGGTGCAGTACGCTGGTGGGCGTCGTTTTCACATACATTTAATTGATGTCATTCACTGTCATTCTGCAGAGATTCTTATGATATAAGAGATAAGATGTGATTTAATGAGTGAGATTTCTTTGGAAAATTTGTAAGTTGTTTAGATGACTTCTATGTCTTCTGTTGTTAATTTACAAGTAAAATGTTGATTTCTATAATTAATTTTGTTGTTTTACTGGTAGCTAATTAAATAGGAAACTTATTACTAACAAATAGCCCTTGCAGCCATACTGTTACATTTACTACCTAAGTATTATAGTAATATGACAGTATGCCTGTAGGTAAAGTACTAAGAAAAGTAGTGTCATAATAACACATGGACGCAAAGGGTGAGTACCATGTGTCAACATGTCAAGATATTTGGCTACGAGTTATCCAAAGAAAATAAAATAATAATAAAATTATCAATTGAGAAGGAATTATATAATGCACATCTTTTCCTAATATAGAAAGTATTTTTTCTTGGTGAATATGGTACATACATCAAAGCCCACATAACACAAAAGCTTCAACCTGATATAAAAATTGCAAATCATAGTGTCATTAGCCTCACACTTAAGCTGTTACTTTGATTTCTTTTTATTAATAAAGTGTTTCCTTGAACAAAAGGCCTAGGAATTATAGAATTTGTAATTTATTTACTTATTTACAAATTTATTACATATTATGTTAAACACAGGAAGTAACTAAATTCTATATCTCTAAATTCAATCAAAACAGATGGGGATAATTAATGACAACATTACTAATTATTTACTTCACAAAGGTCATTTTTGTTACCAACATACAAATCACTTTTACACTTGAATAATGCATGCAAATTTGCATGTGATGTTTATTTTATGTGGCTGACATTTCAATGCCTTTAGTAGATAACTTATGAAAAATACTTAAAATTTAAACAAAAATAGGCAAAACCACAAAAATCATCAATCAGAACTTGGTACTTACTCTAATATGGAAGCTTTCAGTTATATGAACACCTGGGAGGGTTATATGATGTTAAATTGCTCAATATTACAATAGTTATGAATGTAAAATCAGGTATTTTAATTATTATGACTATTTAACTCAAAGACTAATTATTTAATGGGTCAGAGCTGGGATCAGCTGATTGCAAGCAGCTATATTAATCGCCATGAGTAAACTGCAAAAGTAGGCCAAAACCCTCTCTCGTATCTACATAGCTAGTACTGATATCACATCGACACGCGCGCCGCACGCTGGCTTCAAACAATCCACTTATGTTTACAATAAAAACTCTACTTTTCAAATAAAAATACGAGTATAGCCGCTAAACATCCCAAAATAACACTGAAACATTAGCAACCCTTCAGACAATGGCCTCAATAACAAAGACTTGTCATTCTATCGCTCAAGTTAGGTGTCTACAAAACTAACACTTACCTCGGCGGACCTTGGCGATTTTTACGTTTGCTATTCATTTCTCCGTCGCCTGACTGCCCCGGTGGGTAGGCACCTTCTCGTCTACGCGTAGGGACCGGAATTTTGGCTAATTATTATCACTTTTTTCACAACACAGTCTTTCAACTTTCGCGGATGCACAAAATAGGTTTGAAATTAGCAGCTTACACTTGTAATTTAACAAATATGCATGTAATTAGATAAAGTTCATTGACTTGAGCCAACAATTTATAAATTGTTATTTATCTGAGTACAAAATCGCAGTCGACAGTAATTTCGGGAAACTATTCCCGGAAAATAAACGGGTTGGCAGATTTCTCGTGCCTGCAATCAGCGCAGGAATACAACATGGCGTTCTGACGTATTCATAGAGCGAGTTGCAAAATTTTAAATATAACACTTATTTGCCAAATATTTAGCACAAATTAATCACTAAATAAATATAACCATTTAAGAAGTAATTATAATTGTTCACATTCACCGTATTTAAAAGCATTAACTAAAAGGAACAGTGGTTGACAGACTTCCAGCTCAAATATTTTAATATGGCGGAAAAACTACCAGTGTTGCCATTTTTTAATGTTTACTTTTTTTATTTGGGCATGTGGTTGCGTCGTGCGTGCGTAATTGGTTTTTAGTTTTGTACATGGTGGAGAAAATGCAGAATAAATTCCCAAGATTTTAATACTGGAAAGTGTATGGTGTATATCCCTATTACCCATTAATGTATCCCACATTATTTGTGCTTGGTATGGTGGGGTACAACTCATTAGCCGTAAGAAGAGATTATACATTATTACAATATTTTCATTTTATTCTGAGGGGTATCACGCATAACCCAACACTATTGAATGTATTACACATATCTGTAACATGTTGAGACGCCGGCCCGGTAGATTGTTAGCCTTACCACGGGCTCGTACTAACCTCCAGAGTGAGAGCTCACTTACTAGAGCCTTGGTAGCTCTCAATCAAATCGCCGAGGAAGTGCATATATTCTCGTGCACACTGAGAGACTTCACTAATGCATCACATAGATATTTATGTTATTTTAAAAAGGTATAGTCTATTTTTAGATATCAACTCGTTTGTAAATAGTATAATTAGTTGGTAAGTAAATTGTAATCGCATTAGGTTCTACCTGTTAAGATTATGTTTTTAAGTTAAATAAATAAATGTAACACTCAACGATGATTATATTTTTAAACTGTTCTGATATTGTGAGAATTACTGATTATTGTAAGAGCACTCAAATTCGTTTGTAACAAATTCATTATACATTCCATTATTAAATGAAATAATCGTGATTTATGATTAAAATAAGTGAATTAGTCATCTGTATTCTCAAAACAAGTTTCGAGTCTTGATAGAAAATAACTTTTTTAATGTAAAAGTTGGAAATTACAAAAATGCCATTTCATCGGCAGCACAAATAGTAATACAAACATTAATTGGAACGATAGTAAGGTTTGCTTTAATCTAAATAAAAGTAATCGACAATCTACCAATAAAATGTATTTTTTTACAGTAGCAACATTTCAAACTTCTGACTTGCAACACAAAAAAAGAAAATAAGGGTCTTCGCGCGCGCGCGAATTTTCATTCTACATCGATATAGAGAGATATAGTATGAGTAGGCAAGCTGCTATGTAACGTAACTTTACTATTGATCGGTACAGCTAAAGCCATTTTTGGGTCGTGAAAAATGTCGCTGAAAAATAGTGCAAAAATGTCGCAACAAGAAAAGTTTGATATTTTAAACTCAGAAGTGCGTTCATTTTATGAGTATTGTAAAGAAGCTGGGATTTCCGATGAAGAGATGGATATAATTTGCCGGCCACTAACAACTATCGTAAGAAAAGCCTCTATCAAGAGATGGACCCGATTCATTCTTTTTATCATCATGGTTTTGGCCATCGGGTATACTGTGAGTCGCACCGAGACGTTTCAATGGCATGCATCAGCAGTTGGGCGATTGTTATTGCTAAAAATTTTGCCTATTTGGGATTGGACCCCATTGTACTACAACAAATGCGTGATTGAACGACCTCAAATACCCAATTTCGATTCAGATGCGTTGGCTTCAGCAAAATGTATAAGTTGTGAAGCTATCAGTAAGTACTTACCTACATCTAATACTTTAGTATATTTATATAGGACTAATTTTAAATGTCCTCAGTTTACTTATTAATTTCACTTTAAATAAATTACTAACGTTGACTCTTTACCTGGAGAAAAATAATTAGAAGAGAATAAGTATTAAAAATAATTTTATGTATATACGGTTGCTGCATTATGTTTATTGTTGATCGAAAGGGTTATCTCAAGTCTTAATATTAATAATTAAAAAACCTTGTTTCAGAGAGCGTATCTCATATTTCCGAAACAAATTACAACGAAGTGTTCAACCACCATCTCCTGCGTGGGGCACCCGTGATAGTGACAGACGCATATCATGACTGGTATTCTCGAGCAGACATTAATCTAACAACACTGATAAATGAAGATGATAGACTGCGCGATTCCGTGCCCTGCAGGATACTTACTAATATCAGGATCGGGATGCAACCGATGGAGTTGGAAGAAATTGCCTCAAGAATTACAAACACTAACATTCCTAATTGGTTTGTGCACTTCCAGAACTGTGACGTTCGAGCGGTCAAGTCTTTAAGAGTTCTAGCCCCGAGGCCATATTTCATGCCTCCTCACATCCCGCCATCTCATTTCAATTGGCTGTTAGTGTCTAAAGACTATGATACTCATAGATACAAGACTCTAGAACTCGATGCAGGTCTTATTGTGATGTCACAGTTAAAAGGGAAAAACTTCATAAGACTGAGACCTCGGTATCCTTGTGAGAAAGAATGTTTTGATCTTGATTTTGAATTGAGAGAGGGTGAGACTCTCGTGATGGGGAACTCTCTGTGGGAGTTTGATTATTTGCCGGAAAAAGCTGGCAGTAACATCGCCATTATTACTGAAACCGATTGGCAGGAGTCCTAATGATTGCCTTGATGGTTATTTGAAAGAAAGCATACGTTTTCGTGATGTTTTTACTGTCACTTATGCTTTCGGGGATATATAGCAGAACTAACTAAAATATTCCCAAATATTAGTTCTAATTCTACAAGTTTTTAGAATGTAAGCAAAATAAACCTTTAAGCCACCACAACGAGGGATATTGTAGTGTATCACCACAAAAATACTATATGTGTTTAAATTAAGCAAAACTCAACTCATATCTTTAAAAACACTAGGCTAATTTGAATGATATACATAATGCTATATGTTGTAATAGTGAATCAAGACTTTAATCAAAATAAAATAGGGTTTGATGTTACAGCTACAACTACTATTTGTGCCGCACTGAAAAGTAGTAAAGTACCTAAAATCCTAATATTATCTATTATTATTACTAATCTATAACGACCAATCGACGAAAACAAAGAAGAGATGCAGCCCATCAATGTGGATTTTCTTACCAAAAGGACATCACGTAATAAATATCTTGGATTAATTTTGCCGATTTCGTAAATTAATTATTAATATTTCGTTATCCAAGCCTTTTTTTTATAAAGCTAACAGTAGATAGAATACAAAATGATACGATGCGATGCGAATAATTTGGTGTACCAAAGTAATACAATGCGAATAATTGGGTATACCTATAATATATAACTACCGGAACTACTATTTTATTACTGCACAACCTAATTAATTACGCAACTATGAGTCTCTTATTGCATCACAAACATAAGAAATGTCTAACAATTAATACACATTTTAATTAAGAATGCGAATAGTTGATGACAAAAAAATCCATTGGAAAATTGAACAATCGTACCAGGTGAATCTTTGTACATATCGTATCGTGATATGGTCTCACATCCGCAGTTGGGTATACAATACAGGTGTAACAAAAAGGGGTTGAATGTAATCGAGATCATTCTGAACTCCTTTTATTATAGGAGTAACTTGATAAGAGTAATTTTATTTATCTGTTCTCGGTACATTTTGTGACGAGAGGTCAGCTGTATAGAGAAAGAAAATAAAATGCAATCAACTCGAATAAGTTGGTCCCGTAGTAAAAGTTGTTCAGAATTATCTCCCTAACACAACTCCCTTTTGGCTTGTTACCCCCTATTGTGAAATCCTATACATGGGTATATCTATTTTATTGAATTCACTTTATCGTATATTCATACTTAATGCTCAAAACTGTACTTCTTAACTTATAATGTAAAAGTTTAAACGTACTCGTGTTATTATGACATATGAAGTAAAGTAATAAAATATCAAAGAAGTATTTTATTTGAAATAATATCCTTAAACCATTTGCCGGGCAGTTTAAGTTATGGAAGAGCCCTTATCTTATACCTTATCTTTGATGCGGGGGGTCAGTCCAAGGATGTTAGTGTTCGCTTTTCAGCCAAGGAAGTAGAAGCTGTTATAAACAAGATGGTAAGAGGGAAGTCCCCAGGTAATGATAACCTCAGCATCGAACACCTCAAGTATGCCGGTGCGCACTTACCTAGGGTCCTCTCAATGCTTTTTAATCTATGTGTGAGTCACAGCTACTTGCCTGACGACCTTATGTACACAGTGGTGGTTCCGATTATAAAGAATAAGACTGGTGATGCCTCAGATTTGTCAAATTATAGACCCATTTCGCTAGCCACAGTTGTAGCCAAGGTGCTGGACAGCTTGCTTGACAAACAGATGGATAAACACCTCCATCTTCATGATGCACAGTTCGGCTTTAGGCTAGGACTCTCAACTGAAAGTGCCATCCTCTGTCTCAAGCAGACTGTCCAATACTATACAGCTAGAAAAACGCCTGTCTACGCATGCTACCTGGTCTTATCCAAGGCATTTGATTTAGTGTCTTATGACAAACTGTGGCAGAAGTTAAAATCTGAGACGGACCTACCCCACGAGATTACGGCAGTGTATCGGTACTGGTATGGCCACCAACAAAACAGTGTGAGATGGGCAGGAGAATACTCAGACGCGTATGGGCTGGAGTGCGGGGTGAGGCAGGGGGGGTTGAGTTCGCCTCGTCTCTTCAACCTATACGTTAACCAGCTCATTGTTGAGCTCAGCAGCGCTAATATTGGGTGTTCCATAGATGGAGTATGCATCAATAATATAAGCTATGCCGATGACATGGTGCTGCAGAGTCCATCAGTGGCTGCACTAAGGAAACTACTGCAAATTTGTGAGTCGTACGCGGCGGCCCATGGGCTCAGATACAATGCAAGAAAGAGTGAATAGATGATCTTTAAAGCCGGTACTAAATGCTACTCTCCCATACCAATCACTCTTTGCGGCAGTGTTCTTAATAAAGTACACAAGTTCAAGTATCTGGGCCACTGGGTTACTGACGACATGAGTGACGGTGAGGATATAGACAGGGAGCGTAGGGCGCTGGCCGTCCGCTGTAACATGTTAGCCCGTAGGTTCGCGCTGCTCGATACCAGTCAAGCTGACTCTCTTTATAGCTTACTGTCAGAGCTTTTACACATGTAGCCTGTGGACGAACTTCACGCAGCGGACGTACAGCGCACTACGCGTGCAGTACAACGATGCGCTCAGGATTCTATTATAACTGCCGCGTTACTGTAGCGCTTCCGCCATGTTTGCGGAAGTTCACATTGATGACTTCTACGCTATAGTGAGGAAACGGAGCGCCTCGTTATTGAGGCGCCTGCAGGCTAGCACTAACGGAATCCTGAGAGCATTGTCCGAGCGCTGGGACTCGCCGATGATGAGGAAATAATAACCATAGCTCTTTAATGTTTGTATCGAGGAGCTCGAGTCGACCCTGTATAGGGTGATTGGGTTGGATAATAATAAATATATTGTGTCCGTAATAGTTATTGGGACAGACGGATTAACGAGCTCTCAAAGGCACGGAATGAGTTTTTTTTTTGTATAATCAGATGATTCAGTTACTTACAAAAACTTAAAAAGTGAACGAACGCCCCAGAAACCCGAGACCACGAGCGGTACAACTTTGATTAATTGCATCGATATGCAAACTGCAACATGTAAAAATGTGTAATAAAAATACTTTAACCGCTTTGCAAAAACTTTACTTTGATCAATCGGCAATCCTCATAAATAATATCTTCACAAATATACATAAATGCTTTGGAACAATACTGAATCGTAATTCAATCAGTCTTCAATTTAGTTGCTCTGCTTTTCTTGGCCCAGCTGACGAGTTTCCGTATCGACAGGACTACGGGGAACATCACTGGCAGGAACAGAGGAATGTAAATTGCATATCTGGAAAAGAAAATGAAGTTAAAATAACTGTGGAATGGATTCAGGCCCAGTAGTACATGAGAGCAATTATTTCACGTGAGAAATGACATACTATTTTATATTGTTTATAAAATCGGTACACAAATCCAAAATTTTGAAATATATTGGGACAAAGGTTTTTTTGCAAATACCTTCCTCATGTATTATATTTATTCCATTTTTAAGATTCAATGCAAAATGTCAAATTTATCTTTGATGTGTCAGTACATTCTGAGGCAACACAAATAGCCTTTTCTATCTAAAATCCTTACTTCTGATCATCCGGGAAGTAAAGCAAAGCCAGCAAACTCTGGTCAGTGAAGGCAGCTTCGGCTTCCGTGAAGGCTTTCAAGGAGTCCCGGTAGCCGTTCTCCAAGTCTCCTCGTTGGAGTAAGGCGTCTGAGGAGTAGATGTACTGGACTGCCGACTTGATGGAGGCTCCTACCTCGTCGTTTATCACTATGTTAGAGATTTTCTCTGAAAGCGTGAGGTTTGGGGTTCAGGAATAGTCTCGAGCAGGGTGTTTGTGACAAATATATTTTTATTGGGGTGGTATTTAACGAGACATTCAAATAAATAACCCAACCTAAACAAAAACTGAAGGGGCCTCAAATGGTTGTGATGAATCATAGTTGCTACCAAATGATACATTCAGTCACGGCAAAAGCTCCCAAAACGGGGAGTCAGAGATTCAGAATTATAAGCTATGTAATGTCGACGTCGAGTAGCACTTACCAATTTCTTCCGACTTATTTCACTTACCCATTAATTTCATTCATCTTAAAATTTTCAAAAGTAGCTTAAAAATTTCAAACGTAATTATTACTCGCTATAAATCCAGTTTTAATTCAGAACGCCGCAGTCAATGATATAAATAACAGTACTCGGAATTCTTCAGAACAAAAAAATCGATCTTAATCACAATCCTTCCACAACCCTGTTTTGTCTCAAACATCCTTACCCAACAATTCAGCCAGCGACTGCAGCGTGAGTTCCGCTGATACGAGTTGCTCCAGCGAACGGATCCGCAGCAGGTTGTCTGTCTCCCAGTCACGTGGCGCGAGCGAACGGAGGGGCACTAGGATTGCGTCCTCAATGGGCGGCTGGGGGGAAATGTTAGTATAGTTTATTGTTTGATATGGCAAAGGCTTGCCGTATGATTTGAAATCTTTTATTCTATGTGATTATGACAAAGGGTCTGGCAGGCTGAGGAAGAATAGAGATTTTTTATACGTTTGTTTGCTACCATTTAACTGGACAACACTCCAATTTACAGCCGGCTACCATGAATACTTTCCGAGATTTTGACAAAAACGTCAAATCTGCAGACGTTATTTCAATTTATATTTTTTCCTTAAAAACAAACTTCACCATATGTCAGAAAATTTATTGTAAAATGACATAGAACTTATATTAACATTGTATGGATAATATGTTTATGTTACATTATCAACATTAATCGATTTTTAGCGTAGACGCACCCAACCGAATGAAACAATTTTTGGTGTGCTGAAAGATATTTGTATATTTGTTTTATATTATAATTTTCATGGGCGTGCCTTTCGAAGAACCTGTCAAAAATAAATGTCAAAAAATAAAACGTGTTTTTTTTCTGGAAATTTTCAAGCAACCCTTTAGTAAATAATACACCAGAGTATACTTTAACTCAATGCACGTAGATACTAGTTGGTTTCAATATTCTGGCTACTATGGTTAAGGAGAAAATATAAATTGAAATAACGTCTGCAGATTTGACGTTTTTGTCAAAATCTCGGAAAGTATTCATGGTAGCCAGCTGTAAATTGGAGTGTTGTCGAGTTAAATGGTAGCAAACAAACGTATAAAAAAATCGGAAAATCTTACAGTGGCCACTGCTTCTTGCTTATCCTGCCAGACCCTTTGGAATGCTTAACTTTCAATTGTTGCGTTTGAAAATAAACAGTTACAAACTTATGAGACATTATGGTTTCTAAAATCTTCTATTTAATATTCAGGTAAATAATTTAAACTAGTTTTTTGAAAGTTTTCGTGTTAGAACATATATTGTTTAAAAAGCTTTAAAAATAAAAGAAATACTATAGCCAGAGCAGTGTCAATGAAAATATGACGGGGTTACCTCAAGGTAGTAATTTATGAGCCCTTTATTAGTACTTGACATAAATGCCATAAGAACCTTCATTTGAAGGAGATAGAAGTACACAAAAACTCTGGAATGTGTTTCGTTTTTAAAAAAACTCATGGATTAGAAAAATAATCTATTTTCTAAATACGCCACAAAAATCTATTTATCTCTAAGCAAAATCCAAAAAATCGTACCAAATCCGCGATCCCCAACAACGGTCGCAGCTGCGCGCCCAACGTGCCCATGACTTCCCGCGCATCCGGCCGCCATGTCACCCGGCCGCCATCTTGCGTCGCGCACACTTCCGGCGGCGGGCTGGCGAGGTACACGCCGCCCCATTTCGGAGACATGAACGCTTGCACTGCCGAGTCTATCGGCTTCTCTGGAGTAGGAAATAAATTAGTTTTTAGGATAAGGTTATGTTTCGTGTTTATAAGTGCTGTGTAGACACTGAATTATGACGGAAATCATTTGGTTTTTACAAAAGTATTTATATCTTGTCAGCTTAAGGGATGGAATATACATTCATATGTTTTAAGGTGCAAGTCACAGCTTTTTACTCTTTCTCTTTTAATTTCTTCCCCTTTTCAGTACTACAGAAGAAACTTAACAGCAATCCTCACTAAACACTCGTAATAAAAGACAAGTGGCGCTATTTATCTTTTTTATTTTTTTTACCTTGTCAGCAATATAGAGGAAACTAAATCATAAATCCTCACCTTCCTGACATTATGCAAGCGGCGGCGCCACACTACACGATGCAGCATAGTGCCAAGTCAATAATAATAATAATAACTATCACTATCTCTCATGACGAGGGTCTCGTGAAAGCCGACACCGAGAAGCGTCGGAAATATCTCGATCTGGCTCACGAGATCACCGACATGTGGGGTGTGACTTCGAGAGAAATAATCCCAATTGTTTTGTCCGCGAACGGGTTAATTCCAACCAGCCTCGCGACCAACTTGAGGCGGTTGGATTTCTGTGGCGTGTCGGTTCCAGCACAAATGTAGAAAGCGGTGATGCTCGATACGGCTCGGATCGTCCGTCGGTTCTTGAACCTGACTCCCTGACCCCGACCGACTGTTCTTTTGTCGGGGAGTATCGCCTCTCCCATTTAAAATTTATATTTTCTTTTTCGGCCATGGGAGAGGCGAGGAACTAAAAGTCATGCCCAAAATAATAATAATAATTCTGCTGCTGCGATCCGTAAGGCTCCGAACTGGAAAAGTCCGGGGCCGGACGGATTGCACCATTACTGGTTGAAGGGGTACACGCGCTGTCACGCTGGTCTCGCCCGTCAGTTCCAAAGTGCCCTCGAGAGTGGAACGCTCCCGAACTTCTTAACTACTGGGGTCACTCATTTAGCTCCAAAGAGCGATGCTACCGCGGATCCATCACAATACCGCCCCATTACTTGTCTTTGTACAATTTACAAGACCTTGAAATCCGTTCTGAGCTCCAAGATTACTCAACACATTGTTGATAACAATGTGATATCTGGATCTCAGAACGGATGTAGGGGCGGTAGTCGCGGTAGCAAGGAGCTACTCCTCATCGATGCGGTCGTAGGCCAACTGGTCAAACGCAACCGTCGGAACTTTGACTACAGGAAGGCGTTCGATTCGGTACCTCATTCATGGCTCATGAGGGTCCTCGAGCTGTACAAAATTGATAGTGCAGTTCGACACTTCCTCGGGCAATGTATGGGGTGCTGGAGGACGATCCTGAGTTTAGACGGTCAGCGGATGATGGACGCGGATGACCAAATTGATATAAGGCGAGGGATTTTCTAGGGCGATTGCCTGAGTCCAGTTTGGTTTTGCTTGCCCCTGAATCCTCTAAGTACACTCTTGGAGAATTCGGGGACAGGCTTTCAGTTTCGGAGAGGCGGACCATCCTACATACGGAAATACATCCTAAAGCACGGTACCACAGACGTTTGTCGAGCATGTGGCCGTCCCGGAGAGTCACTTAGGCATGTTATTTCCGGTTGTTCGGCTCTTGCTAACACTGAGTACTTGCACAGACACAACCAAGCAGCCAAAATCCTGCATCAGGAGCTCGCTCTGAAATACGGACTCTTGCAACAGAGGCTGCCGTATTACAAGTATCTGCCGGAGCCAATCCTAGAAAACGACCGTGCCGAAATCTATTACGAGGGTCTCGTGAAAGCTGAAACCGAGAAGCGTCGGAAGTATCTCGATCTGGCTCACGAGATCACCGACATGTGGGGTGTGACTTCGACAGAAATAATCCTAATTGTTTTGTCCGCGAATGGGTTAATTCCAACCAGCCTCGCGACCAACTTGAGGCGGTTGGATTTCTGTGGCGTGTCGGTTCCAGCACAAATGCAGAAGGCGGTGCTGCTCGATACGGCTCGGATTGTTCGTTGAACCTGACTCCCTGACCCCGACCGACTGTTCTTTTGTCGGGGAGTACCGCCTCTCCCATTTAAAATTTATATTTTCTTTTTCGGCCATGGGAGAGGCGAGGAACTTAAAATCATGCCCAAAATAATAATAATTTATTTTATTTGACAAAAGGTAGACCATTACACTTGTCACATTAATACATTACGATTACAATGTACTATATGTACTATATGAGGAATACATACTAATTCAATTTTGTAAATGCAGCCATAAGCTTCCAAAATAAAATATAAAATTATATAATATAACAAGGAAAAGTGAATTTTTATGTTACGGAATGTGTGGGTGTGTGTTGTTTGTGTGTGTGTGTGTGTGTGTGTGTGTGCGAATGAATGCGATTGAAATTTCACCATCGTAGCTTACCATCCTGATACAGTACAAGGGGCGCGGTACTACAAGGTACAGCGTACAGTACCAAGTTGATGACGCTGCCAGCTGACACTCGAGAGAAGGCCCTTTCTTCCAATCTTGATAGTAGTTGCGGCAGACGAGAGCGGGGGACCGCGCGGTGCGGGCCGCGGGGGGAGGAGCGGACCTGTACCAAATTAAAAGAGCATTTTGAGAAGCTTTCCCAGATTAAGTAATATAAGTTTGCTGTGTAGTGTCGGCTTAGAATAGCACTACCCATTTCTTCCGGTGGGTGTACGTAAGAGGCGACTAACGGTATTGGAGCTTTTTAAGGGATTTTTGGGCGATGCGGTTGGAGACCCATCACCAACAACCTTTATTTTACCATCTTTTCCCCACGCAACTTCCAAAAGTGGCTGAGGAATTTCGAACTCCTTGGCTCTGGCTACCCCTTCTAGGGATTTATAGCCGTGAGTATATATTCCCAGATTAAAATACTACAAAACAATTTAGCACAGCCGACGAATATAGACAGGGCTCTTAGGGCATTCGCTGCGTTTGGCGGATGCCCGTAGTGGGTCGGGTCAGATTACGCTGGTTGCTTCATAGCTAAATGGGCACTGACCAATATCAGTAGACCTCACACGCTGTCGTTCATTCCGTCCACGCGGGTTTAGAGGAGCAGTCAATTTACATTGGTCAATGACTATTCAGCTATGAAGCGACCAGCGTTATCTGAACATACCTGCGACAGGCATCAGCTTAACACAGAAAAGGCCCTTACAACGGTGCCTGTCCGTCTGTGTAGATTTTTAATAAACGACATATTTCAAAAGAAATAAGTCGTATCGACTTTTCAGCTGCGACCGTGGTGTTAATTAACAATTGCTAAATATCGCGATCGCTTCGTACCGCACGTGAGAAGTGACCACGTCATGACAAATACTCGCACACCCTGGAAAGGCCATTTAAAACTACATGACTGCGTATTATTACTAATAAATAAAGGAAAGAAAAAATTCGACACGTGCGGGGTTCGAACCCGCGACCTCCGGGTATACGCCCCCGTCGCTGTGTTAAATGGCTACTAGTGCGAAATTTATAATTAGTAATAATCCCCACATGAGGTTTTCAAAAACAATACTGTAGGGTCAACTTCAGGGAATGTGGAGGTTTTGAAATAAAAACCCAAAATAGCGGTACACTTCGTATAATTTCATCTTTCACAGCCACTTGCCGATACAACGGACTACTGACAAATGTCCACGCAAAAACAGAGATCGTATATTTATACCTTACCTAACCTCAAAACAACTGACAGTCTTATTAATAATACTTTACTCAAATTTACATAATAATTATTATAACTCATTTATAAATAAATAATAACATTTTAGAAATGAGTATTTACTAAAATAATGGATTTAATTACAATCATTATTTTAATCAGCGTGAGATGTTTTGAAGTAAAGTCAAACAAGTATCTCATTATTCATACACGATACCACTAATACTTATTAAATAGGTAAATAATATGATTACACAATAAAACTATACAGTTTATCAATTATTAATAGTATAAATTATACAGTATAATAGCCAATCATAGCACACTCATTATTATAAGCTTACAGCTCGGCCTTCCTGTTATAAGCGAGTCCCTTCGCTTTTGGAAATATTTTTTTTTAAAGAATTAATAAAACTTTATTATTTTATATATTTTTTTATACATAGGTAAGTTCTTGAAATAACTTGTAAATCCTGGTAACAAGTGATTCAAAATTAACAGTCCTAATGTGTTAATCCGTAGGTACTAATGTTTCATAATTGCGATTGCATTAACTTTTTATACATATATATGCACACACATATCATACACATAGTTTTACAGACATTTACACATTATTTACACATTCAATATACATATATATTTTTATTTACATATTCTACACATTACACACTTACAATGTATTTTTTTTATTTTTTATTTATACGAATTGTAATATTAAGCACATAAATATAGAATAGAATAGAACCCATAATAGTACTCATCACGTACCTCCTCCTCACAGTCCTCCTCCTCCTCAGACATATATGTCCCCACCAAGGGGCTCCAGCCCACCCTACATAGGGCGATCTGGCCACAGTCCACCACGCCGGCCAATTGCGGGCTGGCAGACCAACGACCACCACCGCAACAGTAGCCGGGAGCGACGGCTCAACGTGCCCTCGGAAGCACGGAATCATCTTCATTCTCGGATAGTCAGGTGATTCAAGCCTGCAATATCCCTCCAAACTCGGTCAAATCTTACAAATCAAATTTGTAAGGTGATCACCCCCCCGGGGATCGAACTCGAGACCTCCGCACCCGAAACCAAGCGCTCAACCGCGAGGCCACGGAGGCAGTCATCACAGTTAAACATTTTACAAAGATTACACTGCTAAACAGAAGCACAATTGGTGGCTTAAAACTATCTCTTCCAGACAACTCTTCAATGGAGAGATCAATACGTTAGTAAAAAGAATAGGCAGATTCACAACTCACATACTCGTGAGGTTATAACTTAATTATTAATTATTTGTTTATATATTATATCGTACTTATGTGATTTTCTTATATATATTTTTTTATTTATTCACTATTTAAATCGCTTAGATCATTACTGCCTTCTAGGTATGACTGTCATTAGGGAGTGCTTTTAAGACGCGGTACGAGCCTTAATGTCACAATCAGAACTACTATGGTGGTTGCTATGGAAATTTATTATACTGTATGGGACCCCATGTATCAAGTTTATATAAAAATGCATCAACAAAATCGAAATAAGTGTATTAAACACCTCACTATAGATTTCCATATTTAGACAACCTTCCTAACTTCATCATCATCATCATCAGCCACTGGACGTTCTAACTTTAAAACCCTTAAGATGTACAAAGGACACTAGGGATCAACTAATTTTAATGAAAACCATCCATAAAAAGGACTTGTAATCAAGGTTAAACTTCAGCTGTTCGTCCTACAATACTAGAATCCGATTCACATTCCGCACCCCATTTTCCGAAGCTGACATTTTTTTTTTTTATTAAGCATTTATTCATTTTAAATACTTTTGTAAACAGTTGGACTTTGTTGAATCAGCCGATCAACCTTTAATGTTCGAGTCCTAAAACTTTCTCATGATATAATTATTTAGATTATGAATTTATTTATTTTAAAGTATGTATTTTAAGTACTTTTATCCATCGATATATGTATCTTATCTTGCCATACAACGCGGTAACGTTTGCAGCATCTTAGGTACCCTTTCCCGATAAGATGAACTGGAAGATGTTTTTAGATTTTAAGTTAGGTTTTTTTTTTTTAATAATATAAAATTTTTCTTTTTTTTTAATTTATATATGCCTGACCATGATAATTTAATGTACAGGGTTTATTAATTTTTCCTACCTTGACTTTTATTTAGTAAGCTTTATGATAATGGTAAGCTAGTTCTAAATAAGCTCTTATTGATTGTGTACCGAAAATAATAATTTCCTTGGAAAATAATAGTTGCACGGGGATTTGCTATAACTAACTCATATGGCCAATAGAAAGGAGTTTCCCGTTTCTGATTTGACTCAAGAGCATTCTGCTCCCGGAAAAACTGTCCGTCCACTCTTGGTCTTAGTACTTATGCTGACATGTACCTAGTCAATAAACTTCGTACCAGATACCTTAAGTTGCTAGATTAATAAATCGCGCGCATAGCACACTATTACGCTGAGCGATTTCTGATTTATTCTCTGATTGATTATTGTTACTTTTGTGTTTAAATTACACCATCTGAATTTATTACTGAATAAACTTTTGTAACATAAATTACCCTTTTATTCCCTCAATATGGATAACTTTATATATTATCTTACATATATATTTATTTTTGTATTTGATGTTTATTACCAGTTTTTAAATATAAATATACCTACTTCAAAATTAGTACCATATATGACAAAGAATCTTATTTAGGTATACTTAATAATAATAATATCATAATTAATTATACATGTACATGTTTTTAAAATCTTGTTATATTCGCTTGGTCTGGTGGGGATGACAATCTGATGCCTTCAAACGAATTCATCTCTATAAACTATCCATATCATAGCCGATGTACAATTATTTTGTTTTAAATACTTATTTTAATTTGCAATTTTCTATATCAACTTCAAAATTAGTATACTATACTGTAACTATTGGTAGAAACTTTAGAGGTCATCCTTGCTTGAAATATTGTGTACAGTTTGTTTCTCTAATAAATATTAAGCTATGGTAAAATGTACATAATTTTGATTTATACCATTTTAATTTATTTTTACCTTCCCCTGCTTGTGGTTCTAACTAGGTTGGCATGGGACCGTCGGATGCCAATAAAAGGACCGAAGCGAGCAATTGCCTGATTCTCAGATATTACTTGTCGTTGAACGATTTATTCTACAAATATCTCAACACGATATTTGTAGTTTATTAACAACCATGTGAATTAAACACACATATGACTTTAGAAAAGACAAATTGGTTTGGCCCGACCCAGGATTGGAACTCACGCCCTTCTGTTTTCGGGCGGGTGTTCCACCCACTGGACTATCATGTCGCTATACACATCTAGGTACAAAATATGGGTAGATAGCCGTGTAGTGTCGGTTTAGAATAGCACTACCCCGTTTTTACCGATGGGTGTAGAATGCAGATGTCAGCAGATTTTTGGGCGATGCGTTTAAAGAAAATGTATGGGATTATTATCATTCCCTTCAAATAATCAAATACTTCGACTACTTCAATCCGATTTTCGGCATAATGAGTACAATCAGAACAAATTAATACAAATAGAGACGCAGAAACTGTCATTACTGACTGGAATAGATATAAGTCATTAATTCGAACAAACGTGTTCTTAGTTCCTGCTTGCGTAATTGCTAGGCTTATTGTAGTTTGGAAGTCTGCACTACAATTTGGTGATGCACTACAGCGGATACAAAAGTGGCAAAAACAATATTATCGAGAAACGTCAACGACTAAGGTATGTAGTATCTATAATAATAATTTCGTTTAGGAGTATGGTAGACTCAATCAAAACCTCCTTGTCCTTTGCGAAACGATTGAAAAACATTATGAAACGGAACGTTTATGTCATCGGGTGACAGTCAATATGGCGACTAAGATTTGTTTGTCAGCAATCAGCACCATTCGAATTTAGCAAAATACTCGACAATCCGAATTTTGCGGATAGATGTTGTCGACTCAAAATCATTATTTTTTTATGTTTTATTATTCAGGTAAGGTTTCGATCGAGTCTACCGTACCCCGTGACGAAATTATTAATATAGATTCTATTTTCACGCGCTGGCATTGTTTACGTAATTTTTCCATATACTAACATTATAATTTTTGAATGGTAATTATTCCTCCGATTTTTATCAAAATTGACATAAACCATCTAGACATAGTTTTTGACCACCATGCAAAATTTCAGGGTTCTAAGTTGAGCCGTTTGGGAGGAGTACGATCACAACGAAATGCAAAAGTCGGGGGTAAATGGAGCTTCGCTCGCTACGCTCGCTTCGCTCCAATTATATTTTTAACAAATGGAAGCAGGGCGAAGATTTGAGGTAAAATCTACAGTTATAGTCTTAACAGTTATGATGAGCGGCACTTTTAAAGTACAGAAACAATGTTAAGATTATATATTAATTGTGCTTCACTTATGTATATAGATTGACAAGACAAAGATGACAGCGATATCCAAAAATAATACACGGTGTGCTTAAATAAGTGTGAGTGGGTGACCCTAGTGTGGCGGATTCTATACTAGCCCTATAAAAATTCACGTATTTGACATTTTAGCCCATTCGTACACTTTATCGTAATTGATATATTGTGATGATAGAAGTTATTATTTGTTTTATAATATATTTGCATCGAAATCTTTTATTTCGGATCCAAAGCAAAGCATATAAAATGGTAATAATTACAGTCTTAATTTGGACATGAATGGCTAAAAATTTAATATTTCCCGAAGGATATGCAATGGATTTAGATTCTGTGCTAATGATTATGACTTAAATACCAGAATTAACGAAAATAAGACAATTATAATTCACACAGACAGTTCATCTTGATGCCTAAGCCGTTGTAGGCAGCTATCGTGTCCGCGAGAGGATCACAGGTATACAGGAGGTATACCCTTGTTGACGTTTATGCTATGATGTTTATCACTCTCTACCAACCCATGCACCTATACGCCAGCATATCTATTATGGTTAAGATATCTCAAAGCTACTAAAGATTTTGGCTAAAAATTACTTAAGATTTAAGAAAACTTCAGAAGAAAAGTATTGAATGTTTGATGCTGATTTGGTTTATATGGCAAATAAAACATAGTCTCCACCGATGTACGTCTTTATCGTTTGTTTTACGTTCTGAACTTCTACGTTGTAGTTGTAATGCTCACGGGATTAATCAGAGCCCTACCTATAGCCCTGAGTAGAGGTATACCCTTTGGAACTATCAAAGTTGAGCTCTCTGGCTTTAGTAGGTTTTATGACAGAGCGTGACTTACAACCTCTACACAGCAATTTAGTGCTACCCCATTTACTTTGATGTCAGTTAAGTATTTATCAAGTTCCAGGTCTAAAGCTGAACTTGAGCTATTTCATTGTTTTTCATTTTTATCCTTCGGATTACCCTTCTTGGTATGTATATATTTTTTTTGTTCGCTGCAATGAACTGACAAATGAGAAGACTTTTCCAGCCAGACCAGGTGAACAAGGCGGTCATAATTATAATAATTTATCTTTGATATTGTTGATATTATTTAATTTAAGTAATGGAATTTAGTTTTATTATTTAAATACACTATCTTATTAATTTGCAATACTGAACACTAATGTAAAAAAATATAAAATGTATACAAAACAGGAACAATACATTCACAAATTGTAACTATGATCAATTTTTGAAACAGAATATTCAATTTATTAAATCAGTAGTAGTCCCCATTTGATGTAAATATTAAATATTGGTTTCAATATCATGACATCAATAAGGCCTCCGCGACAAAGTGAAAATTCCGGCATCTGCCCAACAGGTTCGCCCAGTCCGGAGACCAAATATAACAAACTTTTTGACATTACCCGAAAATTCAAATCGTTTTCTATTATTATTTTAGATTGAGCTACAATTAAACATATTCGTAAAACCTTACATTGTTAAGAATTTGTAAATCTACCTAGCATTAATTGAGTTTATATAGTTAAATAATTACAAGTTGTATTTTGCCCTTTTCGGTAAATAAATTTGAATTTGAAGCATCTTGTCCATCGCAAAAGCAAAGTACATTTGCGATCAATTTTTCGCCTTGAGAATCATTCAAGATGGTCAACATATTGACCAACTTTAACCGTATTAAAGAAATTAAAAACTTGTTCGGGTTTAAGCAGCTGCCTGAGCACCTACCCTACACCGTGCAGCAGACAATCTACATCCTGGCGCCCATTAATTTTACATTAATTTAGTAGATTGTTTTTGGCGTAATAATATTGATCAAGCGATTCTCCGTACTGAACTCTTTCAGCCAGCATCTCAGACAAAATAAACAATAGCTCATCCATTATCATTTACCCTACGTCGTTTCAAACTAAGCGACCCAACCAAAGAGCTGCGGTTACTGTCTATTTTGTTTTGGGAATAGTATCCACCCTCGCGTTTGCGTGCACAATGCTGTGAACATCGCTCCCTGCTATTTTCTCGTCCTCGCGCTAGGCGAACGCTCTCCTGTACGCCGAACCGGCTTACGAAGAGACCTCTCCGCTGTTATTGGACTATTCGTTGTTCACCTGTTCACCTCGATTGACCTCGGTATCACGCTCCCGTAATACCCACGGTCGATTTACCTCGGTATCACGCTCCCGTAATACCCACGGTCGTTCAGCATAACGCTTCCCGTCATCTCCAACACCTCCGTGTTGACTGGCTTTTTTTTTCGCTCCTCCATGCCAATTCTGCGCTCAATCTATCGTAACTGAGGCTACGACTCCTGCTCTCTTCTCGATCCATGGTGGAGAACTGAAACTGACAAATTTCAGCTTAGTAAACAATCAAGCCAACCCTCAGTACACATACTTTAGCTTCTTTGATCTCAATGGGCCTAACAATTAGTATAACGCAAATCCAATTTTCTTTTATTGAAATTAAAGGCGACCTTCGCAAATTTAACTTAAATATTTCACTGATAACAAATGTACGGATGACTATTTTATTAGAAGGTAGTTGTTAAAAGTTTCAAAATGTTTAATTCTTACTTTGTATTGCAAACTAATATTTAAACAGTTACTGTATTAATCCTTGGTCATGTAATTCTCTTACGGATTCACAGTATTATCTTACACATGCTTTGTACAGCTTCACAGGGGGCCGAAGAAAATGTATAATACCTACTTGGTTTAATAAAGAATATTTTGATTTTGACGTTTTTACCTCTTACGTGAATAATATGAAGACACTACAATAAGCGGGTGACTATCTCAAATTTAAAATAAATAATAAAAATAGGTAAAAAAACTTTTTAAGTTAAACGGTTTTATTATTAACATACAGAGCAATGTTTCAGATAAATGTACTAAAAACCTAAAAATAATAATAAAATAGATACAGTCGTGGGAATTATATACATACGCATAGACTAGACTAAAATAAAACCGTGGGGCACGTCAATTGTCTTCAATCGTTGATTAAAATGTTTGTTTTGTAATGTTACACTATAATTGGGCAGTTGCTCAACCGACAACGATGGACATGTGATAAATAGGGCAGAATGTGGAAACAAGCTAAAAAGCTCGATTATAAGCGAGTTTTAGGGTTTCATAGTGTTGAGCGAGTAGTACTTTTATCATATGTTATGTCGATTAAAGACGAACTGCAAGCAGTAATCCGATTCATCGCCAGCCAGCAGTGTAAATTTCCAACGAGAAACTAGTAGAAACATCTCTTTTATTTACATGGAGTGTATGACTATTGGAATTTCCATGAGCAAGAAAATAGTAAGTAATTTCCTCACCATCTGCGGGCCAACTGCCCAAGGACGAATTAAACGTTTCTTCTATCGCACATTAAGTCGATAATTTGTAGACAATTGACGTGCCCCACGGTTTTATTTTAGTCTAGTCTATGCGTATGTATATAATTCCCACGACTGTATCTATTTTATTATTATTTTTAGGTTTTTAGTACATTTATCTGAAACATTGCTCTGTATGTTAATAATAAAACCGTTTAACTTAAAAAGTTTTTTTACCTATTTTTATTTTCTAGTTTTTAGTTTTTATTTCGCATTCTGTTTAATTCATATAGTGCTTCATTATTGCAAGGTGTCTTGCCCGTTAGTTTATTGCAGTCCAACTCCTCTATACGTAGTCCCTGCAAAGATCTGACTCTACTAAGAGCCACGTAGGCTTGACCTTCTTCAAACAGTTTCGCACCTAAGTATACGACTGCGTAATCCACAGTGCTACCCTGCATTTTATGTATTGTAGAAGATGATAGTATTAAAGGCAACATTCTTCTTTTCTAAATTTAAATCTTATTATTATATGCCATTTAGTGGCTGCGCCCATCTAAAATATTGATTTGGTATAGTGCACTGTATGGCGACCATCTGAGATTTTAATTTTGCATAGTAAATTGTATTCTCTTTGGTGAGACCTTTCATTTGATACCCATGTTGATGGGATTGAAATAAAACCTAAGTTATCCGCCATTTTGTAGAGGCCGCCATCTTGGATTTTAATTTTATATAGTACATTGTATTCTACTGGTTGAGCACATTCATTTGATACCCATATTGATGGGATTGATAAAACCTACGTTATCCGCCATTTTGTAGCGGCCGCCATCTTGGATTTCATTTTTTTATAGTATATTGTATTCTGCTTGTTGAGCCCTTTCATTTGATACCCATATTGATGGGATTAATAAAATATAAATTATCCGCCATTTTGTAGCGGCGGCCATCTTGAATTTATAATGATAATGAATAAATATAATTGTATTGTCACCAAAATCTAAAGTGTATACAAAATTTCAGATTAATCGGTTGATAGGAAGAGGGTGAAATTTGAATTACTAAATTTGACCCAAGAATAAAGAAACAAACGGGGTGAGCTAAATAAAACCGTTTAATAAAGATATTATGCATCATGATGAGTATTAAAACAACTATGTGTTCCTTCGTATTATGTTCCAAAACTAGATTTATAAACATAAAAGGCCTCAATATTTTTTTATTTTATTTTTTTTAAACTTACAGGTTTGCTAAAATTTTAGTAGCAGTAGTAGTAGTAATTTGTAGCAAACCTATAGTAAGTTTGCAGTTGAGTTGTACAAAATATAAAAAAAAACAACCTGGATACTCACAACCAGGCATGGTGTAAGCAACGCGAGCAATGCATCACACGTAATATCGCTCGGACGCGTACTGATACATTACACATTACTCGACCATTCCAAACATCACACTTAGCGTGGCACTACATTTCATTCCATTACACTACCATAGAGCACTGCAGTGCGATGCTGCGTGATTGATCGGTAACGAACGTATGGGTAAGCAAATGAAAGTGATACTTAAAACGATAGCAATAAAAATATCCTAAAGTCAAATTGTTTTAATTATAATAGCAAAAAGTTTTAAATTGTATTCAAAGAGTTCGGTTAACATCGATGAATCCCGTCAACATTCGTCTCAGGCAGGTTTTATTTAATTCAGTGTAACTAAAACTCTTACTACATTAAAATCAAATTGTAGTTTTCTAGGTTTACAACTAATGCATTAAGTTTGCAGCATTAATTTTGGATTAGCACCGGGACATTCAATTTATTTCAAAAATCAAGTTCAATATAATTTATTGATTGATTTTGATAATTGTTTGATATTTAAAATCGTGTTATCTTGACATACATTTCGAATCTTTGTAAACATCAAATGAATCCATGCACATTGCTAGTCCTGGACCACACTTGAGTTAAATAAACGCGAGTAAAAGTATGATGACAAAATAACTTTATTCAAAAACGTATAAATATTTAAAAAGTAATGGATACATTTCTTCTCTAATCCCGTCTTACTCGCTCACGTAATTCTATAACTACCTATAACACTGCTATTCTACCTCATGTGATATATTTATATTCCCATTACACGAAATATTTAATTAATTACACAACACCACACGCCTGATAGTAGGAATTGTTAGATCGTAGCATCACATGTAATGCTTTAAACAGATGTTGTAATGCCATATGTCATAATTTCAAAGTGTACTGTTTTCGCACGTGTACTCACAATCATAAACGAAAAATGTTTTAGAAAATTCACTATACGGTATATCGATCCAACATTTCAATATTATTCGATAATCAGAGTTCTATACCAATCTTCAGATCGATAAGTTTACAAACAGTAGCTTTGAAAAAAAAACAATCTGAGCTATCGGGAAAAAAAGGACTAGATATCAGGCTCAAGTATGTAACAGATTAACACTCTTATGTATCGCCCCTATGTTTTTGAGAATAAATGAAAATTCTTTTAAAATACTTTCTTGCCTTCAATTGAAATAGACTTTATTATTTACGACTGTTTATGGATGCTATTTTATAAAGAAGAAGGCAATTTCAACATACCAAGGATTCTAATTACGCAAACACAAAAAAAAAGAACAGGGTACTTACGTAGGCGCAGTACGAAAAACGTGATATTTTTCGCCTATCCTCACTTCTGAGTTGTAGGGTCAACTTCAGGGAATGTGGAGGTTTTGAAATAAAAACCCAAAATAGCGGTACACTTCGTATAATTTCATCTTTCACAGCCACTTGCCGATACAACGGACTACTGACAAATGTCCACGCAAAAACAGAGATCGTAATTCGTATATTTATACCTTACCTAACCTCAAAACAACTGACAGTCTTATTAATAATACTTTACTCAAATTTACATAATAATTATTATTACTCATTTATAAATGAATAATAACATTTTAGAAATGAGTATTTACTAAAATAATGGATTTAATTACAATCATTATTTTAATCAGCGTGAGATGTTTTGAAGTAAAGTCAAACAAGTATCTCATTATTCATACACGATACCACTAATACTTATTAAATAGGTAAATAATATGATTACACAATAAAACTATACAGTTTATCAATTATTAGTAGTATAAATTATACAGTATAATAGCCAATCATAGCACACTCATTATTATAAGCTTACAATACATTCTAATTCAGTATGCAAAGTTTTACAAAAGTGATGCTGATTACGAAACCATTTCGAGATATTATGTTTTAAAGCAATATTTTCTTAAAATTAAATCAAACAAAGCTAAAATGACTGTTATTTTATCAAAACACTGTAACAGTTTTTGACCTTCAATGTCACTTCAAAGACATTAGTTTTTGCAGTTTATTAATAAAATATCGAAAATTATAGGTTTATTTGGTATAATATCGTAATAATTTCATTTGAGATCACAAATTTGTGAATCATTTTGCAATCAGTGTCATTTTTATTAAATATTTCGCTTCATTTACATGCCGCTACGTGATTTTGTTGATCGATGACGTCATTAAGAACAAAAGTTTAACAATGTTTAAGAATCATAACTTTAGAATTCGGTATGCAAAGTTTTTTTTTGGTATTTATTAAATATTTTTATTCGATAGTAAACACGAAAATAAAAGACTTATTTGAATATTTTCCATTTAAAATGAGTAATTGTAAAGTTCTGATTTTTTAAAGATTGTTCAACTTTTGTACTTAATGACGTCATCGATCGATAAAATCACGTAGCGACATGCAAATGAAGCGAAATGTTTTATAAAAATGTTGCTGATTGCAAAACATATCACGAATTTGCGATGTCAAATGAAATTATTACGATATTATACTAAACAAACCTATGATTTTCGATATTTTATTAATAAACTGAAAAACCGTATGTCTTTGAAACAACATTGAAGGTCAAACAATGTTACAGTTTTTTGATAAAATAACAGTCATCTTAGCTTCAATTGATATAATTTCAAGAAAATATTGTTTATAACCATAATATCTCGAAATGGTTTTGTAATCAGCATCACTTTAGTAAAACTTAGCAAACCGAATTACTCATTTTAAATAAAAAATATTCAAATTAGTCTTTTATTTTCGTGTTTGCAATCAATAAAAATATTTAATAAATGCAAAAAAAAACTTTCCATACCGAATTACATGACTGAGTCCCAGAACTGACTTATACAAGGAACAAATATGCTGACCACCGAAGTATAATAATAATAAATAATAATAAAACGTTTATTTTAGATAAGTCACATCCATATTATTACATAAAATTCAAAACAATTAAATTCAAAATCAACTAAAATTAAAAATTAATTAAAATAAATTAACATAAACGAAAAAAAATCATTAAATATCCGCTTGTAAATATTATATTTTAGTCAGTAAATGAATCATACTGCAATATTATTTTATGTTGACTGGAATGTTTGTTATGAGTGCTCACCCTTTTTGTTGGTGCGCAGATAAGCACAAATACTTACTTATACTAACGCCCACTAAACCCATTGAGTTAGGCAAATACTATCGATTGTCACTTTGCGGGATCCTGGCAAATATCTTTTTTAAATCTTTTTGTTCATGGAAACCTCATGTCGGGATTATTACTAATAAATAAAGAATAAATAAAGGAAAGAAAAATTTCGACACAGGCGGTAATCCACAGGGTTCGATATCCGCCTGTGTCGAAATTTTTCTTTTCTTTATTTATTAGTAAATATCCTTTACTTCTCTTACATTCGCTACTCTTCTTATACATGTTTTTTATATATTTTTTCAATTCGGACTATCGTTGTTTGTATGAACGTTTTCAATTTGGTTTCAAACGTCTTGCGCGGGCGCTGCTAATAACACCATACATTAAATGCTGGAATACTAACAAGGATTTTTGGACGCAATATAATTACACATGCAATTGTAACCGCATTTATAAAATTTCACTATATATTTTTTACTCTGTCATGAAATGTATATAAGAGAACATACCAGTTGAGCTTTAAAATCGAAATCCAGTAGATGGAGCCACTGTGACTTCAGTGTGAAGTTGTGTAGAATCTCAAGCTCGTCCACCATGGAACCGATGTAATCTGAAACAAATGTTATATTGGTTTTGAAGACCCAAAACGACTTGAAAGCACATTTAGTTAAATCTTATATCTAGGCTGCAGATTAAGAAAGTTTGACAATAATGTCTTAGGTCATTTCTATGGATATTACAAAAAATTCTTATAGATGAAACTGTATACCATAGACTCGAACGAACTTATGGGATTTTAAGGGCTCAGAATCATACGTCTCATGACTCATAATGATACGTGACATGAGTTCACAATACTAGAGAATCCCCGGAGGGGTTGGCAGAAGTACTAATAATTCTGAACCCGGATGTCAAAGGAGTACCCACGTTTTACTTGGACAAATATAAATTCCTCAGCCACTTTTGGAAGTTGAGTGGGGAAAAGATGGTAAAAATAAAGGTTTTTGGTGATGGGTCTCCAACCGCATCGCCCAAAAATCCAATAAAAAGACCCAATACCCTTAGTCGCCTCTTACGACACCCGTGGGTAGGAGCTACTTAAATATACCTTCAAATATGTGTGTGAATTTTTTTATGAATATAGAAAAGCTCGAGATGTTTGCCAGGTTCCTCTCGATACTCTCTGCCTACCCCAAATGGGACCAATAGCGTGAGTATATGTAAGTATATACCTTCAACCGCCTCTCTCGCGTCAAACTCCAGCTGCATCGTATCCGGTTGCGGGTGAACCACGGACAGCACTATGTGGTAGTCGGCGGCCGGCGGGAATCTGAACCTTCGCGCCGCGTCCGAAGAGCGAGATTGCTTTGACACGCGGAGACTTGACGTTTGGAATAGCCAGTGCGTTAGGACTTCTAGCACCGTTTTTGTGGCTGTGAATTCAATTATAATAATTTTAGTTGGTTAAAATTATATAAGAAGTTTACATACATACATATACTCACGGCTATAAATACCTAGAATCCTAGAATTAGAAATTCCTCAGCCACTTTTGGAAAATTGAGTGGGGAAAAGATGGTAAAGTAAAGGTTGTTGTTGATGGGTCTTCAACCGCATCGCCCAAAAATCCCTTAAAAGCCCCAATACCGTTAGTCACCTCTTACGTACACCCATCGGTAAAAACGGGGTAGTGCTATTCTAAGCCACTACACGGCAACTTTAATGGATAAGATATGGATATATAAAGCTTAGTAGTCGAATGGCAACCAAACTATGTAAGTCACAGAATTGATATTATATTAAAATAAAAAAGGTACGACTAGTGTTCAATCCTTCAGGTGGTATGTATGGATTGTATGGATTTCAATGAAATATCTGACTCCAGGATATATTGCGTGTATTAATAAATGATTACACCGTGGCCGAATAATAATGTTAACAGTTACATGTATCGTGAGCAAGTGACAAGTAGAATTAGTGGGTAGCATGACGCACTACCCTCAAACGGTTTATAATCATTTCCGAACACTAGTGATGTGCCGGAACAACTAGTGTTCAAATCCCGGGTCGGGCCTACACCAATTTGTCTTTTCTAAAGACATAAGTGTGACATGGAAACGCACATGGCTGAGTTGTACTTAGTCATGTGACAGTGTATTCGTACAAAACGGCGATAGGTTTGCCCCCTATCACGTGAGTACACTGTCCATGCAAAACGTGGGTACTCTGAACACCAGGTGACAAAGTCACGTGATGTTCAGAAGTATTAGTACCTCTGCCAACCCCTTCGGGGATATTCGGCGTGAACGTTTATGCTTATTATGCTTATGCTTATTAAAATAAAAAAATGGCTAAGTACGAGTCGGCCTCGCCCGTGGAAGGTTTCGCAGCAGCGAGTGTAGGTTAGCATAGTGATATATCAAGAATTGAGCCAGAATCAATTGTATTGGAATCAAAACTCAAACATATTTTTGATTACCATAGTGGTTGTATTAAATTACAAAGTTACATCTGCAGTTTACGAAATGTGCTCTATCTCTAAAAAATACTGAATAGGTTTTATTCAATTTCTGTAGTTAGTTCTCATAGAGATTAATTTTATTACTATTTGTCTTACTACATACATACATACACATACTCAGGGCTATAAATCCCTAAAAGGGGTAGCCAGAGCTGTGGAATTAGAAATTCCTCAGCCACTTTTGGAAAGTTGCATGGGGAAGAGATGGTAAAATAAAGGTTGTTGGTGGTCTCCAACCGCATCGCCCAAAAATCCACCCACGCACCGGGAGAAATGGGGTAGTGCTATTCTAAGCCGACACTACACAGCTTTGTCTTACTGTTATTTCAAAAGTTATATGAAGGGACACAAATTCTGCCATACCTACATATGTTCACGGCTAAAAGTAACCAGAGCTTCAGAATTTGAAATTATCAGTCACTTTAGAAAGTTGAGTGGTTAAAAGAATGTAAAATTAAATTTGGTTTTAATGATGTGTCTCCAACAGCATCGCCCAATAATCACCTTATAAGACCTAATAACCTCATTCACCTCCTACGCATGGGTTAGTGGTATTTATTTAGTTAACTAAACTATACATACTATTATACGACGTGATAGCTCAGTGGGTAGAACACCGGTTATCGTGCAAACGACTAGTGTTCAAATCCGGGTCGGTTCTACACCAATTTGTCTTTTCTAAAGACATATGTGTGGTTAATTTATCATGGTTGTTAACGGTGAGGGAAAACATCGTGAGGAAACCCACGTGGCTGAGTTGTACTTAGTCATGTGACAGTGTATTCGTACAAAACGGCGATAGGCCTGCCCCCTATCACGTGAATACACTGTCCATGCAAAACGTGGGTACTCTGAACATCAGGTGACAAAGTCAAATGTTATGTATGTTATGTTATGTTAAATACTATTATACGAAATACAAACTCACCTTTCCCATCCCTAAAGAAAAGCACCCTTTTATCGGCCAACAAAACATCCCTATACAGCGGTTTCCTCTGCAGCAGGTAGACGTGGTTCCTCTTCCCAAGATCGAGGGTTTCGGAGATGGACTCGACAGCTTCTTGCTCGTCAGCCACGAAATTCAGGGTGTTGTGCATTTCGGTAGACAAAGTGCCTTTGTGGACTGTCAGGTTTAGTACGTCTGTGGATGTATAGGATATATGAGTTTTGTGGATGAATGAACGTTGTTGGATAAATCTTGTTTGATTAAGGGAGATGGAAACTCTATGACTTATACACAAAATTGCTGGTAGTTTTAGTAAAATATTTTGTTTACATAAAAAATTGTGCAGAGCTGAAAAATACTTACCGAGTTTCGTTATAAACTTTTGAGTTTAGGAACATAATAGACAGCCTATGTCCAGCTGACGACGTTTAGTGGCTCACGCGGTCAACAGTCAGAATATTAGATCTATTTTTATATTTATTTGAGGTACACTAACAGCATACATACTAATACAATCATATGATTACATAAATAAATTTCTGGATGTGGATTAAAATTATTATTAATATTGAAAATATGAATGAATATTTAATTCTACTAAGTTGTATACTCAGATATAGACGGCATTGTTACAAATTTAAAATTAAGCCATCAATGCTGTGTTTTGTCTTCTATGTTTTGTGTATATACATATACACATACATATACTCACGGCTATAATTCCCTTGAAGGGGTAGCCAGAGCTAGGGAATAAAAAAATCCTTAGCCACTTTTGGAAGTTGCGTGGGGAAGAGATGGTGAAATAAAGGTTGTTGGTATGGGTTTGTGTAATATTATATAAGATCTAGCAGCAAGCAACCAATCTAATAATATATCCGACCCGACAAATTTCATACTGTAAATTTGCTTATGCCAAACTTTAGGCGTTTTTTCCGGTACTCTGAGTTCAATCAGTCGTGAATATTTTATTGGTCGAATTTTTCCGGGATAAAATGTATCCTATGTCATAATTTGGGTCATTATTTACCATTCTGCTAAATTTCATTCATATATATTCTGTATTTGAGAAGCATTTTTACCTTAAACACACAAACATCTAAACTTTCACATTTATAATATTAATAGGATAATACAGTAGATGACAACCTGAATCCCGAAACGCTGCTTTGATAGCCTGCACCATTTCTTCAGCCGTGGCCTGGTCCTCAGCCAGCACCGTCACTTCCGTGGACACGAAGTGGGACTCGGGGGTCAGCTTCGAGATTTCATCGTACGGGAGAGCGACTCTGGAAACACGAGACTAATAAAATTAAATATATATACATTTAATCAAGGCTATAAAGGAGGATGGGCATATTGGTATACTGTCCAATAGCAATGAGTGGTACATTTTTAAATTAGGATAATATAGAATAGAATAACTCTTTATTGCACATCAAACACAAATTTACAAAAATAATAATTTGATCAAACAGTTTACAGTGAGGTACAATTTTAGTGCATCAATATTTATTATGGGGAGTTTCACCAAATCGTTGTCCGTCCGGAGATACAGTGATCCAAACATGAGTATGTTTTGGTTAAAATCATTTCAATAAATGTAATTTTTGGTTGAAAAAACAGTGGTTTGGCCTTAACTATGCAACTTTTGAATTCGGGAGCGAGAGCAAGAAGGAGATAGGAGTCAGGAAAGGACAGCGGAGGAGGGTTGCGTATAGGCATGGAAATCATCGGGTTATATGGCATCATCATCATTTGGTGATGTTCCTATATTTAATCATGATTTTCACTGCTACTTTTTACTGTTCATGATTTATTACATTTCGAATCACATCATCAATCTTACTTACTTAACACCTACGAACTTAGACAAATTAACTTCCTTGCAGGAAACATTATTTAAAGTAACATGGAGTTCATAAAATACTTTAATTTTCTGTATTGAAGACTTAAAGTACTATCAAAATCAAAGTAGTAGAACTTAGTTCAGACAACTTTTAAAAAAATGCAACTTGGTGCATATGCTAATATATAAAATTATCTCTCTAGTAATATGTGACTCATTGTTATTGCTGTGTAGTGTCGGCTTAGAATAGCACTACCCCATTTCTTCCGGTGGGTGTACGTAAGAGGCGACTAACGGTATTGGGGCTTTTTAAGGGATATTTGGGCGATGTGGTTGGAGACCCATCACCAACAACCTTTATTTTACCATCTTTTCCCCACGCAACTTCTAAAATAGGCTGAGGAATTTTTAATTCCTTAGCTCTGGCTACCCCTTCTAGGGATTTATAGCCGTGAGTATATGTATGTATGTATGTTTGTTGTTATTGGAAGGTATACCAGTTCCCATACATTTTTGCCCATTCTCCTTTTTAAGGGGGTAGCAAGGGCTTCAGAATTAGAAAATACTTAGCCAATTTTGGAAGTTAAGAGGCGAAACCTGTTACAGCGAACAATTACTAAAAAGCCACCAACCGGAAGATATGTGTGAAGGCTAGTCTAAGCAAACTGCATAGCAAAATAATTAACATACATACATATACTCACGGCTGTAAATCCCTACAAGGGGTAGCCAGAGCTGAGGAACTAGATGTTCCTCGGCCACTTTTGGAAGTTGAGTGGGGACAAAATGGGGTCTCCATCCAACAGCATCGCCCGAAAATTCCTTAAAAGGTCCAATACCGTTAGTCGCCTCTTACGTACACCCACCGGACGAAATGGGGTAGTGCTATTCTAAGCCGACACTACAAAGCTATAAATACTATCAAAGTGTACAAAATAAATGTACCTATAGATCTCGGTGGTCTTCCACCACAGCGGCACCCCGACGATGATGAGCACGCCGACGAACGCAGTGCTCGCCCACATGCGCTTTGACTCTGTCACTGAAATTTAAAAAAAACTGTTAGTTATGTATGAGAAATCAGTTTGCCGTGTAGTGTCGGCTTAGAATAACACAAACCCCATTTCTACCCGTGGGTGATCGTAAGAGGCAACTAAGGGTATAGGGGTTTTTTAAGTGATTTTTGGGCGATGTGGTTGGAGAACCGTCACCAAAAACATTTATTATTACTATCTTTTCCCAAATCAACTTCCAAAAGTGGCTGAGGAATTTCTCATTCCAAAGCTCTGGCTACCCCATTAAGGGATTTATAGCCGTGAGTATGTGTATGTATGAGAAATCAGTATTAACATTGCAATTTTCTTTAAACTTATTTAGGTTATTTAGGTTTTGGTTTGGTTAAGCAACTTATATGTGGGATTAGTTATTATTAGTTCTCTAAAGCTCTGGCTACCCCTTTTTGGGATTTATGGTCGTGAGTATATGTATGTATGTATATAAAGCCCAAAAAGGGTTAACTAGAGCTTCAGAAAATAGACTTTGGTACTTCAGTTGAGCAAATTTGAGAAAAGATAGTAAATTAAAACATGTTTATGTCATATAGGCCCGAACCCATCGATATCGATTCTTAATCTCATACATATACTCACGGCTGTAAATCCCTAGAAGGGGTAGCCAGAGCTAGGGAATTTGAAATTCCTCAGTCACTTTTGGAAGTTGGATACCCTTTACCAACTATCCTTTATTTTACCATATTTCTAATGTTGAAGCTCTGCCTACCCCTTTTAAGGATTTCCAGCTGTGCTATATATAGATAGTAGACCAGCAAGCCATGATATAACCGCGACACAAACGATGTTAATTGGTGCTACTATCGGTGTCACTCGCGACGGGTCAAGGTGTCACTCTCCTCAAGAGCAAATTAGGAACACGCGTTTGAAATTGACCCATTATTCATACTGGAGGTCCAGTTCAGTGAGGATATTCGGCCATAAGCTTATATATATGTACAGACCTATTATAAACACAGATCAAGTTAGCCCCTAACTAAAAAAGACTTGTATTAAGGGATACTAGCTCAACGATATATTATATACTAAATAACATCCAAGATTAAGAAACAATAATTTATGCTCATCACATAAATATTGCTCTCAGCGGGGATCGAACCCGTAACCTCCGGACCGTGAAGCTAGTCACCTATCAACTCGACCACGGACGCCGTCTATTGCAAATAAAAGGTTGCTGGTGATGGATCTCCAACAGCATCGCTCAAAAATCACTTAAAAAACCTCTTACCCTTATCTCTTATGAACACTCACGGGGAAAAATGGGATAATGTTATTGTAAGGCGAAACTTCACAACTTTACAAAAAATAAATACAAACTTTTCTGTGTGCTGCCGGCTTAGACTAGCACTACCCTATTTCTTCCGGTGGGTGTACGTAAGAGGCGACTGACGGTATTGGGGCTTTTAAGGGATTTTTGGGCGATGCGGTTGGAGAGTTGGAGACCCATCACCAAAAACCTTTATTTCACCATTTTGTCCCCACGCCACTTCCAAAAGTGGCTGAAGAATTTCTGATTCCCTAGCTCTGGCTACCCCTTCATGGGATTTACAGCCGTGAGTATATGTATGTATGTAAATACAAACCTTAAGATGTTTGCCTCATTATACATCACGCATAATGTTTGCATTCGGATATAGGTAAGGAGATGATAACAATTCTTTATGTAATTATGAATGACCTAGTAATAAGACGAAGATCTCAAGTAACAATCGATAAACGATAAGAAATTGAAGTTTCGATTGCAATATTAATATTTATAAACACTGCTTACAGTTTGATAACATAGCACCATATTACAAAGATTATGTTACATAGTATGTAGTTATAATAAATTATTATGTTGTGAGAAGGTTTAGAATAGCACAACACGATTTCTTCCCGTATTGAAAGTAAGGGGTTATTAAAGTGATTTTAAGGCGATATTGTAGAAAAATTAAACATCATTCCCCGATCAACTTCTAAAAGTGACTATGGAATATTTTTGAAATTATATTATAGTATAGGTAAATAACGTCGCTACAAATTTATAGCCAAAAAATGATCAATGTTATGGGAAAACTCTCCTGAAAGATTAAAGATACAAGTTACCAAGTAAGTTGAAATGGTAAACTGTCAGTGGTAAAAAATACTTATCCTTATTATAAGTGAAAATGGGAATGCAATATAATTTTTATTTGACTTTTAATTTACATTGATAACTTGGAACATTTTAAATATTATTTTTATTATTATTACATTTGTTTTGTGTATCTACCCAAATAAATAATTAATTTATCGATCTCACCTTCCAAAGGTTGTCTGGAAGAGATCGCTTTTAGCGATAAGACCGCTTATTGTACCTCACTGTAAACTGTTTGATCATATTATTATTTTTGTAAATTTGTGTTTGATGTGCAATAAAGAGTTATTCTATTCTATTCTATTCTAAAGCAGCACTAGGAAGTAGAGAACTCGAGATAATGTTTGTATATAGTTATAGATGTATAGTTTAACCTTTTAACTTGATTCTCATCATTGCCCGTCTTTATCGTCAATTTACCTCGAAACTATCATTACCATGAGGAATTTGAGAAATATTCCATACTAGTGGTCTGCCTCAGCTTCACACCGGTAGTATTATGTCTCAAATTTATTTGGCGATGGTAATGTAGAGGACGACCACGGCGGACACATTTAAATCAAATAGATAATGCGTTAAAAAGGCTGGCTTCGGAAGTTACAATAAAAGGGCATGAATGAAAAGAATGACCAATGTAAATGATACTCGAGAGGTTTGCCGGGATCGTACAAAATGGCGAACGATTGTCTCTGCTGACCGAATGGGAATTCATGGCGTGAATAGATCTAGGTATTTTATTTTATGCTCCTATAAAACTAGTACTAGTAGTAGTTGCTGTGTAGTGTCGGCTTAGAATAACACTACCCCATTTCTACCCGTGGGTGATCGTAAGAGGTGACTAAGGGTATAGGGGCTTTTTAAGTGATTTTTGGGCGATGTTGTTGGAGACCCGTCACCAAAAACATTTATTATCACCATCTTTTCCACAATCAACTTCCAAAAGTGGCTGAGTAATTTCTGATTCCTTAGCTCTGGCTACCCCTTCTAGGGATTTGTAGCTGTGAGTATATGTATGTATGTATGTAGTATTGTTGTATTAATCGGTCAGTCAATCAAAGCTCTGGCTACCCCTTTAAGGGATTTATAGCCGTGAGTATATGTATGTATGTATGATTGTCTCTGCTGACCGAATGGGAATTCATGGCATGAATAGATCTAGGTATTTTATTTTATGCTCCTATAAAACTAGTACCTTTGCCATCCCATTAGAGTTAACACAATACTTGGTTTACGTACTAAATTAACCGCACACTTAATGCACACCATTGACATTGATACACTTATGTACTAAGGCCGAACATAAATTATGCATTCCGTCCATTACTCGTAATAACACGATAAACGAGATAACGAGACGTCCACTGTTAATAATGGCGATTATTATCGTTATTAACTCTAACAGTATTGTTCTCTTATAGCACTACCCCGTTTCTATGCCGTGTAGTGTCGTCTTAGAATAGCACTACCCCATTTCTTCCGGTGGGTGTACGTAAGAGGCGACTAACGGTTTTGGGACTTTTGAGGGATTTTTGGGCGATGCGGCTGGAGACCCATCACCAACAACCTTTACTTTACCATCCTTTCCCCACTCAATTTTCCAAAAGTGGCTGAGTAATTTCTGATTCCTTAGCTCTGGCTACCCCTTCTAGGGATTTTTGGCCGTGAGTATATGTATGTATGTGGTATTGTTGTATTAATCGTTCAGCCAATCATTAACTAATCGAGTTTTAGACAGAAACGTTTGGTTGTATGTCTGTTGTTTTTACAATATACCCACCATTCACTTCACTCAGCTTCGTTCACATCCATCAATCTTTTCATACAGGATCTTTAATTTTTCAGAATACGGACGCCTGATTTTTTGAGGACTGTTTGATCTAATTGTGTCCTCCACTATCGTCCTCTACTGACATTACCATCCATATTGGATTTATAGGTACTTATATCTGTTTGCAAATGCGATAGATAGCCAAAAATATTTTAAATACGGAAGAAAACAACAGTAACCAAAGCAACGAAAATTGCAAAATCCCTATTATATCTTTGTTGTATACCTATATTTTGAACCACATGTTCTTTGTATACTCTAGTGTGCGAGTAAGTCCGCCGCTGTGAGCGCTCCCACAGTACTCCCACAGTACTTCTACCATCAATACACAGTACAGAGCTCCAGTACTACTGAGCCAAGGCTGCGTGATGCAACGTACCCAAAACAAACGGAACTGGTTCTCCGAAGACCATGACAATGACACCAGGTTTGGCAGCAAGTTCAATCGCCTCAATGTGGCCGCAAAAGTAAAAGTATTCCTTTGATTTGATTTTATTTTACAACATATAGGCTTTAGATCTCGGAATGGGGTAGCCAGTGCTTCGGAGTTAGACATTTTTACGCCTTCTTTGGTTTTTTTTGGGGAAAACATTGGTCTTCAGACACTTAAAAAGGCCCTAATGCCCTCTTTCGAAACTTTCGGGAAGAATGAAGTTATATATAAAGCAGACTCTACGCAGGTATGACAAATAAAAATGTATGCAGGCATAAGTAGAATAAAGTTTTTTGAGTGGACTTCATGGCTACGTCAGTGTTTATAATAATTTTGAATATTAAGTTTCTTTTCAATACGTCTGTTTTCATGGTTTTTATAATTCTAAGGAATATTTTGATAATAATATAATTTAATGTGATAGTTCTTTGAAATAATTACCAGAATTTTTAATTTATTTTAATTTAATTTGATTGTTGGATTGTTTTTATGGTTGTTTTTATGGTTGTTTTATTGATAAATAGAAATTTGAATTTTATAAATTATTATTTTTCCTATTTTTTACTTTACTGTGTTTTGTGTTATCAAGTTTAATGTGTAGTAGTGTTAGATTTGATTAAAATGTAATAATAAATTTAGAAATATGTATTTTTTGCTATGCCCTTCCAGAGTATACATGTCAAAATTTATGTACATTATGTCATGATAATTGCGATGTGTAAAATGCAACAAAGATTTTGATTTTTTTTGGTGGATTTTCTCTTTAAAAGTGACAGATAACAGTAACATGAATAATCCAAAATCTCTATTTGCCTAATTCACTTTTACAAATTGAAATCGAAACGTTATCTGAAAACTAGAAAGCCGCCGAAATATTAATACAGCAGACAATGCATTTAATGGACTTCACCAGATAATCTGTAGATTGGTTAATTCTGCACTCTAACATAATTAGCGATAGCAGTAACAACTATACATAATTTTAGATAAGTGCGTAGTAGTTTTTGATAACTTAGCCCGTCATAGCTATGGTATATTAACGCGCGAAAATATTACGTCATTTTTAGGATGTTTATAAGGTGCTTTGCTGAGTCACATTGGCCATATACAATAGGCTGAAAACCTTAATATGAACGTATCGGAATTAGAGTAAAAATATACAAAAGGGATTGTTAAGATAGCACATGGAGAAGATAGGTGAAAGTAAACTGGAAAAAGATATACAGGTATTAAATAGACTTTCGTAATATGCCATGCAAACACCCACACATAAACTACCTACACACACACGCACACACACACACTTACTTACTCACACACATATATAATTCACATATATAAAAATACATAATGAATTGTTTAGTTATTTAAATGTTGCATTATAATTATAATTTTCAATACCATTTATTTTAATTCTAATTTTAAAAATAGATCTGTCAATTGTCAGTGACATATGTCGTTTGAAATATGTCAGTGACAGGTGAGTAGAGTACTGATAAATTTTAAAAATATTTCGTATAGAAATACTTCTAAACATGACAAGCATAATTTTTACAATTTTCGATAGCTTAATCTAATGACATTAAGTTGTGAAACAAGGATAAATTTTCCAACTCGACATATTTGTAGATTTGTCGGAAATTATTGACATGATATCGAGGCTGTGTCAGGCTAGCGTTACAATTGTCGTATTTTTTGGTTACAAAATGGCGCTTCACTAAAGCAATAGTACATACATACATACATACATATTCTCACGCCGTTAGTTCCCATTGGGGTAGGCAGAGCCTATCGATCGCCACTTTGTACGATCCTGGCAAACCTCTCTGGCTTCGTTTACATCCATCAATCTTTTCATACATGCTCTTTTATTCTTCATACTGCGGACACCTGCCTTTTTGAGCACATGTTCTATTTGATCCAAATGTGTCCTCCGAGGTCGTCCTCTACTAACATTACCTTCCACATTGGCTCTATATATCTCTTTCACCAATTTACTGTCATCCATCCTCTCTATGTGCCCAAACCATCTCAACATTCCTTTTTCTATCTTTCTTACAATATCATCTTTTACACCACACCTTTCACGAATCACATCATTCCTCACACGATCACATAACCTTACATTACACACTTTTCTGAGGGATCTCTCAAAGCAATAGTATTGGCAATGATAGTGATTTAGATGAATTTGCATATAGGAGAATGTATAGAGAGCGAATAAATTTCTCCTTCGACATAACTGAATTTGCGTTTAAGGAAAAATTTTGGATAAACAAAACAAGTGTTGAATATTTAATAAATGAAATCGGTGTAGTTTTTCTTGACAATTGTCTGACTTGTCAGAGTGGTGAAATAGGGGCCAGAGTGGATGGTAATGACGATAGAGGACGATAACTAGATCAAATAGAGAATGTGCTCAAAAAGGTGGGTTTCAGAAGTATACATACATACATATACTCACGGCTATAAATCCCTAGAAGGGGTAGCCAGAGCTAACGAATTAGAAATTCCTCAGCCACTTTTGGAAGTTGCGTGGGGAAAAGATGGTAAAATAAAGGTTGTTGGTGATGGGTCTCCAACCGCATCGCCCAAAAATCCCTTAAAAAGCCCCAATAACGTTAGTCGCCTTTTACGTACACCCACCGGAAGAATAGGGGTAGTGCTATTCTAAGCCGACACTACACAGCAGCAGAAGTATGGAGGATAAAAGACTATGTATGAAAACATTGCTGAATGTAGACGAAGCGCGACAATCTTGCCAGGATCGTATAATACGATGACAATATGTAGTAGGTTGGGACAACAACAATTACCTAAAAAATCTGACTCGTAGATGTGTCCCTCACGACACACACAGTGGAACACAGTGACCCGCAAACAACGAGTCGAGTCGCAATGGTGGGACCAAATTGACAAGAGTTGGTTGGTATTAGGTCCGATGGCTAGTCTGCCTAACCCTGAGAACGAATGGGCTTAGCATATTGTTTGTATTAAATTGTTGCCTGTGTGTGTTGAACACAGCAGCATAAGTGCAAAAGGGTAAGCCCTTAACACATAAGACAGATTTGTTTATTCATACATACATACATATTCTCACGCCGTTAGTTCCCATTGGGGTAGGCAGAGACTATCGATCGCCACTTTGTACGATCCTGGCAAACCTCTCTAGCTTCATTCACATCCATCAATCTTTTCATACATGCTCTTTTATTCTTCGTACTTCGGACAGCTGCCTTTTGTTTATTCCTAGTTTTATAATTTCATTGGTTTTTAATCCTGCCCCCGTAGCATGAGGCGTGTGAGAGCGTGTATGTCGCGTGAGAAGTGAGAAACTGACAGATGTTGTATGAACAATCTGTCAGTTTCTGACTTCTCACGCGACATACACGCTCTCACATGCCTCATGCTACCTATACTGCTCGTATAACCTTTCTTATTGAGAGGTATAAAGCCTTGAACTTGCGTGAGTAGGAAGATTGATTAGCACTTTGCCTAAAACACGGGAATAAGAAATTGCCTTAGCAATTTTTTTTTTTAGTTTTGTTTATTGTGTGAAATTATGAGAACTTAATTTCATTTAATTGAATCGTTTAATCGTTTAAAAAGCAAACTGATTTTTTAATTGCAAGAGTATTATTTCATTACTAAAGTAAAAATTATCCTTATTTTTTTTTTTTTATTATTGAAGATCAAAGAACAAAATAAATGTTTTTTTATTCGTTTTACAATAATTACGCCATGTTTAATCAGGAAGCAATTTTTGTGTCATTGAGACATAATCGATCATCATGACCTCGCTTTTCTTTAAAATGAAAAACAGTTTTTTTATACCAAGTCAGGTTTTATTATAAAAGTAAAGTAACGCAAAATGGGGAATTACGGGCTATAATATTTTCTCTACCCAATATAGGTAGGTAGTAGTAGGTAGTCTCGAGCCCCTTGGTGGGGACGTATGTGGGCTGTGAGGAATATTTTCTCAGGGGAAAATCGTTGTTGATATTCCTAATCGTCGATATAGCATGAAAAGATGAACGAAATGTAGGACTTCTCTACGAAACGCAATAAGGGAATGATTCGTTACTATACTCTTCCGGGATAAACTCGTTGCTGTCATATATGATATGATATTACGTTAGAATCCCTTAGAACCAGCCGATTATGTCGGCGCAGATGAGCACTTCTCTATCTCTCCGGGTCACAATGCAAGGAAGGGCACGAGGGACTACAAGCGATGCTATTGAAAACTGATAATCTTATTTTTTAAACGACTTATTCAGAAGGAGGGTTATTAAATATGATAATATAAAAAAATATGCAGAAAGAAACGGTTATCACTATCATAAGTACTACCATAATAGAAGATTTTAGATCATTTACCCAATAGTATAAACGACCGGAGTACATTTAGATCAAACTGAGAAGTGTTTAAAAAAGCCGGACGTCCGAAATGAAAAGAATAAAAGGGCACGTCTGAAAACATTGATGAATGCAGACTAAGCTCGAAGGGTTTTCCGGGATCGTAAAAGTGGCGATCGATAGTCCGCCAATTACATATTTTAAGATATATGGGGTGGAAAAACATTTTATGGATTTAAAGAGCAGAAATTTGTGAAAAACAGAGCAGAGTTTTTTTTAAATATCATTAAGTTCTGGCAATCCCTTCAGTATCTTTATTTTAGTACGGTATCTTTTGTAGCACCATAATTACGTAAGCGTACATAATTGACAAGGTAAATTATACTTTCATATCATACATGACCTACAAGTGAATTTCCTTGCTCGGAAGGAATATAATGACAAATACTGCTTAAAGCAAGCAAAAGATTTTTATTATTTAAATTGTGAATAAAGATTGAGATTACGGATTAAAAACTTTTGTTAAGTTGTTAAACCATACAGACAAAATGATATAAATACAATAACAAAATACTAACTTTAGTTGGTACAACCAAATTAAGTAAATGGTACTTAGATACACAAACAGAATTCAAACTGTTTTCATTTTGTAAAAAAAGGATAATTTTATTAAAAAAAGAGCAGATAACAAGGCCAGTTTTATAAATTTATCAGTTTCAGGTACTCTACATTTGCATGTCCACCTCGCGGCAAGTATAATGCATAACAATTTAAGATACCAATCATCACCTTTCAACCCAATAAAATAATTCTTCAAACAAAATCGCTATCTATCTCTATATTATTTACAAACCTGAATCCATCACGTGAAATGATTACAGATAAACGCGCTTAACAAAAAAATCAGCACAGCGGAGAGTGCAACATGGCGATATCAACTGGGGGAGAAAAATACATGGATGGTCCAAGGAGGTTAAACACGTTGGCTTCTTAAAAGTGCTAACAGACGATCGAACATGTACGGCGCGCACCAGTGTTCGTGGTACGGGCCGTACCAAAAACGAACGTGTGTAGCGTGGTTCGCCGCACATAATTATTATTAATATTGGTGCGCGCTGGTTCGAAGCGCTTGCGGTGCACTGTGCGATGGTTCGCGCCGTACATGTTCGATCGTCTGTAGGCTAGAGCGCACCGCACAGTTCGTGGTGCGCGCCGTACATGTTCGATCGTCTATTAGCACTTTAACTCGTTGCGTTGCGTGCGTTTGTGTATTTTCTTCTTCTTCACTGTCCAAGCGGCCAGTCCGCGGCGATAATTGTGGCGGGACGCACGCAGCCGAACTCCCGCGCGAAAACATTCCCGCCGAAAATAAATAACGCAAAAAAGCGACAGCGATTCATTAATACGCGAGTTTATTTTCGTAGGCGATTTCAAAACATTTCTGTGTGACTGGAGTGGATTATATTGCAGTCGGTGAGTTTTCATAATGATAATCATCGGTAATAAATCACGCGGATACGATTTTATGGGTTTACCATGGTGCGGATAGGATGGACGGATGATCCATGCAAGGTCAGACAATCAATGTTTGCAACGGATTGTTGATATTAGTATCTCTTGACGTAATGAAATGAAAGAAGTGACAAATCATTCAGTTAAAGTTTAATACTGTTTTCACGCAAAGCCCTTAAAGTTATTTTATATTTTTTTACATCTTTCTATGCTTTATATAAACAGAAATAAATATATAAAGAAAGGCAACAAATGTTAAGAAAATGAAAAACCTTTACAAATACCGATCGTAAATCCTATCCGATATGACCTACTGACCTTAAAACTCTTCTTCCAGGGTTAATAGCGTTGCATCATTTCTCTCAATAACTTTTCTCTTTTTATAACCACGCATTTACTTTTATATAAAATATGTTTATTATTTTATGTTGATTTCGATTACATTGCTAATCTAAGTAAACACGTCAATCGTTATAAATTATAATGCATGTAAACAAATATTTACGAATAATACAAAATTCAATTTATGCCATTAGATCACGACTGCATTTTTATGATGTGACTTGAGGCCTGGTAATTCATATGAAATTATCCTCCCAAGTCCTGTTGGTCATATTTAGCTTCATTTTTAACATCGAAACTGAAAATCGTACATTTCTGAAAAATCAACTAACTTGTTTTCATGTTAAAGTGTGACCAAGTGAAACAAGTTTTTATTTAGTTTTCATCTGAGGTAAAATAAAATGGTCAAGATTGTTTTTTTGCGCAAATGAAAACAATAGCAAAATCATCATTATAATAATTCAATTTGAGTTATTGATAAGTTATAAGTTCTCTTTTCTGAGTTGGCATTATTTGATTTTTTTGTTCTTGTCATGGTGTAGGTACATCTGTTGATTTTATTATCTATTTTTATAGTTATCCTTAATAAATAACTAAGTTAATAAATAAAGATAAAGATAAATAAAGGAAAGAAAAATTTCGACACAGGCAGGAAATTTTTCTTTCCTTTTTTTATTAGTAATAATCCCTACATGAGGTTTTCATGAGCAAAAAGATTTAAATTAAATAACTAAGTTGTTGCCCTTGGTCCTTATTTTGTAATTCTCGAAAAACAGGTTTAATGACACAATAAATTCAGGAATCGAGTACCTATTTAATTATTGTTAACAAGTTTTGAGAAACTATTACAATGTTTGGTTTGTTTGTTGTTTAAGTGTCTGGCACCCTTTGAAATCATTTGAATATTTGGAGAAAAAACACTTGCAACGATATAGGAAAGGCAATAATGTTACGCATAAAGAAAACATGCTCTCAACAATGTTGTAAATAATAAAGTGCTGAGTTAGCAAATATTTAAATTACGAATCATCGTAAGCTACGTCAGGGCTATTTAAAGTCAGATTTACTATGTTGCAAAATACTACAAATAACTTAGTTTTAGGTACTTTACTTATACTCACGGCCATTATTCCCATTGGGGTAGGCAGAGACTATCGATCGCCACTTAGTACGATCTTGACAAACCTCTCTTGCTTCCCTTACATTCATTATTTAGGTAGGTAGGTTTTAGGTAGTACCTTACATTTATACAAACATATACTCACGGTCATAAATCTCAAGAGGTGGCCAGAGCTCCAGAGCTAGAAACTCCTCAGCCACGTTTGGAAGTTAATATGTGACATGACGGTAGAAATAAAGTGTTGTAGGTGATGGGTCTCCAACAGCATATCCCAAAAAACACTTTAAAAAATCTCATACCCTTAGTCACCTCTTACGTCACCCGTTTTTCGTCATTCTAAGCCGGCACTACATGACATGGCATTTTAGATAGTTACGCGAAAACGGCAAAGATTGTTGCGAAAGACAAGTTTGGGAATACGATTGTGTTAGCTCAGGGGAGAGCGCAACTGCTTTTCATGCAGGAGACTGAGTTTAATTATTATTATTTACATATTTGTGGTTCAAATATTAGGAAACATAGCCATAAACCGGCAGGCTATTCGCGGGATAGGGGGCACTCTATTCTATTCCTTCGAAACAAAACGTGGGTTTACTATGACTAAAATATCACGCGATTTTCAGAAGTATACCTTTATCCAGCTTTTCGAGGAGTAATATATGGTTCTCATATTAATAGGCATACGAGAAAAATATTTTTATATTTTTTTGTATGTACTATAAAGTTTACATAACATATCATATAACATAACATAAACGTTCACGCCGAATATCCCCGAAACGGTTGGCAGAGGTACTAATACTTCTGAAAATCAGGTGACTTTGTCACCTGGTGTTCAGAGTACCCACGTTTTGCATGGACAGTGTACTCACGTGATAGGGGGCAGGCCTATCGCCGTTTTGTACGAATACACTGTCACATGACTAAGTACAACTCAGCCATGTGGGTTTCCTCACGATGTTTCCCTCACCGTTAACAACCATGATAAATTAACCACACATATGTCTTTAGAAAAGACAAATTGGTGTAGGCCCGACCCAGGATTTGAACACTAGTCGTTTGCACAAAAACCGAGTGTTCTACCCATTGGGCTATCACGGTTGATTATAAAGTTTAATCATGTGTATTTCAGTCAATTCCATTACAATTCAGAAATTGACCTTGAATAATCGCTATGTTTCCAAGGCTATAAAAATACTATAGAGATATGAAAATAAATAAAATTAATTTAGTTCCATAAAATAAAAATGGATCGATAAATGTGTTGCAAAGCGCAAAACTCGAAAACGGCTGGACTGAATTTGGATAATTCTTTTTAAAGTGTTAGTTAAAGTCTCCCAATGGTCCTTAGATCCGTCTAATTATAGGAAATTAGTGATATTATTCTTATATTAATATTTAAACATCGTTTTTCTCTTCGTACAACCCTATGAGTGGCAGAGACTCATAGTAAGTCGTCGAATTTTGGAAGTTGAGTGGAGAAAAGATTGATTGTTAGCGATTATGTCTCTAGCCACATCGCCAAAAATCACTTTAAAAATGCACCATTCCCTTATTCGCTTTGACACTAGAGCGGGAAGAAATGGATCAGTGATATTCTAAGCCACTCCACTACACAGTATTTACCTAAATACCTTCAATTGGCATTTCAAAGTTTGTTGGGTGAACTAGTACCTACCATATTGTTTATTTCCTTAAGTAGTGAGCCGGTATAACAAGTACCTATAATTGTAGGCGCCGAGTGGCCATTCTGCGTGTAGGACTGTGGAAACATGTTGGGACTAGGTCAATCAGCTGTTAACTGCGCTAAGGTTGCCAGATACTATTTAGAGTTACCCTTTTTTTACATAGCTGTGTAGTGTCGGCTTAGAATAGCACTACCCCATTCTTTTTAAGTAACTTTTGGGCGATGTGGCTGGAGACCCGTCACCAACAATTATTTATTATTACCATCTTTTCCCCACTTAACTTCCAAAAGTGGCTGAGGAATATTTTATTTCCAAAGCTCTGGCTACCCCGTTTAGGGATATATAGCCGTGAGCATATGTATGTATGTATGTTTTCATAAGACTTTTATTTTATGGTCATCATTATATTGTGATAGGAGTACAGAGGTATCCCATCACAATGCTAAAAAGGTGTCTTCAGATCAGTTTGATAAAGCAGACAAAGACGTCTTTCATCTTTAGCCTTACATGTTCAGACTAAATCTATTTTAAATTTGGTACAAACTTGAAGGTTTGTTATCAACTAATCCATTAATATATATATAATATAATAGAATATCACTAACGTCTGTCTTACAGCGACAAACTTTATTTTACAATCTTTAGGCCAATTAACTCAAAAATAAAGGCTGAGAGCACTCTAGTTCTGAAGCTCTGGCTACCGCTTTCTATGATTTATAGCCGTTAGTATATATATGTACTGTAAAATTGGGTGCTAATTATATATTAAACTACGACTATGGGTAATCTCCCCTATTTCTGGAAATCAAAATAATCTGGTAACCCCGCATTCCGTTTTCAATTAAACTGTTGACAAGTATGCAATTTACAGGCATACTTATCGCTTGAAGGTTGGCATTAGATTTCGTGCTATATGGCTAGTGCAACAAGATATAAAGCTACATTAAATAAACTTGCTTTATTGTACTGAGATATTTACAAAAAAATCTGCAAATTTTTACACAACATTTGTATGATTGATCTTCGGACGGTACCGATACTTTTAGTTACACAAAAACTTGTCATTAGCTTTTTATATACATTTATGGATTGAAAAAATCAGAAAATTATCGACTAATCCTTCACGAAGACTGGCTTGGGTACATATTTCACCACTTTCTCATTTTTACCACTCTATAAGTGAAAGCAAAACTGTCTATTATTTCTTCTGGTGAAATAACTATTTTCATTGTGGGATTCTGGTCCTCTTTTTCTTAATCCGGTCCTCGTTTATCTAATTCCACTAAAAAAATTGAGAATACTTAGATCCTTAATTTGTATTGTGCAACACCAATAGTATGACAGCGTATTGTTATACCAAGACAATCATTGAACCCGAAAATGGCTTTTATATATTCAGCTATGTAAATTATGTATTCTTAAAACTGACCTGATAAAAAACAGCATATCATTGCGTTAACTACTTCATTAAACTTTGATCATGACGACTATGGACTACGTTTCATTGATATATTCAAATGAACCGTAAAAAAGGTAGGTGTTCGAAGTATAAAGATTAAAATGTATGGAAAGATTGATGGCTGTAAACGAAGCTAGAGAGATTTGCCTGGATCGTACAGAGGCGATCGATAGTTTCTGCCTACCTAAATGGGAACTAACGACGTGAGTATATGTATGTATGTATGTACCGTAAATCAGCTGGTTTATTTGTTGAGGCTTACAATAGCATAACTTCTTTCCCCCGTGGATGTTGTATGCTCAAGGCGTTAAAGTGTTTTAATTGTACAATCTTCACCAAATCAATGTAGACTTGATTCCATGCTGACAAAGTTATGCTAGTCTGCCACAGACATAGAAAGGCGAGCATTAATCGTATGGTAAATAGATACAATGAATTTTCATATGACCCATCTATTTAGTTATGCGATCGAATAAAATTTTTACTACTTATATAGAAAAGCACGTGTAACTTGAATAACTTTCGGATTAACAAGTGTATTTTTATTATTATATATACATATACTCACGCCATTATTTCCCATTAAGGTAGGCACAGACTATCGATAGCCACTTTTGCCATCAATCTTTTTATAGTGTTCTTCTATTCTTCATACTGGACGCCTGTCTAATATTTTATATGATTTATTGATCATGATTTTTTATAAAACACACTAAAACAAATCTTAATCAAAATAGGTAGTTTTTTAGTTTATTTTACAGCAAAACTGATACATTGCTTAGTCTGAAGCTCTGTAATTATAGCCGTGAGATTATATATGCTTCTATTTATTGCAAAGTTGGCAAGTCATGATAAACCTTAGTAAGAAAGACGATAAGAAAATTCATTGACATATCATTTATTATGAGAGTTGATACTATGGGATATTCTGAATGTTCTTATTCTCACCACTGCAGATGTGAGAAGAACAACTTTTCTTTGATAACGTTCTAGGCGCAGCATATTTGAAGATCTGATCTAAAGCATTGGTTTATGTATGGAAAACTGCTTCTGTTTCACCTATCCACAAAAATGGCCCTAAAGATGATCCATGCAATTACCGACCTATCTCGCTTTTAAGTATATTTTCTAAGATTCTGGAGAAAATCGTCAACAAAAGACTTATGGACTTTCTTGAAGCCAATGATTTGATTGCCCCTATGCAATACGGGTTTAGGAGGAAAAAATCCACCGAAGACGCCACGAAGCAACTCATGAAAGCTATAGTTAATATCCTAGATGCTGGCGACAAATGTATAGCTGTCTTTCTTGATTTGTCCAAGGCATTCGATACCGTCTCAACTCTCATTCTTTTGAGAAAAATGGAAAGTCTTGGTATTCGTGGCGTAGCACTGAAATGGTTCCAGAGCTATCTTCAAAATAGGCACCAAATCACAAAAGTAGACTCGGCGAAGAGTGACGTATCACAACTGGATTTCGGTGTTCCACAAGGCAGTATACTTGGCCCTAGCCTTTTTCTTATTTATGTGAATAGTTTGCAGAACATATCCCTAAAATCTGCGAAGATGGTGTGCTACGCAGATGATACAGCAATTTTGTTCGAAGGCAAAACTTGGAGCTCAGCCAAAGCAAATGCAGAGGCTGGTCTCAGAAGTGTAACCAATTGGCTTGAGCAAAATCTGCTGACCCTTAATACCAACAAAACACAATTTCTATGTTTTTTCAAAACAATGGCATCTCAACCGCAATTTTTAGATTCTCTTCAATTACACAAATGTGAGAGCGAGAAGAGTAATGTCAGTACATGCAGATGTGAAATAATTAAAAGAGCACACCAGATAAAATATCTGGGACTAATCCTAGACGAGAGACTAACATTTGGAAGTCACATAGATACTCTATCGAAAAGAGTTCGGAAACTGATCGGAGTAATGAAGCTGCTGCGCCGCTCAGCTGACATCAATACAATGATTCTGGTTTACACAGCACTATGTCAACCTCTGCTTTCCTACTGTATAGAGGCATGGGGTGGTGCTTCAAAAACCATATTCATTCAGCTTGAAAGGTCTCAACGCGCGCTTCTCAAAGCAATGCTCCGTAGGCCCTTATACTATCCCACTGATAAAATATACCAGGAAACCAACGTGCTGAGGGTCAGGCAGCTTTACATACTCAAAGTCGCACTATCTATGCACAAGACAATATTTTCCTCCCCTGATACAGAATTGAGCAGATCTTCTCGAGTGTACCAGCTTAACTTACCAATAGTAAAATCAAGTTTTGCAAAACGTTTGGGTATATTTTCATCCACTTACATATACAATAAGGTTGTAAAACAATGTAAAATTGCAAAGGGAGACTCTGTTTCTAAAACTAAGCAAATCATAATCAAATGGCTCAAATCCCTAAACTATGAGGTGACTGAAGAATATATTCCAACCTGCATAATCAAATAACAATAAACCAGAGCTCAAATCTATATGACTAAAATAAAATACTAACAAATAATATAAAAATATATACATTATACTTACTTATTATGTCATTTTTTATGTAACTCTATGCGTTGTATTTAGTCCTATGTATGTATGTATGTATATATATAGATATATATGTTAAATATTATAATAATGATGTACGTGCATAATATCAAAGTGGTGTGTAGTTTAGGGCAGATACTTTGCTCTTATTTGCAAGTATCATATGTGCAAATATCCTTTATTTAATCTTGTATTATTTCTTTAATTATTTTTTTTTATCTTTTTTTTTTTTATTATTATTATTTTTTTTTTTGTCCTGTATCTGTTTGTAATTTTAGGAAATTTACTTTAAATATAATAATTTGTTTTGTATTGTTTGTACAGGTTATAATAATTTCAATTAATTAAAATTAACTGGTTTCTCAAGATACAGGCTTAGCCTAGTTTGAGAACCCCTGTATACTTGTAATAATGCATGTGAAAAATTAATAAATGATTTTGATTTTCGATTTGATTTTGATGTCTCAACACTTATATTTTAAATTAGAGGGCCCTCCACCCCAGCCTTGTACGGGTAGTGCTATATGATCACTTTAACCTTTTTGCACCTTAGCGTGATGTTATGAACCCAAATGAAAGCCGTGATAGTCCAATGGATAGAGCGATGGCCTATCAATACAGATAGGCGTGAGTTCAAATTCCGGGTCGGGCCTACATCAATTTGTCTTTTCTTAAACATATGCGTGGTTGATTTATCACGGTTGTTAACGGTGAGAAAAAAATCGCGAGGAAACCCATATGGCTAAGTTTTACTTAGTCATGTTACAGTGTATGCTTGCACCAAACGGCGATAGGCCTGAACCCCTATCACTTGAAAACACTGTCCATTCAAAACGTTGGTACTCTGAATGTGACGATGTCACGTGATGTTCAGAAGTATAAGTACCTCTGCCAACCCCTTCAGGGATATGCGGCGTGAACGCTTGGGTCTTGAGTTATATGCCCATTTTTTTTAAGCCGGTGAGTGGTTCTTAATATTATTTAAATTAAATCTTTTGTTTTATAATAAGTATAGACTAGCGATCGTGATTTTCCCACTTATTAAAGTATAAAGAAGAAACCTGCGTACTTTTGTATGTTTGTAATTAACATACATATACTCGCTATAAATCCCTAGAAGGGGTAGCTAGAGTTAAGGAATTAGAAATCCCTCAGCCTCTTTTGGAAGTCGCGTCGGGAAAAGATGGTAAAAATAAAGGTTGTTGGTGATGGGTCTCCAACCGCATCGCCCAAAATTCCCTTAAAATGCCCCAATACCGTTAGTCGCCTCGTACACTTACGTACACCCACCGGAAGAAATGGGGTAGTGCTATTCTAAGCCGACACTACACAGCATTCATAAGCACCGCATAAGGTTTGTAATTAAATGGCTCTGAAACTAATAAAACAGTTTTGACAATTCTTTCATCAATATAATACCTTCAGAAGTCGTATAGGTTATGACGACGAATAAACATTCGCAAAAAATTATAAAAAATATATAATAATGATGATGTCATTAATAATGAGGCTTTATTATCCAAGAAAATGAGCAGTAAGTAAGCTATTTTGTGATGTAATCGTACTAGCAATACTTATTTAACAGCGTAAACGCGATAGGCCTGAACTTACCTCGAGAATGCACCAGACAAAAATTATCTCTAAAGACAAGATGACAAAAATGTTACTCGTTGTGCAAAAGTATTGTACCTCTGTCACATATATGGGGAGATAAAAATATGATAGATAAAAATAAAATTATGAAGAAATATATTTAAAAAATTATGTTTATTTTTTACTTTCGTCTTTAAAAGACTGACAGATAGGTTAGCTAACCTAATTGGCCTAAGAATATAAAATCAGACATAAAGGACAAGATTTGAACGAAGAGAAAATTTAGATAGATGTTACCATTGAAGAATAATCACCCTTGAAAGTTTCCCATGTTAGTCAATCGGAAACGAGTGTAAACACAACTCGCACACGCTTAAAGAATTTTGATTTTTTTCATTTTTTATTATCGTTATTCCTCCGTACCCGGAGCTCTGCGTTAAACTTTTTATATTGAAAAATATACACGAATTTCTGAACTTCAATTTGGTACCGGTAATATATTTTAAACCAAGTTTTATTATCGCTATTCCTCCGTACCCAGAGCTCTGCTTTAAACTTTTTTATATTGAAAAATATAAACGAATTTCTGAACTTCAATTTGGTACCGGTAATATATTTTAAACCAAGTAATACGTCAAAAATCTGATTTTACTCTTATTAATGGCGACGATACAAAGAAAACCTAACTCGTGTCACTAAAAAACACGAAGATTGTTTCGGAAATTGCAATAAAACAATTTAAAACAACACAAATTTGATTTTGTCTGGCTTCCTAGTATTTTATTGTCCAACCAAATTTTCAAGTAAACCTCGTCAGAGAGATGAAGTAGTAACATAAATTATAGCCTAATTTTACCAACTAATAATGATGTATAAGTCACGTGTTAAATAGCCTTCAACTGCAGATATGCCGCATAAGGTATTTTGCATATTGTGCTTCGTTTATTTATAACTTTGTGTAAAAAATATGTACGAACCAGCACAAATTAAATATACGTTTCGGTCGATTTTAACACGCTTATATTAGCTTCACCTGTATGTATGTATGTAACCGACTCCTTTAAACTTGATTTGGACACACGAACTGACCGAATTAATTGAAATAGCTAAAAAGTAAAAAATAATTTTCAATATAAGGTGAAAATAATGAAAAAGCATGGGACGCTCTGTGCCATATTTTTCGTCTTTCGATCTTTCATGACTTTCACCATATATTGAGAAATATTTTTGCTTCTTATTAAATGTGCTTCAAAAGCGTGTAATTCAGTTTATTTAAACTATATTTTTTACTTAAACAACATGGAGCCCATACAGACACATTGTAACATGAGTTGATACTTAGCAAAACATTCCGAACATGAGAACCCAGTGAAGCGCAACGAAAGCATTCGCCAAAGAATACTAACCAATAGCTGGCCATTTCCGATATTTCCCGAGACGCAATATGTTATACAACATGCAATATAGCAAAGCCGACCCCGGTGCTGCAGACCGCGCGCGGTTTCAGTCATTTTACTGAATCCCGCATTAACATTTTTACTTGTAATCGAAGGCGTGACCATATTATGTTCTAGTAGCATAAAGCGTGTGAGACGTCTTTTGTGAGATAAGCCGTCATATGCAAATAAATACATACACGTATGTTTATTTGCAAGTATATCCTGGCGGCTAAATATTTCAAGATTTGGCTACAGCTTCAGAATGAGATATAAGTCAGTCACATTTGGAAGTTACGTAGGGAAAGATTGAAAAATAAAGGAAGGTTGGTGATGGATCTTAAGCCTCATCGCCGAAAGAATCGCTTAAATAGCCCTAAGCCATAAGTCGCCTCTCATGAAACTGGCGGAGAGGAATGGGTTACGAAAATTCCAACACGACATCAAACACAATATTCAAATAAAATATTTCAGTTTGTCACAGACGACATAACCTTTCATAAGCGTACACACCTAATACCTGGAAGGCTGGACGAAAGAGTATTTTATTTATTTAATTTTGTACAATTTCTCGTAATTTTTTTTATGTTTCTTTGTTATGATGCTATTAAAATTAGTGTTGGGCATGCAGTTCAATCTTATCATAGAGACTGATTAATTTGTATTTTTTTTCCTGTAAACTTTAATAAGTAGCTAAAAACTATGAAAAAGTTGCTTCCAAAGCCTACCTACCTACCATTTTTTGCATAAACTACGGTAGGTAGGACGTAAGGACGTGAAAGCCGTTAATATTTATAGTTTATCTGCGTTCGACATTACTTTATTTGTGTGCACGCGCGGCTTGCACGAGGACTGTATATTTACCCATCAATTTAAAAACGATTTATCATATTTGATGGAATTGAATGTTATACAATATTTATTTAATCATTTCACGGTAGAGAGCCTTGGATGATACTTTGTTCCAATTAGCGGTAGAACGTTGCCACGAACATATTAGTCGAATTCGCAAAGTGATATGTAAACAGCGCGAGTGGAACTCTTTATTTGTTAAACATGGTTTTGGGTTGTTACATACATTTTTATAACAGTCGTATATTGCATGATACACCGTGCCGTGAAGTGCCGGCTTAGAATATCACCACCCCTTTCTACCCACGGGTGTCGTAAGAGGCGACTTAGGGTATGGGGCTTTTAAAGTGCTTTTTGGGCGATGCAGTTGGAGACCCATCACCGACGATACTTTATTTCTACCCTTGGCTCTTATTCCAAATGTGGCGGAGGACTTTCTAGCTGTGAAGCTCTGGCTAACCCTTTTTGGGATTTATGGCCGTGAGTACATGTATGTATGTAAATACTCTTGTATAATTTGTTTAACATAAGTTTTTCTACTCTAAGTTCAGAAGGTGTATTCTACCTCTAGAAATTTTAAAAATCGGGGTTGTGGGAAAACCCACGGCTTCAAAATCTGTCCGAATGGGTCAACTCCAGTTCCATCGAATTGTTCCGCAACATCACGGGCCGAAATGGCTATAATGATAGCCGACCTCCGATAAGAGATGGCACCCAAAGAAGAATTCTACCTCTCCAACACATTCCCCAATTTCCTAGCACGACGGCAACACGCCAAGCAAACCACATAACGCAATCTTAGCTGTTTCACTAATCCAAGTACTTGTTTGCGTTTAACTTGTCAACTTTGTGTCATTCGCGCGTCATCGTGGCATCGGATTGCTAATTAGATAATTAGTACAACGTGCGGTTTATTAGATTGGCGACCTTTTCACTTTGAGCGTAGGCAGAGGTTAGGTTTACTTGTTAATAAGAAAATTGGTATTAGAGTTGTTTTTGGTGATCGTGAAAGGAGTTGATTCGATGGTTAAATGAACTGTATTCAGTTGTAGTGGCAGGTATATTTATTCCAAAAAAAAAAACACATAGAGCATGGAGAATGTAATTAATGAAAGACATCCTACACGTTATTAAGGCGAAAATGGTCCTGTATGGGTTTTACAACTGAGAATTTGAGGGTGTGCGATAAGGACCAGTGAGTATGTATGCATTCAAAAGTCAAGTATAAGCATTTCCTTACAAAGTATTTTACGAGTATAGTAACCCTGGCGCCACACGTGTGATCTCTAATAATCAACAAGTTGAGCCGTGACATTGTGATTAGAACCCGGGCTTGGCGATGCTGAAGTCTAGATTTTATCTATTGGATATGTCTGCTATAGATTTTAATATATTTTGAAAACAGGATCCATAATATTACCTTTTCTTAAACATAATCAGGCCATAATTTTTATGTAATTCTATAAATATAAATAGCTTACACCTGTACGGTAAAATTTGTAATAAGGCAGCCAGAGCTTCGAAAAAACAGACACTTTTTGCGGTTTACATAAGAAAAATATAGCCAATCAAATAAATGCTGGTTATAATAGCCAATCACTGGTTTTCTTGTATTAGTGGTTCTTTGCGTCAGCCGCTTTTTTATGCAAATCGTACAAAAGAACACACCCACCCTGAAATGTCTTAAAAATGGAATTGAACGTTATGCTGTAACTCTTGTGACGTAATGTGTATCACTATCACGTGTTAAAATAGTCCCACTGGCAAATTGCCATCAAATGAAGCAAGAATTGAAAGTATTCAAAAGTTTGAAAACATACAAAAAATATAAAATAATGAATATGGCGTTCTTTGTTCACAGAAATAAATTTCTACGCATGAATTTTTATATCATCGAATTAACAAATAGGTTGATTTTATTTTAGCTAAAAGTTCAGCAAATTAATATACCATCAATCTAAAGTTCAAATTTTTGTTATGATATTGCAAACTCAAAAACGATCATTCTCTTCCATTGTAAATCGATACGTTTCCCTCTCAGGATTTTTCCGACATGCCTTTCGCCCCCCACTTACTATCGAGGGCGTTTCAGTAAAGATAACAACTACCACGTCAAACCGCTCTCACAGGCCAACACCCGAAGTCCGGAGTCCAGAGGTTATGTTTACTCCGACCTCACACCCTACGACCCCGCACAGACGTCGACAATCAAACAATGTGACTTGGCTGCAATTCTTCAATAGCCGATGATGAGTCAATTGGCTGTTAGCACTTGTTAACGTGTTTACAAGTCCTTTGTGTAGTGGTGCTGGTATTTCTATAGTGCAATTCATTCACGGTTTCGTTAGTATGTGATGTTTGTTACTAAATAGTTGCCAAAGCTTTAGTAAGAATCAGCGACTGCTGAGGTAATTTTGGGAGTACAAAGCTGAAGTGGATAATTTTATGGTTGATGATTTTATAAATGTTGTTTTCTAAGGGGAAATAAAGCGAAAGCTTAAATCTATACTAATATTATAAAGCTGAAGAGTTTGTTTTTTTGTTTGAACGCTAGGGTCTTAGGAACTGCTGCATCAAATTGAAAAATTATTTTGTGTTGGATTGTCCATTTATTGAGGATGGTTTTAGGCTATATATCATCACGATGCAACCAATAGGAGCAAAGAATCAGCGAAAAATGTTGCATATAATTATTCATATTTGAAGGCTTCCGTTGTGTGCGCTGCGTAAACGGTTTAAGTTAACCAAAAAAAATGTATGAAAGAATTATTCCTCTTTAAATGATCTAAAAATACGTCCGAGACAGTATATGTCTATCTTTTAAGATTGACTCACTATGTCTATTTTTATGGTAGTTAAATATGGTCGAAATTAATGCATTATTGCCAATTATTTGCGATAATATTTTATCATAACATAAACGTTCACGCCGTTTATCGCCGAAGGGGTTGGCAGAGGTACCAATACCACTGAACTCACATGGCAATGCCATCTAGTGTCCAGAGAAGGTACCCACGTTTTGCTTAGACAGTGTACTCACGTGATAGGGGGCAGGCCTATCGCCGTTTTGTACGAATACACTGTCACATGACTAAGTACAACTCAGCCATGTGGGTTTCCTCACGATGTTTTCCCTCACCGTTAACAACCATGATAAATTAACCACACATATGACTTTAGAAAAGACAAATTGGTGTAGGCCTGACCCAGGATTGGAACTCACGCCCTTCTGTTTTCGGGCGGGTGTTCTACCCACTGGACTAGGACTATCATGTCGCTTTAAATTAATATAATATTAATTTAAATATAATAAACACTTAATTTAAATTAAAATCTTAAAAAGACATTAAAATTTTAAAATTACTCCGCAACAAAATTGACACGCGTGTATGAAGCGCAAGACAAGAAGGCCTGACTGACTCAAAATCAATGCTCAGCCGTAACTACTATACTTATAAACTTAAAATTTATTAAGTGAAGCTGTGTAGTGTCGGCTTAGAATAGCACTACCCCAATTTTCCGGTGGTCGTACATAAGAGGCGACTAACGGTATTGTGGCTTTTTAAGGGAACATTGGGCGATGCGGTTGGAGACCCATCACCAACGACCTTTATTCTTCCACCTAAAAGTGGCTGAGAAATTTCCAATCAAATCTAATCTCTAGCTACCTTTAATTCAACAGTTTCATTCATTTCAGTCAGCGGGTCATATTTCAGTTTAACGACGTGAAAGTCTTTACTTTTGACAGTACGAAGTCTGTCGGGTCAGCTAGTTATATTATATATAAGGGTTCAATAAGTATGTCATTCTGAGTCAGAAGGCAAGCACGAGCGCTATTTCATCAACACGATATCGGTTAGAATGAGATGGCAGTATACGATAATAAGTAAGTGCGTAAGAGATGGCTGCTTTAACCCATCGCTCGTGCTTGCCCTGCAGAAGGGCAAGCACGAGCGCTATTTTATCGACACGATAACGGTTAGAATGAGATGGCAGTATGCGATACTAACTAGATGCGTAAGAGATGGCTGCTGTATACTACGCGATAACTAGTTTAAACACTGCTCGTACTAGCCGGGCAGATGTATGGGATTTATCGTTTCGTATGAAATACGGGTAGAATTACTTTTCTTTTTAAAAACTAACAACTTTACTCAATGACACTCACGCAATTTTAGGAATTCCAGATTCAAATCGCGGTTTTGACAGCGACCACTTTCAAACGTGTGACATTGTTCCAATTTCAAAATAAATAAATTTTCGCAGAGTGACACCGCGGGAAAACCAACACTGCCGTGGGCGTCCCAACTCAATGTTTTCTTCGTTGTAAAATAATTATTTTAAAAGAATTATAATCTTTGGTCAACCTTCACTGGTTATATCACAATGCCTTGGAGATGTCACTCTTCAAGAGCATTGAAAAACTATTTTCTACGAGACAATTATTTTCTTTATCTGCATCATCTTGACCAAACAATAGATCAAATCAATAACGATTTAATTTTATGTAATTATTAAAAGATCCATTCTACCTAGTTGATTAGGACGATTTGCTAAACAGTAACCTACCAAAGTAATTTTGTGATTCAATTATTTAGAATACACTGAATACACACGAATACACACACACAATTCGTACAAAACGGCGATAGGCCTGCCCCCTATCACGTGAGTACACTGTCCATGCAAAACGTGGGTACTCTGAACACCAGGTGACAAAGTCACGTGATGTTCAGAAGTATTAGTACCTCTGCCAAACCCTTCGGGGATATTCGGCGTGAACGTTTATATTTATGTTATGTTATTATTCGTTTCTGCTCCTATGGAAGAACTTTACGTATTATTGGCTATGTATTATAGTACGTTCTAAGCATAGCAGCGGTAAGGCTTTGTACTTTTTTCATGAAATTATTATTTAATTAAACATTAAATCAAAGAAAAATACGTTACACACACGTATTTTACTCGACACACGTGCAGTTACACAATTATGAAATGCATTTTTCTTTTTATATTATTGCAATCAGGTGCAAGAATAACTTATTTTGGCAATTCGTTTGTGGCGGAATAAGTTTTTATAGTTATACTACTACGTTTGGTTTCCGCTCTATTCAGTTTATTTTGAAATTTTCCGACCAATCACAGCGCAGCTCTTTTGAACTTCTAGTGAATTTTTCTGATTGGCCGGTTTGAAAAAAAACCGACCAATCACAGCGCATCTCTGATCGACTAAAGTTTGCGCGTGCTTATGACACTCAAGCAAAGTCTATGGGCCGAAATCGAAACTTTGAAATTCTGTAACAATTAACTTAATCCAGTTACATCAGATGTCTGATGTTTTGTGCACACCACGGCCGCGAACTGTACAAAACGATACCTGAACCAAATTTCTAGCTTAACTCATCGCGTCACAGGCTTCCGGGCAAGAAAGAGGCTTACAGAAATATTATATAAAGATTCTCTATGCTGGATGACCTCTAGTTAACACTCATAAGTAACATGGCTTATTTCCGTTTTAAAACTTATAATCGATTTGCTAATATGCCATTCAAAATTTGTTTTAGTTTCTAATACATACATACTCATTATAATGTACAAACATTTGATGTTACTTGAGAACAAATAGCGTGACTATATCATATAACGAATGCTATTATGTACAGTCTCTGGCCACTGCGAATGCAATACAAGCAATTGATCTTGATGACCTAATCATGTTATCAGAGCATCCATTCAACACTTACACGCAATTAACTTGAACGAAACAACGGTTCTTTACTGCGGCTAGCGTTATCAGAAGTCGGTAGAATACCTATTTACTGTGTCACGTATATAACATACATGCTTAAGATTACGACTGTAAACCCGTTTATGGTAAGTTAAATATCATAACACCTCTTGTGTCCGAGGGGCTCGAGTCTATCTGGAATTATTTCAAAATGGTATCTTGAGGTTCGCAAAAAAATGCATAGTGTCAATGATGAACATCGAACTAGAAACAACTTTAGTATATCTGTTTCTAGACTGATGATAAATCAACTTAACTCAAACGTTGAAGACGCATGTACCCGAAGGGGTTGGCAGAGGTACTAATACTTCTGAAGATCATGTGACATTGTGACCTGGTGTTCAGAGTACCCACGTTTTGCTTGGACAGTGCACTCACGTGGTAGGAGGCAGGCCTATCGCCGTTTTGTAAGTGCAATACACACTGGCCCGCAAGGCCGCCGAAATTGCCAGGATACAAAATACGGCGGCCTGTGTTGAATGAATTTTGTCTAACTTATGTATGAAAACTAGACGGCGAAAAGTTGCCGACATTTATCGGTGGCCCGGCGGGCTCAGTGTGGATTGCACTTTACGAATACACTGGCACATGACTAAGCACAATACAACTCAGCCATGTGAGTTACCTCCCGATGATTTCCCCCACCGTTAAATACCATGATAAATTAACCACACATATGTCTTTACAAAAGTTAAATTGATGTGGGCCCGACCCGGGATTAAAACACTAGTCGTCTGCACGACAAGTGGTGTTCTATCCACTGAGATATCACGGTTGCAAATAAACTGTTTTCTATAATAAGAGTCAAAGGGCAAAATTTATCGATTACGGTACAAGCAAGGTAGCAGAACAATGAGAAATAAATAAAATGATGAAATCTCCGATACACATCAAATTATACAGAATTGTTCATTGAAAACATACTTAAGATTTAATTTCCTTTTGCATTTCAGTAATGGGATAGGATTATTTTCTTGCAGTGTCCGCAAGTTAGATTTATTTGCGAAATTTCTATTTTATAGTCTGGTCAAACATTTCCGGGTCTACTGTTAACGTTATTTTTTTTAACTTACATAGACTCACGTATCACGTAATATAAAATATATTATAAGTAACATATATGCAAAATTCACATCTATACTAATATTATAAAGCTGAAGAGTTTGTTTGTTTGAACGCTAGGATCTCAGGAACTACCCGATCAAATTGAAAAATTATTTTTGTGTTGGATAGTCCATTTATTGAGGAAGGTTTTAGGCTATATATCATCACGCTGCGATTAACAGGAGCAAACTATCAGCGAATAATGTTGCAAAAACGGGGATAATTATTCATACTAAGGCTTCCGTTGTGTGCGCTGCGTAAACGGTTTAAGTTACCCAAAAAAATGTATTAAAGAATTATTTCTCTTTAAGTGATCTATCAAAATGCCCGCGACAGTATATGTCTAACTTTTAAGTTTCACTTACTATAACCATTTTTATGGTAAATAAATTTGGTCGAATTTAATGCATAATTGCAGATAATGTTTTATCAACATAACATTAATCTTCATCCAAATAAATATGTTGTTGATTGAGTATTTAATTAAGAACAAAATTGTTCGTGACATCACTTAATTTAAATAAACATCTTAGAAGATAATAAAATTTTAAAATTACTCCATAACAAAATTTACACGCGTGCATGAAGCGCACGACAAGACGCTGCGCTGGCCGGCGAGCGAGGTCACCTGCGCGAGAGCCTTATCCTATTAATATTATAAATATGAAAGTTTAGATGTTTGTAGCTAAATGAAGAAGAAGATAACAGAACATATTTAAAAAAAAATACAGGAAGCCAGATAATGATCCCAATTAACACAAGAGGACACTTTTTATCCCAGAAAAATTAAGAGATCAATAAATTTTCTTAAAAATGGTGAAACAGACTAACTGACTAAGAATCAATGCTAAAATTTATAAAGTGAAAAAATTGAATCGACACTATGAAAAACACCTTTTTTCTCATCCCATGACAGAGACCCTCAACAGGTCAGTTAAATATTTCAGTTTGACGACGTGAAAGTCTACACTTTTGACAGTACGAAGTCTGTGGGGTCAGCTAGTATTGTGATAAATGCTGATTGAAATGATGATTTTAGATAATAGATTTTGTTTAAAATTTATTTAAAAAAATATAGCGAGGATGGACGATAGTAATTTGGTTTGCCGGGATCGTACAAAGTGGCGGTCGATAGTCTCTGGCAAATCCAATGGGAACTAATGGCGTGAGTATATGTATTGTATGTAAGTATCTCGTAAAGTTGCCAACCCCTCGATACTTTCTACATAAAAGGAAGACAAAATGGCGACTGAAATCAAGAGCTATTGGTTTTAATTTACAACAATGGATTGTATCGGCTGTAATGATCGCAAATTGACACATCAACACACAATTGGCTGACTGTATAAACCATCGAGTGTCGTCTTGCTTGTCCACCGATTGAATATACTTGATATTGTTAAATATAACATTTGTGCCATACGCGGCAGAAAATGTGTTTTTACGTTTGGTTTTTTTCGTGATTGCTCAATGGGTAGACCACCGCTCGGACATCGTGCAGACGATGCGGGTTCGAATCCCGGGTCGGGCCTACACCAATTTATCTTTTCTAAAGACATATGTGTGGTTAATTGTTGTCAACGGTGAGGGAAAACATCGTGAGGAAACCCACATGACTGAGTTGTACTTAGTCATGTGACAGTGTATTCGTACTAAACGGCGAGAGGCCTGCCCCCTATCACGTTAGTCTAAGCAAAACGTGGTACTCTGGAGACCAGGTGACAATGTCACGTGATGTCTAGAAGTATTAGTATATCTGCCAACCTCTTCGAGGATATACGGCGTGAATGATTGAGTTTGAGAGTTTTTCCTGTTCTGATTTAATTCTAACAATTATACATTGGTCCGATGTTTTATAGCAACTTTCATGTAATCGTTACTTTAATATAATAGGCTGAATGTAATAAAATTTCAAAAATTACTCAAATAGACAATACTCTTAGTCACCTTTCACGAACACCCCTGAAAAGAAATAGGGTAGTTCCATTCTAAGCCGACACTACACAGTTTTAAAACCACAACCTAACAAAAGTCACTAGGATATTATTCAGGATTTGAATCCATGCCTTTCTTTTCACTGAGAAACGAAGGTTGCTTTAATAGCCCAGCACTGCAGTTTCTTTGTACTGTGCACTTGTTATCCTTGGCAATGATATCATGCAAATAAATGCATGCAAAGTGCAAATATATACTGCTTATTTATGAATATGACGCGTTTGGCGAATACGGCTACCTCAGATATTTATATTATACAGAAACCGAGGTTTATTTCAATGGGAGTACTTAATCGCTGTGTAGTGTCGGCTTAGAATAGCACTACCCCATTTCTTCCGGTGGGTGTACGTAAGAGGCGACTAACGGTATTGGGGCTTTTAAGGGATTTTTGGGCGATGCAGTTGGAGACCCATCACCAAAAACCTTTGTTTTACCATCTTTTCCCCACTAAACTTTCCAAAAGTGGCTGAGGAATTTCTATTTCCTCAGCTCTGGCTACCCCTTTTATAGCTGTGAGTATATGTATGTATGTATGTAATACTTTGACTATCTCTTAAATAATACCTAATATTCTATTTTAACTAACTAAGTCTCATACCATACAGGTACTTCTGTGGGTAAGCAATAAGCCAAAAATGCTAATGATGAAAGCCACAAATACTGAATCGGCCGTAAAGTCTACTTATGCCTTACATATTTATACTGTGCCTTTTTCTATGCGAATAACTTGGTGAGGGTAAACTTAAGTTTTATGACAGTGAATAAGCATAAAGCGACGATAGACTTTCCCATTCCGCTACAAAACATGGGGAACCTGAAGGTCGAGGACATAATATTGAAACACACACAAAAGCCAATACTTTCATACATACAAACATACATTCAGACAAGGGGAATAAGCATATCGATCGCCACTTTGTACGATTTTAGAAAACCTCTGAGTTTTCTTTGATTTTTATTTTCGAATCATTTTTGATGTACGACCTATTTTGAGTATTTCTTTGTTTCCAACATTTCAAGTGAACAATGCACATTGAGTTTCAGTAGTTGAGGCCGTTGACCCGGCGACGGCGACAAATAAACTTGCGTACGATTCAACGCATTTATTGTAATTGGCCGGCTATTTGTGTCCACTTTGCATTAATATAGCCACGCCTTCTTTTCGCAGGCATTTGCTACTGAAAGTATATGTTATGAAGATACTCTTACAAGTACATGCAAGGGTACTTGTTATGAGGGACGTTAAAACGAAAGGAAGGAGTAAAGTAAAAGGAAAGCACCAGCACTTATGAGAAATGCCAAAAATCAAAAGTATAGAACCTTTAACACAGTTATAAATATACAGATAAATTTATTTAAGGCTATTAGTAACCGATAATTAAGCTACTTTTGAGAAAGAGGTAAGACGACAAAATATGAAAAAAAACTTATTCTGAGGGTATATTACATAAATATAAACGTTCACGCCGAATATCCCCGAAGGGGTTGGCAGAGGTACTAATACTTCTGAAAATCACGTGACTTTGTCACCTAGTGTTCAGAGTACCCACATTTTGCATGGACAGTGTACTCACGTGATAGGGGGCAGGCCTATCGCCGTTTTTTACGAATACACTGTCACATGACTAAGTACAACTCAGCCATGTGGGTTTCCTCACGATGTTTTCCCTCACCGTTAACAACCATGATAAATTAACCACACATATGTCTTTAGAAAAGACAAATTGTTGTAGGCCCGACCCAGGATTTGAACACTAGTCGTTTGCACGATAACCGAGTGTTCTACCCACTACTGGGCTATCACGGTTGCTATATATTACACATTCCCAATCCTTGGAGTTGGTGTAACTATCAGTTGAAACGAACATTTGGCAACGCTCGTGCTCGTTTTATAGTTAAATCTTGTCTGATTGTTTTAAGGTGGGCAGATTGGAGGGTCACACATACATAAAAATACTCACGCTATTAGTACTTTCTGAGGTAGGGAGAGACTATTTGCGCCTTTGTACCTAAGTAGGTACGCTCCAATAAATATTATGATACATTTTACTTTAGAATTTGTTGTACTTCTATTAAAATTGCAAATTAATAGTTGTGTGTGACTATGATTTACCCAAGATTTATGAAGTTTTCGTTCCTACAGTTTAATTTTTAGTTACATAAATAAATACAAATTACAAAAGTTTTTTTTTGTGTAGGTCAGATTTAAATAGGTTCAAGAACCGATGGTTAACTGGATTATTAAACTTCGTAGGTAAGCAAAAACCCAAATAAAAAAACTGGAATAATAATACTGTTGTTTAAGCCTTTAGCTTAACCTCAAACATACATGTATATCCGTATATCTTGGAACAAATAGAAGCAAACATTCAGAAAACTTCTTTTAAGAAGTATCAACCTATTAATTCCACCAACACCGACGTCACTCGACAGCAATTTACCAAGAAAATGACAAACAAGTAATTGAATGGCCCAACAATGCATCGCTATTATTTTATATCGCCATTGTTGCACGGACCTGCTGTCATAGTAGTCGGAACGAACTCACAATGTAAAGAAGGAAATATTTCATAAACATAGTTATACTCACGGTTATAAATATCTAAAGGGGTAGCCAGAGTTTTAGAATTTGAAATTCTTCAGCCATTCCTGGAAGTTGAGTGGCGATAATATGGTAAAACTAGCTTTTGCCCGCGACTTCGTCCACATGGTATTGTTATGTTGACATAACGTTAAGAATGCTATCACCGTCACCCAGAATCCTTAATGGTAATATGAAGGATGGATTGTTAAGTTGCATCACAAGCACTCAAGACCGAAACCATAACTCTCGCATCGTGTTCTACGACACACGCGTCAGGAAACAAGATTGTGCTATTCTAAGACGTCGTCAATACACATTTTTCCAAAATCATTTTATGTCAGATGTTATCCCGAGAAAGGTTCGGGATCAATTCATGAGCCAATTTTAGCAATTGATAGAGGAATGAACGTATATGATTGCCCAAAATTTGCTGTAACTTCTTATGCCAATGACTTGAAAAGCCTAAATAATATGCAGGCATTGCCTTTTAACATATCCACACCATAGAAAGAGATAGCACAATGCTATATATATAGAAACTAAATCTAAAACAATAATTTATTGAACCAAAGATTTCTTGAAGAAAATAGGATTTGCCAAACTTAACTAAAACTAGTTAGAAAGTGCCATAAAAAGTATTGAAATTACTAACCCAATTTTAACTAGTAAAGAGGTTAGGTTTCTTTTGGATATATTTTTAGCCGTCGATAGCTTTGAAGCCATCTTATTTGAGTTCACTCATTCCTTTAATTTGCTTTGGGTAGGACATAGATAACAGAACGTCACTTTAATGTTAGGGGAAAGAAAAGTCAAAAGAGGATTTACAAATATTTTACAAAGCGTTGATCCGAAGACGGTATCTCTATTTATATATTCTTATTTAATTAGTAGCGGACCACTCACAGAGTAAAATCATTAATTAAATAATACACATATAACAGACCGGAATCAAAGGTATATCAATTTATGGATTGCACGGTTAACAACAATTATTATTGATCGTAAGTGAAATACGAGTAAACCAAATATTAAAATCCAATTAAATATTCTTATCCATTACCATTTCTTGTATCAAACTAATATTTTTCTATCGACATTCAACCCGATACCGTGATTCTAAAATAATTCCAAACGAAATGAGTTAATAATAATACCGTGAGTATATTTAGTCTATATTTCACCGTGATTGAGCTAAACAACAGAACTTTACCGTAGACGTATCACATACGCAAGTCATACTAACCATTGACGTAATATGCCACGCCTCCGAATATATTTATATCTTGGTCACTATCACGTGAATGCGCTACCAGGCAAACAGAGATTCAAGGCGCATATATTTAATTTGTGCGGTTATACTTCTGTGTTATTAGCTCTCGGTGTTTTTTGGTACCCTGGTACTATGGTTTTAAAACAAACTTCTTGATTCCTTCATTTCTAAATCTTGATGTGATTTTGGAAGAAAGTATTTATTTATACAAGTGAACCGAGGTGGGTTCTAACTTCTAAGGAACATTAAGAAACCGATCGCTGTTAATGACGAACTGTGATTAGTCACGTGTGCGACATTCATCTATTTTCGAAAAATGTAGTAAATTAATAATAATTCTGCTGTGTAGTGTCGGCTTAGAATAGCACTACCCCATTTCAGCCGGTGGGTGTACGTAAGAGTCGACTAACGGTATTGGGGGTTTTAAGGAATTTTTGGGCGATGCGGTTGGAGACCCGTCACCAACAACCTTTATTATTCCATCTTTTCCCCACGCAACTTCCAAAAGTGGCTGAGGAATTTCTGATTCCTTAGCTCTGGCTACCCCTACTAGGGATATATAGCCGTGAGTGTATGTATGTATGTAATTATAATACTAACAAACTTACTATCGAAGAAGATTTGAGACAGCATAAATATTAACTGTTAGAATAGAACTCGCGCATGTGCAATGGCTGCTATGGCATCCTCGCTATACAGTGTGCTATACAGGCTTAGCCTAGTGCGAGGGCAAATGTAAAATTAAATAGTGTAAATGTGTGTTATTTAGTAAAAAACAAAGTTTTTTTTTATAATAAAATGTGAATGAGGATCCTATTTTACGCACACATAGTTAATATTGATAGTTCAGCTGGATTTTACAGTTTATGTAATAAAATATACATTAAACAAATAGTTACATTTACTTACCACTGCAAGGATTACTTTGGGTGTTTTATTTTTATATATAAATCCTTTTCTGTACACAACGATATTTAATGAAGAAAAAATCGCTCTAATGCTTAAATCGCGAAGTGGTTAACAAAAAGTCACAGTTTTGTAATAAGCTGCTTTACATTCAGTGCAATACAATTAACTTTATATGCAAGTGGGTTTTAAATATATTTCTTTCTATCGAGATTCAAAAAGTAACATTATATATACGACATGATCTGTTCAAGTCAATCTGGTTACTTGAACGTTATAACAAAAAAAGCGTTTTTCGAGTAAGGGGTACCTACATAAAGAGGTGCAGATAGAAATCCATAATTAGCCCACTCGCATATGCATCGCATTCTTATGCTATAAATAGGTTGACATGTGTGATAATGGAATTCTGAACATTGGAATCGTAAGTAATTGTATGAATGAAAGCGATAAAGTGAGATGGCTTTGATTAAATAGAGATATAATAAGAGCGCATGTCACTACATTAACTTCAAATTGTCTATATTCCTGTTACATAACATATTCCAACATAAAAGAGACACATTCAATAAAGATAGCGCCAGACGCTCATATTCCTGCTCTTGAAGCTTTCTATTTCAGTAATCAGTCGCCTTGGACTTCGCTTATGTTGATGAATTGTGCTAAAAACTGTTGTTCCACGACATAACAAAACTCAAGGATAAATCCTCTTTTTACACATGTTTTTTTTCTTTAAACTGCTAATTGACAAGTGACGTATTCACGCGCGGCAACGGCAAACATGCCTGACGTTCGAATTTCGAATGTTTTTTTTGTTTGCATTTTTCATGTTCCGTGGAGCGTGGGTTGCAATATCTAATACTGCCAAAATTATAGGACTTACAAAAAAAAAGATACTTAAGTGTGCATATTTGTTTTAGAATGGGCATCATGGATAAAAATATCTAAAAGGCTAATACGGAAGGACACACTACAATGCGTGCGCCACACGTGTATAAGGGAATCAAATGTCGTTAATTTTAAAAATAAGGTGTCAGTCTTCGTAGATGTATTACATTTGAAAATAGTTTTATGGGGGTGGGACATTACGTCGACGCTACGTTATCTTTCAAATCGTTGTTTCTAATACTGGTAGTTAGACAACTGAATTCAATAAGATTACATTAAAATCTTCACTAACGATCTTCCATTCTCATCGCTCTTGTCTTTATCCTTGTTAGTCTTGTCTATAGTCTCCGAAACTGCTCAACAGATTTTACAAATATTTTATGAAAGGATAACTTATAATTTCAGAAGAAACATGGGGTACGTTGGATCAATTAAAATGTCATAGGGGTTGAACAGAGACCGTACAACACTCCCCGTGGAAGGCCACTTTTTTATTATAAAGCAATAATGATCTGCACGTTTTAATGTTATTTTTTTAATAATTATAATTGAAATAACTGAATTTAGTTCATTAGAGTAAACAGAACGTTATATTTATAATATAATAAAATAAACTCATATCTGAGTAAAAATCTGATTTAATTCATTCTTATCTGGTTTCTATATAAGCAATTCTATTGCTCTTTACTATAAATATGAAATCATAATATTTATGGTTGAATTAAAACTATTTTTTTAATACAATTGCTCAAAAAGTGGCGTATTACAGGGACGTATAGCGTTCGGGAAGTGGGCTATTACACACTCGTGCTTTTTCTTTACCTTTCCCGCACTAGTGCGTTTTCTTTCCCAACTGTCAAAATAATGTCTATTTTAAAGAAAAACCAACCATAAAGATTTTACTAAAAAAATCAAAGAAGTTTTTATGATTCATGTTAATACGTGGCATAGGTCGTATTAACATGAATCAACAACAACAAAATAATAGGCAAAATCGACTAATTTGTTTCGATATCTGATTTAATGATTTGATAGAATTAGTGAGGTTAGGTTTCATTACATTATAACTCATTAAATTTCATTTTCATTTCATATCAACAAAAAAATTATACATAAGACTTGGCTGTATGGGCATAGTTTCCTTTGCCTACCACAATAAGTGAAGAAAAAATGTCGCCATTTTCCAGAAATAATCTTTGGGAGTTTAGTTGTTTTGTTAAATTGCTTAATTTTTTCGCAACTGTATTAAAAATAGTCGTTCAGTACACGTACGGAACCGTCATTGCAACTCGTTCCGACTGTCAACCCTCGCCTTCGGCTCGGGTAGACATTTGTCGGAACTCTTTGCAATGACAGCCATTCCGTACTAGTAATGAAATATACTATATTAAAACCAGTTGAGACTAGTTCTAGATATATGGAATGAAGTCACATCTATCATACATATTTAGCTTGGAGGATTAAAATGGTTTTAACTATTTTACAGCTCGGGTATGTTTAAGCTAGACTTTAACTCAATTCAAACGTTCAAGCCGTATATCCCCGAAGGGTGGCAGAGGTACTACTACTTCAGAACATCACGTGACATTAATGGCATCTGGTCAGAGTTCCCACGTTTTGTGGACTAGATCAGTGCATCAACGTGGTATGGGGTAGGCGATGACGTTTTTGTAACTATACACTGTCACATTACTTAGTATAACTTAGCCATGTGAGTTTCCTAACAATTTTTCGTCTCACCGTTAAAAGCCATGCTAAACTTACATGGCTGAGTTGTAGTTAGTCCTGTGACAGTGTATCGGTACAAAACGGCGATATGCCTGCCCCCTATCACGTGAGTACACTGTCCAAGCAAAATGTAGTTACTCTGGACACCAGATGACAATGTTCAGAAGTATTAGTAACTATGCCGACCTGTTCGGGGCCATTCGGCGTGATGCTTTGATTTGAGTTACCATTTCCAGTAATAGTAAACAGTGACATGACTAATCATTAAAAATACATACATACATATACTCACGGCTATAAATTCCTAAAAGGGGTAGCCAGAGCTGAGAAATTAGAAATTCCTCAGCCACTTTTGGAAGTTGAGTGGGGAAAAGATCGTAGAATAAAGGTTGATGGTGATGGGTCTCTAACCGCATCGCCCATAAATCCCTTAAAAGCCCCAATACCGCTAGTCGCTTCTTACGTACACCCACCGGAAGAAATGGGGTAGTGCTATTCTAAGCCGACACTACACAGCAAAAATCTGCTATATTAAGTTCGTCACGATGTTTTCCCTCACAACAATCTTGTTGAAAGAACCACAACTACTTTAGAAAAGACACACCGATTCTGTAATATAGTTTAATAACTCACATGGTTTAGCTGTGTAGTGTCGGCTTAGAATAGCACTATCCCATTTCTTCCGGTGGGTGTACGTAAGAGGCGACTAACGGTATTGGGGCTTTTTAAGGGATTTTTGGTCTATGCAGTTGGAGACCCATCATCAACAACCTTTATTTTACCATATCCCCGCGCAACTTCCAATAGTGGCTGAGGAATTTCTTATTCCATAGCTCTGGCTACCCCTTCTAGGGCTCTATAGCCGTGAGTATATGTATGTATGGTTTAGCTGTACTGAGTCATTTGATGTTACACAAAACCGTGATAGGCCTGCCCTTATTATGGGGATGCACTGTCATATAAAACCTGGGTTCTCTGAACACCAGGTGACAAAAATTACATGTGATGGCCACAAGTATTTGCCGCAATTGGGGATTGATGGCATAAACATTGAATCTGAAGTCAGTAATATTTTAATTTAATATTTATATTACCGTGGCAACCGTGATAGCCCAGTGGGTAGAACACTCGGTTATCGTGCAAACGACTAGTGTTCAAATCCTGGGTCGGGCCTACACCAATTTGTCTTTTCTAAAGACATATGTGTGGTTAATTTATCATGGTTGTTAACGGTGAGGGAAAACATCGTGAGGAAACCCACATGGCTGAGTTGTACTTAGTCATGTGACAGTGTATTCGTACAAAACGGCGATAGCCTGCCCCCTATCACGTGAGTACACTGTCCATGCAAAACGTGGGTACTCTGAACACCAGGTGACAAAGTCACGTGATGTTCAGAAGTATTAGTACCTCTGCCAACCCCTTCGGGGATATTCGGCGTGAAAGTTTATGTTATGTTATGTTATTTATTGAGTAAATACAGCCCAAAACATTCGGGAGACTATAACTTTACAATAAGTATTATTTAGCGGCAAAGTTCATTCAATCAGCCGGTTAAGAATTGTAACTGCAATTTAACATTAAAACCAATACCAACTTGTTTTTACTTACCTTTAAAAGTTCTTTTAACAATAATACATGCAAACTGATATTGTATTCAAATGAGACACATAAACTTGTTCAAATGCAAGTAATTTATACTAGATTTAATATAGGTAAGTGTTTACAGTAGACAGTGATTACAGGAATTGCTAGTTTACATAAATAAAATCAATCATGCTGGTTATGGTAGTTATTATATAAGACTTACTACTTTTATTGTATTAAGATTTTTAGTATGTATAGCTTTGTTATTGTACCTTTTTAATGTTTCACTTTTTAAATATTTCATTGTGTCTTAGTGATGAACGTTTAAGGCGGTATGCTTACCTAGTATTAGTAATATTATATTTAAGGTTATTGTAGTATATAGCTGTTGTTTATCCAAATAAATAAATAAATAGAATCACCAGGAACCAGAGAGACGTGAAAATGTATGTATAAGAATGTTTTGTTAGCAACACTACCTATATCTCAAGAGCGGCTGAAATAAATGGTGGGGATGTTGATGATGTTTTTATTATATTATAATGATATGAATAAACTCCATAACCCCACAACTGATAAAAAAAACACCTATTCAAAGGAAACCTACAGAACCAACACAAGCTATATATTATTACCCTAAATATTGTCAGGAATAAGTAGTGAAAAACACTTTACACCATCTTTGTCTTACTTTACAATTATTGTTAAAATAAAATGAGTGTTCATTTGAGGCAACTGGATTGTTTTCTTTCCTTCCTATGAATATTCTAAAAAGATGCATATCAATATTAAGTAGTCAAAGGAAACATACCAACTAAGTTTTAAACTTACATACATACATATTCTCACGCCGTTAGTTCCCAATGGGGTAGGCAGAGACTATCGATCGCCACTTTGTACGATCCTGGCAAACCTCTCTAGCTTCATTCATATCCATCAATCTTTTCATACATGTTCTTTTATTCTTTGTACATGGGACACCTGCCTTTTTGAGCACATTTTCTATTTGATCTAAATGTGTCCTCCAAGGTCGTCCTCTACTAACATTACCTTCCACATTGGCTCTATAGATCTCTTTCACCAGTTTACTGTCATCCATCCTCTCTATGTGCCCAAACAGATTGAGGTTTGCCAGGATCATACAACGTGGTAATTGATAGTATCCGCCGACTCCAATGAGAAATAATGGCTAGTGTATATTTGTATAAATGTAATTAATCTTCAAAAGACAATCAAATATAGCCAACCTTGGTATAAGGTGTAAATGAATTTTTGATGAGAGGTTAGGTTAACTAACAAGAACTAATATTAGATGTTTCAATGAAAGTAGCTCTTGATGTTAACAATATAAAATGGGTAGGAAGAAAGTAGTTAAGCATAAGAAATAAAATCTAATCTTAAATCATGCTAATTTCAAATAGATTGGAAATAAAAACAGGTCTTAAACTAATAACAAAGACAAATAATATGTTGAGGGATAAAATAGTGAAGCAATGAGCTCAATCAACATTTGCAACCATTTCATTTTATCATTCATAATCCAAGTAATATTGATTGAAACAAGGCAATGGGTGCTTTAAAATGTATAAATAGAGATAAGATAAACGAAAATGTACATACATACATAATTATACTCACGGCTATAAATCCCTAGAAGGGGTAGCCAGAGCTTCAGAATATGAAATTCCTCAGCCTCTTTTGGAAGTTGAGGAGGGTAAAGACATTAAAATAAGGTTATTGGTGATGGGTCAGACAATACCAAATGCAGTTTAGCATTTGGTATTGTCAGAACCTCATGCTAATAACTAAAAAGAATGACATCTAGGCAACACAGTTTCTTACTTATCGGCAACAGCTTTGTGTTACTAATCTTAGTTCAAATCTAACTTGCTGATGGTAGATAAATCTACACTGAGTAAAACACTGAAAGTAATTAAGCAAGTGGGATAACAATTGAATGTTTGATGGATAAATTCACTAAAACTGTCATCAAAAACATGGTTTAGCATTTAAATTCTTTGAAATGAATAAATTGTTTAAGGAAATATAACCTAAAAAACTACTTCGCAAAATATGTTTATACCCGATTTAAAAGTTAATATAAGGAGATTTAATGGGTTTGTAACTTATGAATAACTCCTCCAAAAGTATCTTTTACGTCTTATAGCACAAAACATTCGTTTAAAACTTAATTATCAATAACACTTACCATCTTCCTCGGCCTTTGCTATATCTCCTGCCATGGTGGAATTCACGACACCTTTGTGATGCTACTTTTCTTAGAATAATAAAATCGCTAGCTGGACTCACTGAATTGGATACAACAAAGTTAATATTAGTACTTTAATTACAATTTCAATAAACTAATCTCAGTTTTACTAATATTTACTATATTTTTGACAGTGACAGACAACTTAACTGTCATTGTCAGTTCACACGAACGTCAACGTCAAGATCGCTTTTTCTTACGTTTGTACGTCTTAAAAATTCTTCTTCTTCTTATTCGTGTGAGAGTGTCAAATCTTCATAGTGCATGCAGCCAATGCTTCACGACCGCTATCGCTTTAGGCGTTGCCTTCAGCAAGTCTTCAGTAGTGCAGGTGTAATTGTAATTGACGGCCTCAACGACATCCCGAACCTTGATGCTGAGAGGAACTCGGGGCAGCCTTGGCCTCCTTTCGAGAGGCACTTGGCGATATTCCAGGATCGTCTCTTCGAGTGCGCTCCTCACCAAATCCAAATCCAGGGAGACTGTTCCCCAATCGCTTTCCGCACCACCCACATCCGGCAGGTTAGCAATTGGCTCCCTCCGTACTTCCCGTTCAGGAACTGGAGGGAGAACCTGCAAAGGTGGCTCTTCGTCTAGCGGGGGAACAGCCTCGCGTCGCAATTGTTCGAGTTCGGTAGTGCTAAAAAGTTCTGAGCGCTGTATGTACCGAACTCGATCCGCCAGGTTTTGTTCTGTGACGGTCAAATTGGGCTCCAGCCGCAGAAATTCGCGGTAAATTGCTGCCCGATAACCTGTCCGTCCAGTTCTTGAACCCGAGGCCCTAATATAGGCCCGCATGGCATTTCTATTCATTTCGACTTAAAAATTCATTCAACAACAGCAAACCTTGGCCCTTCCTGCAATTTTAATGATCATATAACTTTATTTATTGAATTTTGATTTAAATTTCACGGTTATTTTAGCATGTTTGTACCGAGGGAATAAGAAATTGGCCTAGACCTCGCTTTTATAACATACCCTTTTTATATTATAAATCGATAAAGGACATCAAACTTTACAACTTTGCCCATGGAATGCCTATCTAAAATATTTTAGTTTTCAAAAAATAATAATAATTAAAAATTGTCGTACCTAGTTCAAACTGAGAATGTATACAATGAGATTCCTTGCTTCAGTGAAAATAAAAAATAAAAAAAAACATTTGATATATGCTTTTCGCTCTGTAAACAAAAATATAACTTCTTTCTGTATTTTCCAGTTGTATTGATCGTCGTTGAAAAATAATATCATGAAAATAAACCGGTAAGCGAGCGATTGAACTGGAAAATACCGAAAGAGGTTATGTTTTTGTTTACACCATAGATCAAATGTTTTTTTTTTATTTTTTATTTTCACTGAAGCAAGGAATCTCATTGTATACATTCTCAGTTTGAACTAGGTACGACAATTTTTAATTATTATTTTATTTAAAAAATTACAATATTTTAGATAGGCATTCCATGGGCAAAGTTGTTTAGTTTGATGTCCTTTATCGATTTATAATATAAAAAGGGTATGTTATAAAAGCGAGGTCTAGGCCAATTCAGCAATGTGTGTCTGTCTTTTACCAATAGACTTGCGGTTGGCATGAATTAATGACATTGCCAATAATCGTTTAGGGACTACAGGCAATGCAGGCAGGCAACTGAATAATATTAACGTGTGTTTGTAAATAAACAATTTTTTTGGTGGTAAATTCAATTTGAATGTATTGCATTTTATATTAATTGTAAAGAAATTGCTGACTTGTGATAATAAAAATTATTTAGTAAGCTATCATGAAATATTTTCTGTAACAAGTCGGTATATCTTTTGTTTGCATCGGAATACACACGTGCCAGACCTTATTATAGCAATAATAAAATGCATCCTAACTGCAACACATTTTTACACTCTTTTTCATTTGGAGTTTAGTCTCAATGAAACAATATAAATAGTATATTATGTCGCATCTTAAAATATGTTTCAGTGTTTCAACAAAATATATTACCACACCCTTAGTATGCACCCTACTAAAAAAAGGCATATCATAGAATTAATCAAATAAATGGAGACTATAGTTAAGCAAACAATTAAGTCTTTAAATATCTTTTATAAATGGTGTATATTAATTCAATGCAATTTATGTGATTTAAGAAATTACTTGAATTATTGTTATTTGTACATTGGATTCTCAAATGATTGCTTCTTTTACTCCATCAGACAGTACCTATAGATTTTGTTTGATTAATTTTATTTAAACTATATGTACCCTTTTTTATTTCAGAATGGGAATGTAAGAACCGCAAACTACTAAGAAGGTAGTTTACAAACTGCCTTCAAGAACATTTGTACCCAGATCATAGCTGAAGAAAAATGGCTGCTAATGGGAACAATAACGGAGCACCACTTGTTGAGAGTGGTGACAACAATTTAACACTGCGGAATGGGGATAATCGGTAAGAAAAATATATTTTAATTATGAGGGTAGTACAGAAAAAGAAAACAATTTAAAACAAAGTATTTGGAACATGTTTTGAATGCAGTGATGTTTAACTCAACCTAGGTGGATTTATATTTATTATCCCTATTCTTTTTATTTTATATAACTTTTGCCCTTTTATTTATCATCAAATAAGAGATGACAATCTCCATTAAAACTTGTTTTGTCTGTTAATGAAAATTTATGTATTATAATTTTTCAGACAAACATCAGGATATATACTTATAAAGAGTAAATACACATATTTAAATACCTGTGTAAACCCGGTACTAACTAGGCTTGTAAGTTTGAACTAAAGTGTCGAGCCTGCACCATGTTATGCACTGCAAGGAATGTGGAATGATGCTGCTTTCCTTCATATACTTATTATCTTTTGGTTGTGCATGACTTGTCTATGTATTTCATATTAACTTTTAATGTAGAAAAGAAAGTTTCCTTAATAGTTTTGTTAGTTATGGGACTAACTGTGCACATTTCCCATTGTTTATTCGAATTATACTCAGATTGTAGATCTTTCATCTTAAAAATGTCAGTGAAACAACTGTATTTTCTTTATTTCTGTAGGAATGTTATAATTGCCTGAGGATAGTTACCGGCTTGATTAAAATTATCTCGACATTTTTATTTCAGCTTCCATGAAAGGTCTATCTTTTCTGTAGACTTGATTTATCATGATCATTTACATTCTCCTACTTTTAGGTCTTAGATTTAAGGTCAAGCAACTTGTGAAGGGTGGAACTTATTACCACGTTGAGTTGATAGATAGAGAGGGAGATACATAGTCATGACAAATTGTATACACAGCAATATGAGATATTTTTTTCCTCACAATTAACCCTCATAAATGCACCGAACATACCTAGTCGGGTCACTAAAGTCTCAGCCCGATTCAGGATTAAAAATTGTGTATTTTGCTTTTATGTCCTTTTTTAAAAATGTGCTATGATGTATTTTATTCATAGTAATACATTGAACTATCGTAATATTTTTTTTGATGACCATCCTAAAAAGGAGTCAAACAACATAACATAAACGTTCACGCCGAATATTCCCGAAGGGGTTGGCAGAGGTACTAATACTACTGAACATCTCGTGACTTTGTCACCTGGTGTTCAAAGTACCCACGTTTTGCATGGACAGTGTACTCACGTGATAGGGGGCAGGCCTATCGCCGTTTTGTACGAATACACTGTCACATGACTAAGTACAACTCAGCCATGTGGGTTTCCTCACGATGTTTTCCCTCACCGTTAACAACCATGATAAGTTAACCACACATATGTCTTTAGAAAAGACAAATTGGTGAAGGCCCGACTCGGGATTTGAACACTAGTCGCTTGCTCGTTAACCGGTGTTCTACCCATTAAGCTATTATGTCGTCAAAGAAGTCAAACAAGTTTTCTCTAAACAAGCCATCTATATTTTAAAATCACCTATGAAAACTCACGACTACAATACCTAAAATAGGGTAGCCAGAGATTCAGAGTGTACACATCCTCTTTTACAAAAACTCGTGGCAGACGGTGAAATGAAATGTGCAAATGAGACCATATTGTCCCTTTCACTCTCGTTGTATTATATCGATCATCAAAATTTGCTCCTTATATATCTATTTCACAAAAATGTAAAAGTAAATTATGGCGCCATCTGCCACAAGTTTTGCGTCTAGTATAGCGACATTACTTACCCCTTACTGAAGCGCTACATACGGCCCCGGCCCTCAAGTGATGAGGTAGTGCTATTCTATGCTTCTATCTTACACCACATATGTAGGAAGTGTTACTAATATTGAAATATAAATAAAATGTTGGGCTAAACTACTTAGATACCACAAAAAGTATGAGCCATAAGAAATATCATGAAACAGTTGTTCATTTACAGATAATCGTAGACAGTAGGTAATGCTATCTTTGAAGTGCACTTAACCTTCTTTTGCTACTTATATTTATGCGTCTTAAAACATTAATTGATTTTACTATTCCATTGTAGTCCGGTCGACAAGTCGCAAGAAGTGGAGTTGGGTAGAAAAAGGTCGGAATTTAATGAAACTTGGAGATGTTGTTCAGGGATGGTTAATTAACATTTTGTCAAGTTTTGGACCTCGAGGACCCTGTGCAAAAAGAGGAGGGGGGGGGAGAACTACAAAAATCTCGACCTTTCGTCAGTTTTTCGTCAATAACCTTTTTTCTTTACATCCTACGACAAAAACGTTCAGAATCATTTTGTAGTACGTGAAATTATCTACAATTTGACTACTCACATATGTCTGTATGTCAATTCCTTACTGAGATATGGTGCTTCGCAGAAAATATTTTTTTCCGAAATTCAGCGTGAGCTAGCATCGAAGTGAAGCAAGCACATGAAGACGCCGACGTGTTGATCGTCAACACCGCCATATCCAAAGCTAGCGAATTCGACAGCGTCATTATTATTGTTGAAGATGTGGACATACTTATTCTGTTGACGGCATTGGGTATGTCCATAAAGAACATCAATCTTCAGAAAAGTGGAGGAGATGGTGGTCCTAGTGTCCTCTACTCACCAAGTTCCTGTTCCTTTCCTCCCAAAGATATACTTTTCCTCCACGCAGTGAGTGGGTGTGATACCACGTCAGCACCGTATGGATTGGGGAAGAACAAAATTTGCAGCACCTATATGAAGAATACCGCCCTCTCTGCAGTAGTGGCTCCGTTTCTTACATCAACCGCTACTCCTCAGCAAATCAAGGACGCTGGAGAAAAGTTCCTGGTAGTAGTTTATGGAGGCAATATTGAAAATGACAACCTTGACGACTTGCAGTACCGATTATTTACATGATCAATGATGAAGGCTAAATTGGAACTAGCCCGCCTACCACCGACAAGGGACGCTGCCAATTACCACTCCCTCCGCACTTACCAGCAAGTACAAGCGTGGTTAGGTAATGAACTTCGCCCATCAGTTTGGGGCTGGAGCCTAACCACGCGAGGGGTACTACCAATCCCCACAACGAGAAATTCTGCGCCCGTTAACATCCTCCAAATTGTTTCCTGCAAGTGCAGCAAAGGCTGTAGCACCGGAGCTTGCAACTGCAAGAAAGCAGGTCTTAGATGCTCAGCTATGTGCAAGTACTGCACAGGCCACTCCTGCGAAAACGCCCCTGCAACTGATTTGAACGAGGAGGACTCGTCAGACATAATCAACGAATACGACGACGGCGAGGACGTCCTTAACAGCCTGATTGTGCAGGAGGATGACGAGCAATTAGAAGCAGACCCAACTAAAAAATCTCGACAGGAACTGTAATGAGTACAAATGCGTACCTACTATGTATGAGAGACCTTTCAACAATATCTCTGTTGCCTCTAGTGTATACTTTGTCAAAACCTTAATTTTGTTAAATCATTAATTTTGTTTACGAAAGGACTACGTCTTTTTTTACCTACCCTGGAACCATTATGTAGTGGAGGGAAGGAGAGGGAGAGGGAATATCGGTCTAAAAAGTAACTAATGTCAATACCAATATTACCGACATGATATATGGTTGGTATGAAATTACAGTAGAAAATAAGCTTTTGAGAATTGGGGTTAGGTGGGTAAGGGAGGAGGGATTGGGGGGGGGTTCAAAATTACAGACCATAATTACAACATGTATTATTATTAAAATAGAAATAAGGTTGTTTTCTGCTTTTTTAAGGTATTTTTACTGAATTTCGGAAAAAAATATTTTCTGCGAAGCGCCATATCTCAGTAAGGAATTGACATACAGACATATGTGAGTACTCAAATTGTAGATAATTTTACGTACTACAAAATGTTAATGAACGCTTTTGTCGTAGGATGTAAGGAAAAAAAGTATTTGACGAAAAACTGACGAAAGGTCGAGATTTTTGCAGTTCTCCCCCCCCTCCTCTTTTTGCACAGGGTCCTCGAGGTCCAAAACTTGACAAAATGGTAATTAACCATCCCTGAACAACATCTCTAAGTTTCATTAAATTCCGACCTTTTTCTATCTGAAACCACCTGTCGACCGGACTATTGTTTAAAATCAATATTATAGAAACTCTCATTTATTTAGACCAATATATAAGAAATAAAAATATTAAAAATAAATACCGAGTCGGGCTAGAACCAATGTGTCTTTTCTAAAGTCACATGTATGGTTAATTTATCATGGTTAACGGTGAGGGAAAACATCGTGAGGAAACCAGCATAGCTAAGTTGTACTAAATCATGTGACAGTGTATTAGTACAAAACGGCGATAGGCCTGCTCCCTATCACGTGAGTACACTGTCCATGGAAATCGTGGGTACTCTGAACACCACATGATAATAATATCACGTGATGTTCATAATGTGTTTATACCTCTCCTACCCCTTCTGCAATATGCGGCGTGAAAGTTTGAGTATTGAGTCTTGGAGTTACAAAGAAATTATTATCTGATACACACAAAAGTACATTAATACTGTGTTATACCTACCTATTTTACCAAAATCAAAAGCATGCGTCCACTTTGTTTCAACTGCACGATTAATCAACACATTAATCCTATATTCTACCGATTTTACTAAAAATACAGACTATATAAAACATTTATCTCTCATAGTTTTTACCTCATCATAATTGTCTATTCTCAAACTCATTATCTTATTATTCGGAAAATAATAGCACCCTAACTTTAGTTTCTATTAGCGAATTCTTACTATCAACTTTAAAATTTCTTCATTTTGTTTAAATCTTTGCACCCAACTTTAATTTCTACTAGCAAATCTTACTATCACTTTTTATAATGCTAATTTTCTATGTATTTAGATTTTCGTTTTTTGTTCCAGCAGCGAATGGCTTTGTGTTCCGCACTAACCGGCACCGGGTGGAGACAGGTTCAATAATATGTGTGTTTGCTCTCTTTCAGTGGCACGACGTATTTTTTTTCCAGACCTAGATCTAGCGCCTCATTATGCCAGAGGTTCAGGTTGTTCTTTGCGATCTACTGGAAATCGGTGATCGTGATCGCCACGCCGATTCTTCTGTTGCCGATACCGATACTTAATAAGGGGCCAGTAAGTTTATCAATCTTTTAACCATAAATTAAATGTGGTGTGAAAAAAATGCAAATGCCGAGGCAGTTGCCTTTTCCTTTTTCTAACGAAACCCCAATTTAGTGAAATATTCTGCCACGTACTATACAGAAAAGAAAAAAAGAAGAACATTATACAATAAGCTTGCACAATACCACAAACCTGGCCGTCAATCGACGGTCCACTTTGGTGACATTAGTGTGTGTTTCATAATGTATACGTATAGGTCAAGATAAACTTTGGAAGTCTGTGAAACAGGTTTTCCACTTGGTCTAGGAAGAGATTTTATTTAGCCTAAAGTTATTATCAAACGAGTCATTCTACTCAATTCCAAATTTACATTTAATTTACATTTCGCTGCTAAAAATGATAGTATACAAGGTGCTAGACTAGAACTACTTCATCTGCCAGTGACATCAAGCTGCCCATCGTGCTGTTCCCACCATGGGCATCCTTTAACAACCGACAAGTCACCCCCTTTAGTTGAGACTTTAAAGTTCCACTTTCTAATAAGAGTTTGTAGCGACCTCTATATGGTGAACTCGCTCGCACACTAGCTGCTGCGTCTCCTCACCCTACATCGAGGTGTCTAAATATTTCTCTGGCTAAGCATAGATATAAATGATAAGTTGGTATACAGCGGCGTGCACTGGCCAGTATATCTTTGCTGATCCGTCAGTGGTGACTCCGACGTGATTTCTTAAGTGGAGTTCCTGTTTCCTAATTAGAAGAAAGTCTCTTCCTCAAGCTTATCACACGCAGTTCCTTTTTCTCCAACACCAAATTTTCGTCCAGGCTTTCCGCTGCATGTATGTGGTGCTGACGATGGCGGTGTACTGGGTGCTGGAGCTGCTGCCGCTGCCCGTGACGTCCATGCTGCCCATCGTGCTGTTCCCCACCATGGGCATCCTGGACTCCGACAAGACCTGCGCCGCCTATATGAAGGAGACTAATATGATGTTTATGGGTAAGATGCAGTTTTATTCGTTTTATTTAGATTGCTAAATCTTAAGCGTTTATAGATTTGGTATTAATTAAAATTAAGAAATAGTGAAATCTTTAATAGGGATGGGCCCTACCGCTGCTGATGCAGAAAGAAGTGATTCCAAATTTGTAGTCAGGCTAACGCTGATATCTTTTCTGAAAACATAGGTGTGGATAATTTATTATTGTTGTTAACGGTGAGGGAATACGTCGTGAGAAAAGCTAAGTTGTACTTTGTAATGCGACAGTGTATTCGCGTATAAAATTGGCAATAGGCCTGCCCCCTATAACATGAGTACACTTTCCAAGCCTTAGGTACTCCAAACGAAAAAATACAGTCCTTAAATTAACCTTGAGACAGTAAATTGTTATAGTTCCAACGATTTATGTTCGAAGTCATTATATTATATTTTTCATGAAGCTGCTTACCTAGTCTGAATGAAATACTTAAATTTGGATTTTTAACAAGCCACCACTAATTCCCATAGTAAAATGTGTCCAGGTGGCCTAATGATCGCGGCCGGCGTCCAGCACTCGAAGCTGCCGAAGCGGGTGGCGCTGTGGACCGTGCAGGTGGTGGGCTGCTCGCATAGAAGGTATAACTATTACACTATAAGTATGGTCTCTTTAGTTCAGGATGTCATGTGACAGCTGTGTGGGGTTCTCGCACAGATAGTTTGACAATTCTATAAGTTATTTGTGTTATAGTCTATAACATGGTTTCGAAGTATGTTTAGGATAACTATTGCCAACATTTCGCTGCTTTCATATTATAGGGGCACATCTATAAAAATTGAGATTTCGAGTTTGAATAATATATGGACATTTCCTGCTTAATGGACATACACTTATAAAGTTATATGATTTTGTTATTATTAGTTTAATTTATTTATGACCGATTTTGTGAAAATGCAGAGGCTCAAAACTCTTTAAACGCATTTTCCCAACAATCATGTTTTTTGAATTGTGCCCCTATAATATGAAAGCAGCGATTTGAGTCTTGGAAAATATGTTTGCAATTTTTTGAGTTTAAAAACAGTTATAACAGAATAGAAGCTTAACGTCAAAATTTAATATGATTGCTTAACTATTCGAAAATAATCTAATTTCGAAAATATTGAACGCACGCATATTGAAAATATTGAAAAAACAGGAGTTGTTAATTCTATTTCTTGGATTAGGCAGACTTGAAAATGTAGTCCTCATCCATCACTTTCTTCTTGATTTGTGACACGCGGGTTTCAATAAAACTGATTTGAGATGCCTCTAAAGCGCGTTTCAAATCAGTTTTTGCGTCTTTGGCTAAAACTGAAATGATACTCACTATGAGTTGTGGTTTTGTTTCGCCGTGTGTTCTGGGCCTACGTCATCTTTCACACCTAAATGTTTACGAAACACACTATATCTCAGTCTGTCCAACAAGCTTAAATATACTCGTGAGGGATCTCATTTCCAATGCATTTAAGTTACTTTCATGCCACTTTTGCCATGCGCAACATTCACTACCATTGATACACCAGCGTAGGAACAAGAACAGCATTGTGTGCTGCCATTCAAGCCTTTTGAGACAACTACTAGCTCGACATTAGACTTTATTTTGTTTATGGGTCTATTCACCGCATTTCCCTTTTTAGTTCTCCTTTCGAAATTCCTACTCTCCTTCCTTAATATCTTCTTCACATTTTCCGTCCCTAGTAAACAAACTTCCCAAATATACAAACTCTTTCACTTGTTGCCCTTTCTTACCACATACATACATACATACATACATAACATAATACTCACGGCTATGAATCCCTTGAAGGGGTAACCAGAGCTAGGGAATCAGAAATTCCTCAGCCACTTTTGGAAGTTGCGTGGGGAAAAGATGGTGAAATAAAGGTTTTTGGTGATGGGTCTCCAACCGCATCGCCCAAAAATCCCTTAAAAGCCCCAATACCGTTAGTTGCCTCTTACGTATACCCACCGGAAGAAATGGGGTAGTGTTATTCTATGCCGACACTACACGGCTACACTTTCTTACCACCTATTATAATATCACATTGTGAGATATTAGCTAGAGGGGTAAGTCAGTATCGTATAAAAAGTCGATCGATAGTCTCTGCCTACCCCGATGGGAACTAATGGCGTGAGTATATAAAAAAATAAAGTTTTTTTTTTATTCAAATAAAGTTCCAGTAACAATATTTAAAGATATGTATCACATTCACATAACAAAAGTATGGTTTATTTGTTACAAGTTACAATAGTTTTGAGTTCTACCCCCCGAACTAGTGAAAACACTGTATTACGGCAAGGTAGGCGCTCATCGCTACTCGGGCTCGCGCTATTCAATAGAATATGATTTATTGCCCTTTACAGACTGTGACAACAATATACAGTCTGTCAATCAAATCTGTCATACTTTTCTCCATGTTTTGTCCACATTCACCTTCATTCCCATTCTTTCAAAAGACGTCCGTACATGCAATTTTCACCATCTCTTGCAACTCATTCACTGTCAGTAACACTTGATCGTCAGCGTATAAGAGGCATTTAATGATGAATCCTCATTCTCAGTTCATTATCACTTTTACGCAGTTCTTGCAAACAATGGTCCAAAACAAATTGAAGAGCTACGAAGAAGGTACACGACCCAGTCAATCAACCCGATAGATCTCGAACCAGTCCGTGTTTTCTCTTGTCATTATTACATATGCACTAGAATCCTCATAGAGTGACTCCAATGCTTCCCAACCCAAACTTGAACAACACCTTCCACAAATACTTTCTTTTTACTTTATTATACGCCTTCTCTTGATCAATGAAGGTGCAGTATACTTTTTGGATCATTGCTAAGAACTTCTCTGTGATGCTCCTCAGGAGAAGACTTGATTCATACATCCCGTTCCCTTTCTAAATCCTGCCTTCACATCCCAAATTTGCTCATCACACTTTCAATCAATAATTTTGCTGTGTAAGCCATTTATTTTCGTGTGCGTCATACGAGTAAATTACGAGTTTTTTAAAGTTTGTTGCGCGATTTTTCATTCGACCCATCACCAACCAATCATTCTTTATTTACAATTGTTTTCCTTCTTAATTTAACTATGATTTTCGGGTGATGTAGTTGAAGACCCGTTACAAGCAACCTTTTATTTTACAATCTTGTCTTCACTCAATTTCCAAACAAAGCTGAAAAATTTCTTACTCTGAAGCTCTAGCTACCGCTTATAGAGGTAATAGCCTACGTATGAATGTTCCCTTTTTTAGGTTTTACAGCCACGTATTTTTTTCCAGACTAAACTTCGGCCTAACATTCGTGACGATGTTCATCTCGATGTGGGTGTCGAACGCGGCGGCCACCACCATGATGGTGCCCATCGTGGAGGCCATCCTCGACGTGCTGCAGCAGCAGGGGCTGGGGGACGTGTACCTCACTAAGAAGGGGGAGCAGGGGAAGAAGGGGGAGGACGAAGAGTAAGTTGGAGTTGAGGGTAGATTTAGATTTTTAAAGTATGAGAAATGAGGGTATATTAAGATTTTATAGGTATCTGAAATGAGGGTAGATTAAAATTTTTTGGAAATAAAAAAAAGTTTTATTGGTATGAGGTGAAAATTTGCAGGATTTGCATTTGGGGAGGTTGGACTTCTACCTAAAGAAGCCAGGGCGGAGTACCATTAAGTTAGATTAGGGGTAGATTTAGAAATCACGAGATTTTGAATGAGTTTTTAATGCAAGGTGAAAATTTACAGTAATATTCGTAGTGTATTGTATGTGTAGTGTATTCGTATGAAGGTAGATTTAGATTTTTTGAGATTTTGAATATAAATAGTTTTTAATGAGAGGTAAAAATCAGTAGCAGGGGTTGGGGAACGTGTATCTGAAAGCAAAGACGTGACGGGAAGGAATAAGAATAAGTTAGATTTGAGGATAGATTATGATTTTTATGGGATGAAGAAAACGCTTAAAAGTTTGCAGTTTTGTGTAATAAGATTTAGGATGGTAAGGATTGGGAAAAAAGTGTGGTTTCAAATTGTACGAAATCAAGGGTAGTCATAGAAATGTGAAGTTTAAAACAAATAACGCTATTAATATATTTTCAGTTCATAAAAGACAGTTCTTATTCGTATATAATTTGTTTCAGACCTCCAGTACCAAGCGACATCACTATCTGCTACTATCTCAGCATCGCGTACGCTTCCACTTTGGGAGGGTGTGGCACCTTAGTAGGGACTGCTACCAATTCTGCATTTAAGGGGATCTTTGATTCGTAAGTTTTATCATTATTATAAGTGTAGAATGTAAATACCCAAATTTGAAGACGAAAACAAAGCTCGAGACGTTTGCCAGGATTAAAGTAGCGATTGATCGACTCTGCCTACCCCAATGGTAGCTAATGGCGTCAGTATATATATCTATATCCAAGTTTCTTTTTGTAGGACGCTTGTACATTACGAACTGACCGCCCCCTGATAACTAATCCTTTGCAAACTGCGATTGTGTCACAAGTTGCTAGAAAAAAGTTCACTGGAAGGACCACCGCTTCACATTCAGGAGACGTGAGTTCAGGTTCTGAGCCGGGCCTACACCAATGTGTCTCTTCTGAAGTCACGTGTGTGGTTAATTTATCATCATACATCGGGGTTTTCGGTTCGGGAATGATTTAAGAAAGAGTAGAGATAAACAGATAGGTTAGTCTGAAAAAGTATCATATTATGCCTAATGAATACCTACCTCTCTGCGACAGTTTGCATATGTCGTAGGATGATATGATGTTTAGGTTTTTTGCAAAAAACCTAAACATCAAATCATCCTACGACATATATATATGCGAGTGTATATGCGACAGCTCATAATATACACTCTATTAAATAATAAAAAAAAACAAAACAAATATATATTTATATAACTTTGAAGTTTTAGTAGTTGTCACGGTGTTCAGAATAACCTATTAATATTTTTTCTATATTCAACGTACTGAACGATCTTTCCACATCGGCAGTTGTAATAGGTGCATATTTAAATTTTTTGAAGGAATCTATTGTTGCACGCAAAGTTGGTGATCGCAGTTCTATTTCTTTGCCTTGTAATTATTCGTTCATAGTTTTTAGTGTACTATAGCCAGAATTCTTTTCTAAAACCAACTTCAGTTTACGAAAAATACGTTTTCCTTTTACGCTCAAGTTTAATTTGGAAATATCTTGATAGGTTTTATGAACAATTTTTAGACTATCGCTGATGGACAGACTTGCACCCTGTAGTTTTTAATTGCATTTGGGATTATTTATTTTTACTTTTACTCTTTTTGCTTTAGTAACACTCTGGCCTTCTGAGGGACTAAACGTATTTAGAACACGAATAGTTGTTGGTCGTGGTGGCAAAGGTACTCCGGGAAACATTCTGTTTTAAGACAATACCTACTCTTTGGCTAATGTCAACCATTCCCGCACCGAAAACCCCGACATATGTTTATCATGGTTGTTGCAACGCGAAAACATCGTGAGAAAACCCCGTATGAATGAGTTGTACTTGGTCAAGAGACAGTGTATGTATTTTTATGTAGTTACTAGCTTTTTGCCCGCGTCTACGTCCGCGTGGACTAAATTTTTAGCATCCGGTTTACATCCAAAATACCAAAACACTATCTTAACTTCTGTTTTTTTATATTTATAAAGAACATTGAGGCTTTTTAAGTGATTATTGGGCAATGCAGTTGGAGACCCATTTGACTACCTTTTCCCCATTCAACTTCCAAAATTGGATAAAGAATTGCTATCTTTGAAGCTGTGGCTACCCTTTTTTGGGGTTTATAGCCTTTAGTATATACTCATGAATGATTGATAGCTTAATTTCATATATTCCTTTTTGTAGTGTGTTCTTGTCTTAGTCTTGCCTTATATCAGTCAATCGCATCAAGTTTCAAATTTCTAGATACAGAAATGTATGAAATCCTTATACTATATTTTAATCCCTTCGGGGGTGAGTTCCAACAAAACATTTTTAATTGTTCATAAGAATCATGAAACAAACCATTTTGTACCAAGTTTCTATGTTCAAAAATGAGACTATCTTTAGTAAGTTTGGATAGCAGTTTGGCGACCCGGTACTGCCCCCTACACTGACTGTTGGTGATGTGTGAGAGATTGCAGCCAATCAGTCATAGATAAATAAAAAATAAAATAAAATAAAAATGTTTATTTGATCAGGCATATGTACAGTACAGAATTGAACAGGGGTTCCCAAACTAGGCAAGCCTGTATTTTGGGAAACCAGTTGACAGTTTGTATTTACACTGTTAATTGAATTTAATTACACAAAATAGATGAAAATTTAAGTTTAAAGGGAAGGAAAAATATTTACATGGAGGGTTATCGGGTTAGTTATGTAGGAAAACAAATTAATATATATATATATATTAAAAATTATAATAATAATAATAAGAAGAAGAATATGTTATACCAATAAGTTATTATATGCAGGAATGTAGAATACTTTCTGTGTCATCGTAATTTGCGTCGAGCAGCCACCTAGACAGGTTTAATTTAACTTGGTAGGTGGGGTCGTTTTTGTTAATAATACCTTTATGTGCCATTTTATTGTAAATTGTTATAAAAGCCGACAAGCCGTTTTGTCTAGCAAAAGTAGTCTTTACCGCGGGAACCACTATCTGGTAGACCCGGGAAGACCTAAGGAGGTTCAGTTCAGTAGAGGACAGAAGAGAATTATGCATTGAGACGCAAACCTGCTGAATATACAACTGCCTCACTCTGAGGACTGATGCCTCTTTATATAGAAGGTCCGTGGGGTAACTAAAGGGTTTTTTCAGCATGACTTTAAGTAGAGCGCGCTGGGATCTTTCTAGTCCTATCATAAATGTTTTTGCTGCCCCTCCCCATATTTCAATGCAATATGTGAGAAGGGATTGGCACAAAGCGAAATACACTGTCCGCAGGACCTTAAAATCTGCAGCGCCTCTGAGAAGTGACATGACCCCTATAAGTCTACGAACTCTCTTCGACAGGTTGAGTACATGCATTTCGTAACTAAGTCGCTCGTCGAGTATCAGACCCAGGTACTTGGCGTGGGGAGACCTTTTTATAACATTGCAGTTGCACAATCGGGGAGCTTCAGGAATCGCACCACACTTAGGCATTTTTAAGATATCAAGAGACGGGGGTTTTGAGGAGCTGGTCTTATAAAAGCACAGAAATAAGCTTTTTTCTGTGTTTAGAGTGAGTAGGTTGTCATTCAGCCACTGCTGAACGGAGGGTAAACTTGTTTCTGCCGCTGCTTTCACCGCGTCCCACGTAGATCCTTTATATACTAGAGCCGTGTCATCTGCGTAGCAAATTGTCCTGGAGGCTCCTAGGTCAGCAGTAAGTAAGTCGGGAGGTGTTCATTTATGTATATCTTTCTAGAGTTACCAGGAACTTCAAGGGATACAGTAGTCAGGTTATTCTTGGTTTTTGCTGCTCTAAGGATCATATCGCGAGGCGCCTTTCTGGTTAATGTAAGTATTATAGGTCTGGGTCTCTCTAATCCACCAGTGCCACCCCCTCTAAGTCCTATGCGTTTTACTTCATCTATGTCATGTGGATCCAGGTTAATATGTAACTGAGTGGTAAGATTTGAGATGATATTGGAAAGATTTTCATTTTTGTTCTCAGTTACACCTGTAATTTCTATATCCTTGAGAAATCGCGATTGTTCTCTGGAAGCCAGTTCCTGTCGAAGCTCTGCTACTTCACTGCGGAGAAAGACTACTTCACCTTTTAGCTTTTCATGATCCCTCAGTTGGGATCTGATATTCTCAATTTCAGTTTGGAAACAACTTATTTGGTCCGATGTATGTGTAAGAGATTTTGTGAAGCTTTTCATTTCGTTTTTCATCTCTTCGAATGCATCTTGGAGTACCTTTAGAGTAGATGCAAGAGCTGCAGCAACATTTGGTGGCAATCCAGAAGGTTGGAGTTCATGGGATGGTTTTGAGATAGGCAGCTTTGGTGGCAGAGAGAAATCTTTGGAAGGGCTTACGTTGATTGAATATGGACTAGCAGGAGTATTGTCATTAGTCCTTTGCTTGGTTTTTATTCTGCATTTAGGACAGAGGAAAAGAGGCTGGCTACGTAGTTTTCGTGAGTCATCCTTTCCTAGGCATGTTAGATGGAAGAGCAGGGAGCAGTTTGAACATTTAATGGTCTGGGGTTCTTTAGAATTCGCAGTAGTCTTCTCAAGACTGGAGTTGCATACCCCGCAGTTCATTTTAACACCGGTACAGTGTTATTATATTATTATATAATAATATAATTATTTATTTGTTCTAATTAAATCTGTTAGAAGTGAGTAGCTAGCTCCACCTAGAGGGCAGTCTTGAAACTATCATAAATCTTCAGATCGTTGATCCGGTTTGAATGTTTCAGCAGTTCACCCAGTTTAATGTAGATGGCGGTCGTGATTTAATTGCTTGAATAATTAAAATTATATTGTAGGACTCCAATCTAGTGTTATTCTAAAATTCTTTTATTGAGTTGGTTATATAGAGCGGTATCATTGATTATTTTTATGTATTATGATTTTATGTGTTTCTGGGAGTGCTTTATGTTGCCAGTGATGGTTATTGTGAATGTTATTGTATGGTATGAAGTACTCACAATTTTTGGCTTCAGCCTCAAAGATTGTACCTGGAGGACTTCGTTCTTCGTAATTGCCCGAACATAGATCACTTTGCACTCCCAACACAACCACTATGTAAAATAATCACTTCACTCATATAATTGTAAGTCGCTTCGTTGACCGTTATTTTCCAATTTCGATTTATTTGCTGTTTTAATGCGGCGATCGCGTAGATAACGATTGGTCGCAGAATTCCGCGTTCGATATCGAAGTAATTGCAATAAGCTAGCTTAAATTTTAGATTTAACTTAATTAATTTGTATTTTTATTGGAGAGGTGCGTGTACGTAATTCAAAGGTAGGAAGAAAAAAAAGATGGCGGTACTAAATTAAAATTGAGATATGTGCTATTATTTACCAACTGTGCATTCTGAGGCTTAAACAGAATATTAATTTATGCGTAAGTATAGTATAATATATCTATGGAAATATTAGTTTAAAAATATAAAAGTTATAAACATATTCTCAGACCTATCAAATGAATACGCAGTATTCATACAATATACTTTCAACTATCTTTATTCATACATATTCGCATAGTTGAATCTAAAAGAGAAGGAATAGTGCTTCCTATTATTCTAAGCTAACACAAAAGCAAAAAAAAATCGCAAAAAGATTGTGATCCCCGGGATTCGAACCTGGGTCTTCCGTTCGTTTAATACTAACTAAACGGTATACCGCTACGCCACGAAGACGGATTCGAACCTGGGTCTTCCGTTCGTTTAATACTAACTAAACGGTATACCGCTACGCCACGACGACGGATTCGAACCTGGGTCTTCCGTTCGTTTAATACTAACTAAACGGTATACCGCTACGCCACGAAGACGGATTCGAACCTGGGTCTTCCGGTCGTTTAATACTAACTAAACGGTATACCGCTACGCCACGAAGACGGATTCGAACCTGGGTCTTCCGTTCGTTTAATACTAACTAAACGGTATACCGCTACGCCACGAAGACGGATTCGAACCTGGGTCTTCCGTTCGTTTAATACTAACTAAACGGTATACCGCTACGCCACGAAGACGGATTCGAACCTGGGTCTTCCGTTCGTTTAATACTAACTAAACGGTATACCGCTACGCCACGAAGACGGATTCGAACCTGGGTCTTCCGGTCGTTTAATACTAACTAAACGGTATACCGCTACGCCACGAAGACGGATTCGAACCTGGGTCTTCCGGTCGTTTAATACTAACTAAACGGTATACCGCTACGCCACGAAGACGGATTCGAACCTGGGTCTTCCGTTCGTTTAATACTAACTAAACGGTATACCGCTACGCCACGAAGACGGATTCGAACCTGGGTCTTCCGGTCGTTTAATACTAACTAAACGGTATACCGCTACGCCACGAAGACGGATTCGAACCTGGGTCTTCCGTTCGTTTAATACTAACTAAACGGTATACCGCTACGCCACGAAGACGGATTCGAACCTGGGTCTTCCGTTCGTTTAATACTAACTAAACGGTATACCGCTACGCCACGAAGACGGATTCGAACCTGGGTCTTCCGGTCGTTTAATACTAACTAAACGGTATACCGCTACGCCACGAAGACGGATTCGAACCTGGGTCTTCCGTTCGTTTAATACTAACTAAACGGTATACCGCTACGCCACGAAGACGGTTTCGAACCTGGGTCTTCCGTTCGTTTAATACTAACTAAACGGTATACCGCTACGCCACGAAGACGGTTTCGAACCTGGGTCTTCCGTTCGTTTAATACTAACTAAACGGTATACAACTACGCCACGAAGACGGATTCGAACCTGGGTCTTCCGTTCGTTTAATACTAACTAAACGGTATACAACTACGCCACGAAGACGGATTCGAACCTGGGTCTTCCGTTCGTTTAATACTAACTAAACGGTATACAACTACGCCACGAAGACGGATTCGAACCTGGGTCTTCCGTTCGTTTAATACTAACTAAACGGTATACCGCTACGCCACGAAGACGTTGGTGTTGACTTCAAATTTTTGATAACCTATATATCTAGCAGTCATACTATTGACAAACAATTAAATGGACATTTATTTTAATGAAAATGGATGAAACCCTTATTTTTCCCAAAAAGACTATTAATAAATAGTCTGATAAAGCGTTCGATGAAAAAATGAAACGTGTAAATATGGGGAGCCATATAATAGTTATGTTTTTTCATGTTTCTGTGGGAACCCTTGCGAAGCCCGGGATAAATGATATCCTATATGTTGGCCAGGTGTATAAGCTACATTCATACCAAATTTGACCAAGATCCGTCTGGTTTTAACGTGATGACCGGACATACAGTCAGACAGACAGACAGTTTTTGCAAATTTGGCTTCAATATCGAAAATTAAACATATTCCACCGGTTTTTATTTTTTTTTCTTCAATGTACAGTTAATTGACCTCGGTCGGTACAGTCTTATAATAGTATTGATTTATGCACATACAGATTATAAACTGTATGTGTTTTAGTTGTTAATTGGCCATCATGATATCAAAACAGAGCTAACAATGCTAAACCAATTGTAATTATATTTCCAGCGAGTTCCCAGAGATCGCGGGTTCAGTAAACTTCTTCTGGTTCATGGCGTACAGCACCCCGCCCATGTTGCTGATGCAGCTACTGGTGTGGCTGTCGCTGCAGGTCACATACATGGGACTGTTCAGGTAACACACACACACACACATACAACTAATATATAGTCTGATTGTTAAACATAGAGAAAGAACAGAAAAAGTTGAATATTACTAAAGATCATGTATAGAAGTATTTTTTTTCTTTGCTAAGTGACATTGAACATTTAATGTAAAGCAAAGTGAGCCATTGAAACAAAACACAAATCTTGTTCGTTTTTTTTAAAAGGTTGTTTCTTGATACGACTTGATAGCTCAATGGGTAGAACCGGTTATCGTGCAAGCGACTAGTGTTCAAATCCCGGCTCGGGCCTACACCAATTTGTCTTTTCTAAAGACATATGTGTGGTTAATTTATCATGGTTGTTAACGGTGAGGGAAAACATCGTAAGGAAACCCACATGGCTGAGTTGTACTTAGTCATGTGACAGTGTATTCGTACAAAACGGCGATAGGCCTGCCCCCTATCACGTTAGTACACTGTCCATGCAAAACGTGGGTACTCTGAACACCAGGTGACAAAGTCACATGATGTTCAGAAGTATTAGTACCTCTGCCAACCCCTTCGGGGATATTCGGCGTGAACGTTTATGTTATGTTTATGTTATATGTATGCACATTTACTAACCTAGGCCTTAAACATAGAGTCATGTAAAATTTCTGATATGCAACCAAAAGAAAATTATGTTGTAACAATATTTCTCTTCAATCTGCACGTTTATGTTACTATGTTTATTATGTTGTTTCTTGATCTAGTTTTTTATTTTTTGTCATTATTGTTGAATTAGTTTTGCTTTCACTATTGCACTTACTTTGAGTTGTCTATATTGTCTTTGTTATTATAGATATTGACTAACTTTACACACTCTACAAACCTTAGAAACACTCAATTTAACAATATTGCTACCAGCCTACTAAATATGATAAAATCCTCAGACCTACCAGCGAGGCGGCCAAGCAAGTGAACAAAGCATCATCAGGCTCGTTCACCACCATGAAGGTGATCAAACAGCAGTACCAGAACTTGGGACCTGTCACTTTTCATGAAAAGGTAACATAATGAATAACTCCCAAATAATAAATCTGTAATGGTTATGTTTATGAATAAATAAACAGTTGTAATAAATAAATAAATAGTATTTTCTAAGATTTTCACGATTGCACATTATAATTAAAACAACTTTTTGATTTTCGGATATTTTAATCGCGTGTAATTACATTATTTTTAAAGCCCGACGTTTCGAAAACTTTTCAGTTATCATGGTCACGGGAAGACTGAGGTGTTATTTGTCATTATACAGTACTATAAAATTATTAATACTAACTACCTTCACAAAATTTTTAAGTTACATTTGCGTTTAATATTTGATATGTACAGAAAGATCTAATGTTATCTGGAGTCTTGCTAGTGTTCTTCCCTCGCTTAGTTGTACTAATGATCGGGTTCCAAGCAGGTGGTAATTGCCAACCATCATCTCGGCGTTTATAAACTAGACTGTGAGTGTGGTCTTTCATACATCGGCCAAACAAAGCGTAGTGTAGCAACTCGCGTAAGAGAACACATTGCTGATATGAAGAATAGGCGTCCTGGAAGATCTGCTTTGTGTGAACACACCTTTGATAAGCCAAACCACTACATGCGTTTTGACAAACCTACAATTCTAGCAAAAGAGAATCGATTGATACCTAGAATGATACGCGAATCTATTGAAATAATGAAACATCCAAACTTCAATAGAGATGATGGTTGGCAATTACCACCTGCTTGGAACCCGATCATTAGTACAACTAAGCGAGGGAAGAACACTAGCAAGACTCCAGATAACATTAGCTCTTTCTGTACATAGCAAATATTAAACGCAAATGTAACTTAAAATTTTGTGAAGGTAGTTAGTATTAATCATTTTATAGTACTGTATAATGACAAATAACACCTCAGTCTTCCCGTGACCATGATAACTGAAAAGTTTTCAAAACGTCGGGCTTTAAAAATAATGTAATTACACGCGATTAAAATATCCGAAAATCAAAAAGTTGTTTTAATAAATAAATAAATGTTGACTAGAGTGGTTTGCCCCATAGATTAAAAAACGTTAGATAGGTCATTTACGAGGAAAACGGCGCTTACGAGTGGCACCGATTGCGGCAGATGAACGCACACCACTCGAAATATATCCAAACAACACACCAAGGAATATATTTGAAATGTAAGCGAGATAGCACATCTTAAAGCAAGCGCTAAAAAGAGATAAACATGATTTCTCTGTACCGTCGTGAAATATGACAACTAAGACGACCGTTTGACAAATAATAATTAAGACCTATACGCACGATTTATTATAAATTATAATTAAAACGTTGTAAATTTATAATACTTACGAACGATAAGTAATCTCATCATTTTAGTAGTTTTTCTACTATAGTTTGTGCAAAATCTCATCACACACGACGGCATTCTCGATTATTTTGATAAACGAACACGCCAAAACAAGTGAACGATTGCGACGGCAGCTAGTGCGCGACTGAAGTCAGATGAGCCATTTAGCCTGATTTTTAAGTGCCACTTATGACCGCGCATGACTTATTAACGGTTTTTTATTGGTACATCTATGGGTTTGCTCATAGTCCACCATGCTGGCCTAATACGGGTTGGCAGACTAACACGACTACCGTCATAACATGCCCTCTGAAGCACAGAGTCATCCTGATTTTCGTAGTTAGTAATTAAGAATTAGTTTTTATTTGCATGACTTTTTGGCAACTCTATCTAATATTTATGAATGTTTATATATAAATGTACATAAAGCCACACATAGACATAGGGTTAGCCAGAGAATTGAAGTTAGCCACTTTTGGGAGTTAATCTGGAAAAATAAAGTAAAAGTAAAATATAAATTTATACATAAATACATATACTCACGGCTATATTTCCCTATAAGGGGTAGCCAGAGCTAAGGAATTATAAATTCCTCAGCCACTTTTGGAAGTTGAGTGGGATAAAGATGGTAAAATAAAGGTTTTTGGTGATGGGTCTCCAACCGCATCGCCCAAATTATAAATATAAATTTATCCACCGCTCAAACCGGGACACCTGGCAACCTCAGCTGAAATGTACCTAATATAATTTATTAATAATCTTTTCTTCCAAACTATTCAGTTTTAATATAGACATAGAGCTATCTCTAATATAAAATATATTGTTATATTCCAGTCATCCGGGCTGTTGTTCCTGTTCGCAGTATTCCTGTACATATTCCGCAAGCCCGGGTTCATGCCGGGATGGGCGGACCTGCTTACCACCATGTGAGATATACCACTTAATAATGTGCATTTTAAAGACGGAAATATAGACTATACATAAAAACAAGGTGTATAAGGTGCTATGCTGTGTAGTGTCGGCTTAGAATAGCACTACCCCATTTCTTCCGGTGGGTGTACGTAAGAGGCGACTAACGGTATTGGGGCTTTTAAGGGATTTTTGGACGATGCGGTTGGAGACCCATTATATTACCATCTTTTCCCCACTCAACTTTCCAAACGTGGCTGAGGAATTTCCAATTCCTTAGCTCTGGCTACCCCTTCTAGGGATTTATAGCCGTGAGTATATGTTATATGTTTATGTTAATCCATAAAATGTGCAATACCTGAATATGTAAGAATATGTATTAAGTTTTGGAAAACCTAACGCCATCTACGTTTTTTAGAAAGAAACTACGTTATCTGTATTGTATTTTGTGTACCGAAGCAAAATGTGTAGTGACAAGTAATCTTATTTCTCTAAAGTTGGATCTCAGAAGTAGGCTCCCTCCGATTCTCTTCACATCGAGGACGATCATACTCATCTCTTCTAACCCATATTAAAATTTATTTCTGTCTCTCGCACACGAAACGAATATTCGTATTTTAGACATTCGGCGTGAAGAGTAGACCTTTAGAAGCGCCAAAATGTTGCGTAAGCTCAATCGATAAAATGTATATGGCCCAAAAAAATGAACAATGTGTATTTTCATAATTTCATATACAACCAGAACAGTGTAGTGCTGCTGTGTAGTGTCGGCTTAGAACAGCACTACCCCATTTCTTCCGGTGGGTGTACGTAAGAGGCGACTAACGGTATTGTGGCTTTTAAGGGATCCTTATTTCAACAACCTTTCCCCACACAACTTCCAAAAGTGGCTGAGGAATTTATAATTCCTTAGCTCTGGTTACCCCTTCAAGGGAAATATAGCCGTGAGTATATGTATGTATGTAACCAGAACAGATTTTTCTGTGACAATCGGATATGATGATGTAATAGAGACTTCATATCTTTGATGCACGAAACGCTTATATAATATAAGACTAACTGACACACACCCACATTACGTGTTATGGAATTCTGAAATTAGTTTATTCATCATTAAAGTTAAGAGGCCAGAGATTTATTATGTCCAAATTGTAAGTAAGCTAATACACTAATAAGATGGTGTGATAATTTCAGGAAAGTGAAAGACGGAGTGACGTCCATGTTCATCGTGGTGCTGATGTTCATAATTCCGATGTCCATTGACTTCCTCAAGTTCTTCTCTTCCTCGTCTTCTTGTAAGTATTACTTTGAAATAACATACATTTACTCACGGTTATAAATCCCTAGATGGGGTAGCCAGAGTTAAGGAATTAGACATTCCTCAGCCACTTTTGGAAAGTAAGTAAGGAAAAGATGGTAAAATAAAGGTTTTTGGTGATGGGTCTCCAACCGCATCGCCCAAAAATCCCTTAAAAGCCCCAATACCGTTAGTCGCCTCTTACGTATACCCACCGGAAGAATTGGTGTAGTGCTATTCTAAGCCGACACTACACAGCAAATATTACCCTTAGAGTAAGTAAACACAAGAACATATGTGTGGAACACCGGCTCCCTGATTATGTATCTTTAGCGACCGTCGATTGTGTCGCAAGTTGCAAGATAATCGCTGTCAATGTCGAAAAATTGTATGGAATTTGACAGTTTTGACAGCGACAATATTGCAACTTACTTATTTATTTATTTACGGAAAACAAACAGCTTTAACACAACAATTAGCAAAAAAACAATAAAAATTAAAACATAGCCAGAAACAGTTTTCACATATTGGTAACGAACATGCGCTTAATTAAGTATTACTGTAAATTAACTAACTGTTTGAAATAAAATCATGGGTTAACATGAGATTGGAAGTTGTGGACCGTTTTTTCAAAAAACCATGTTGTTCTGGCGATAGTAGGCATTTAATTGATTCATAAACCTGTTCATAGACTATACGTTCCAAAATCTTGGCGAAACAACTAAGTTTTGATATTCCTCTGTAATTTTCTATACAACTTATATCACCTTTTTTGAGAATAGGAGTTATAAATGCCGATTTCCAAACCAATGGTATGTAACCCTCTTGTAGTGATCTCTTAAATAAAATTGATACCGGAAATAGTAATGAGTCTGCACAGTTCCTAATTACAATAGGAGATACATTATCTGGTCCTGCACTCTTCTTGATATCTAATGTCTTAAACAGCTGAAGGAGGCATGTGGGATCTATTTCAATGGTTGAAATAGTATTGACGAGTAGTTTCGATTTAGTATCTGAATAATTTGGAAGGATCCTTGAATCGGATGCTACGAAATTTTTATTGAAGTAATCGGAAAAAGCATTGCATATATCTACCCCAGAAGTAAACGATCGATTTTCGTAGGTCATAGTAGATGGTATATCATTGTTTCCTTTTTTATTATTTTTAATATATGACCAGAAAGATGATGGATCAGAGGCAATATTATTTTGTATGCGTGTCATATAATCAAAAAAACATTGACGTTCTACATCCTTCACTCGCTTGCGCAGTATGGAAAAAGATTGGTAATCAGACAAATTATTGTAATACGACACAATTGTGCTTGAAAAAGATACGTAATCAGGGCGCCGTTTGGCATACGTTCATAGTCAACTTGTCGTGTATTGCCGGCTTGGAATAACACTACCCCATTTCTACCCGTGGATGATCGTAAGAGGCGACTAAAGGTATAGGAGCTTTTTAAGTGATTTTTGGGCGATGTGGTTGGAGACCCGTCACCAAAAACATTTATTATTACCATCTTTTCCCCAATCAACTTCCAAAAGTGGCTAAGGAATTTCTCATTCCAAAGCTCTGGCTACCCCGTTAAGGGATTTATAGCCGTGAGTATATGTATGTCATAGTCAACCTCATCCTATAAGTACACTTTAAAACAACCACAAAAGCCAATGTTCATTGAAGAAATTCTTCTTAACAATTATCAGCTAATATATTTTCAAAATAAATTCCTCAGCCACTTTTGGAAGTTGAGTGGGGAAAAGATGGTAAAAATAAAGGTTTTTGGTGATGGGTCTCCAACCGCATCGCCCAAAAATCCAATAAAAAGCCCCAATACCCTTAGTCGCCTCTTACGACACCCGTGGGTAGAAAGGGGTAGCGACATTCTAAGCCGGCACTACACGGCTTCCAAAAGTGGCTGAGGAATTTATAATTCCTTAGCTCTAGCTACCCCTTCTAGGGAAATATAGCCGTGAGTATATGTATGTATATTTTCAAAATGCCTAACTATGTAGTCCTAACAGATAAAATTACTTCTGAGCAGTATGTTACCACAAAATTTAAAGACTCACTCACCCATAAATAACATGTCTTTAAATTGGCATCAACTGACTGTCTCCCATACTAGTCTAGAATTTACTTAGTCTATGATAACACCGGTGTCGTACCTGATAAAACTGCGAATGCATACATACATATAATCACGGCCATAAGTCCCAAAAAGGGGTAACCAGAGCTTCAGAGCTGGAAACTCCTCAGGCACATTTGGAAGTTGATAGGAGACAATATGGTAGAAATAAAGTATCGTTAGTAGTGGGTCTCCAACCACATCGCCCAAACACCAGTTAAGGACCCAATACCTTAGTCGTCTCCTACCACATCCATGGGTAGAAAGGGGTAGTGACCTTCAAAGCCGGCACTTCACGGCAAACTTATTGTAAAAGTAAAAAAAAAGTAAAAAGTATATTTATTAAAAGAATTACATCTTTCACAAATTTCCAGGGGTTCCCAAACTAGGCTTAGCCTGTACCTTGGGAAACCAATTTAAATATATAATATAATGGAATAGGCGCTTTAATCGAAGTATTATATGTTATATCAAAAAAAAGTATGTAATAAAATTAAAAGGATGAAAAAGAAAAATAATAATTAAAAGACACGAACAACACAAAACAAAATGATGAACATAAACTAAGCAAAATGGAGGAGAGTTCCATAATGATAATATAATAGATCTATACATTACATTCGGTTTCATTGATATTATTTTATTTTATTTTATTTTATGAGTGTGTGTGTGTAGTTGTTAGTATTGACAAATGTGATGAACTAATCTAACTAAAATAGAATGTATATATAGTTTGTGTGTATGGTGTGAATATATATATATATATATATATATATATGAATATATATTTGAATATATGAGTATATAAATATAAATTAGATAGATGAGATGGAGAACCTTATTAACTAATTATTGATAATTATTGTAACAAGTGGTTATGGATTTTTAAGGTGCAATGATTGCTTGAATGAAGTTTTATTTAATTTTTATACTTAAAACTACTTATTTTTACCGTCTTTTCCCCACTATCATTTCCAAAAGTGGCTGAGGAATTTCTAATTCCTTAGCTCTGGCTATCCCTTCTAGGGATTTACAGCCGTGAGTATATGTCTGTATGTATGTAAGTACTTAAAACTGTTTGACGAATACATTTTAAAAAGATGCTCTATAACTTTTGTTGCCATAACTCTCACTGTCTTTACAATTTTGTATGACATATCTGGATGCCTGTAGGAAGGTAATAGATAAAAAAAACTACAAGTTGAATTTTAATACCCTTTTAATTTCACTTGAATATCCTAAAAAGTTTTAAGTATAATAAATTTCCTTTCAGAAATAAGAAGAGTTTTAGTGTATTATTTTTATATAGTTTGTAATTAATATTTGTTTATTTCAGACGAGGAGCTATCCGCTATGAAGCCTTCAGCCGGAGTGGTCACGTGGGGCATCCTCAAGGATAAGGTGCCATGGGGCCTGCTTTTCTTATTGGGTACATTTTCTTTACATACATACATATACTCACGGCTATAAATCCGTTAAAGGGATAGCCAGAGCTAGGGAATTAGAAATTGCTTGGGGAAAAGATGATGAAGTAAAGGTTGTTGGTGATGGGTCTCTAACCGTATGCCTAAAAGTCCCTTAAAAGCCCCAATACCATTAGTCGCCTCTTACGTACACCCACCGGAAGAAATGGGATAGTGCTATTCTAAGCAGACACTACACAGCTACATTCTCTTTATTATTTTTAATAATGTAAAACACTTTTTTCTTCTTCCAGTTCTTTTGATGAGAGTTTTATACGTTAACGTAAAAATATTTAGTGGATAGGTTGTAAGGACTTGGCAACCGCAGTTAAAATATTTGGAGGGTTGAAAAAAGTAGTAGTAATTTTCAAAAACTTAGTGCCACTACAAGATGTGTATTTGTTAATATGTGTTTTTTTTCACATATTGTATGTGTTCTAGTTATAAGTTAGATTTAGATTTTTTTTATAGTTATAAGTTTTGGCCAGAGCTGAAAATCGAAGCTATCTGCTTGCTGCGGATCGAATGAGCTCTGGACCATTTTGTCTTGTATAATTTTCTATTGTATTTAACATGTCATGTGTTGAAGAAAGACAAATAAATGCTTTTATTATTTATTATTATTATTATAAGAGGGTTAAGGATGGTTTAGGCTGACCCAATCCTTCGTAAAATTTAATTAGAAGTAACACTTTGGTTTAAGGCATAGTATAACTATTAATGTGGTTCTATATCGAAGATATTCAAATAGGTAGATAAATGACCTTAATCTCTCTGTTTACATTTGAATGCCATCTTTAAAAGCTGAGCTGTAATGAGAGCATCACATGACATATAGATATAAATATGCACCAAAAACAATCTAAAATCCACGCAACCATTCAACCTCTCACCAAAAACCTTATTTTTCAGGTGGAGGCTTCGCCCTAGCAGAAGGTAGCAAGCAAACGGGCCTATCGTCCATGATCGGCTCATCCCTAATAGGCCTCCACGGCCTTCCCCCTGCCGTGGTATTATTGGCCGTGGTCGCAGTCACACAGTTTATCACTGAGTTTACGTCCAATGTGGCTATTGCTAACCTCATACTGCCGGTTTTGGCTAATATGGTGAGATATCTATATTTATCTATACTATAATAAAACTGTTTCAAGGTCAAAACTGTACATTATTATTATTTTTTATGAAAACCGGTGGAATATGTCTATATTTTGATATCTTGGTACTGTCGGTAGTGAAAAAAAACATAAATTAGATAAAAGTATGTGGGAACAGCAAAGATATACTGGCCAGTACACGCTGCTGTGTACCAACTTATAATTTGTATTTATGCTTAACTCGAGAAACATTAACATACCGCGATGTAGGATATGAGTGAGACGCTGCTATGTGCGAGTGAGTGCGCAGTAGTGTGCGCTCTAAAAGTTCTCCCACAAGTATATGCCTCCGTGGTTTCGCGATTAAGCGCTTGGTTTCAATTACGGAGGTCTTGAGATCGATCCCCGGGAGATAAAGTCACAAATTTAATTTGTAAGATTTAACTTAGTCTGGAAGGATACTGCAGGCTTGAGTCACCTGATTATCCGAAAATTAATATGATTCCGTGCTTCGGAGTAGTAGTAGTCGTTAGCCAACCCGCAATTTGCCAGCGTGGTGGACTAAGGGCAAATTGCCCTGTATAGGGTAGGCTCGAACCCCTTGGTGGGGACATATATGGGCTGTGAGGATTAGTTAGTTAGTAGTGGTAGTCACACAGTTTATCACCGAGTTCACGTCCAATGTGGCTATTGCTAACCTTATACTATCGGTTTTGGCTTATATGGAGAGTATAATAACTGTAACATGTAAAACATATGAAATTGAACATCCTGTATCTCTTATGTCGAGAATACCCGTCGGCTCCCCGTGGAGCCAAACGCAAATAATTCTATTGTTCCCGGGTTTTGACGGTACTTGTCCTTCGCTAGTGCTCGGGAAGTCACAGGTTAAGTATATGTATGTTTGTTTCCTAGTCTTGGATGTTATTAATACATGGTTTGCATAGAACTTTACTTGTCAGTTTGAGAACTTTTCAGCTATCATGGTCACGGGTGTTATTTGTCATTTTACAGTATTATGAAATTATTAAGACTAACTACTTTAACAAATTTCTGTGTAGTGTCGGTTTAGAATAGCACTACCCCATTTCTTCCGGTGGGTGTATGTAAGAGGCGACTAACGGTATTGGGGCTTTTAAGGGATTTTTGGGCGATGCGGTTGGAGACCCATCACCAACAACCTTTATTTTTACCATCTTTTCCCCACTCACATTTCCAAAAGTGGCTGAGGAATTTCTAATTCCCTAGCTCTGGCTACCCCTTCAAGGGATGTATAGCTGGAGAATATGTATGTATGTATGTTATATATAAAATACCTAATACATTTCTAATAAATAAAGGAAAGAAATATTTCGATATCAGCGGGGATCGAAACCGCGACCTCGGGTATACACCCCCGTAGTTCTGCCAATTGAGCTACAGTTTTAATGGCTTCCTTCTTCATTTCTTTGTTTGTTTTACACTTTTTAAGTATTGTTAGTGTTCCCTACCTCCGATTTTATTTATTTTTTATTCATTAGTAATAATCCCCACATGAGGTTTTCATGAGCAAAAGCATTCTAATAACCAATACATGTTATAGGCGCGCACGCTGCACATGGACCCGCGCTACCTGATGGTGCCGGCCACGCTGGCTTGCTCCATGGCCTTCCACATGCCCGTGGGCACCCCGCCCAACGCCATCGTGGCTGGGGTGGCGCATATACCTACCGCTAAGATGGTGAGTTGTGTTGTTTTTACCGACTTCAAAAAAGAGGTATTCAATTCGATTCGATCGAAAACAGGGACAAAACGGCGATAGGCCTGCCCCCAATCATGTGAGTACACTGTCCTCGCAAAACGTGGGTACTCTGAACAGCAGGAGACAAAGTCACGTGATGTTCAGAAGTATTAGTACCTCTGCCAACCCCTTCGGAGGTATTCGGCGTGAACGTTTATCGTATCGAACGTTATTTTTGAAATATATTTTTTATGTAAAAAAAATATATTTCAACAATAACAAAATGCGTACGTAGATGACATTTTAGTTTTTCAAATTTCGTATAAAAATTTGGGATTTCGCCAAATAGCTGTGAAGGCGACCCCATTTTTGTTCAAAAAGATAGAATTTAAGAAGCTGTTATATATGTTATAAAGTATGGCCTTCCACATGCTGGTAGGAACCCCGCCCAACGTCATCGTGGCCGGGGTCGCTCATATACCTACCGCTAAGATGGTGAGTTGTGTTGTTTTCACCGACTTTTAAAATGGAGGTAGTCAATTCGATTCGATCGAAAAGAGGGATTTCTAAAATTGGGTTTCTTGTCCTTTGGATATGGTCAAATAGCTATGAAGGCGGTCCCATTTTTGTCCAAAAACTTGTGATTTAAGAAGCTGTTGTATATATTAAAAGTATGGCCTTCCACATACATGTAGAAAGTCGCTCAATTTTACCGCCAGGATGGTAACTCTATCCATTTAAGAAAAAAATAAAAAGAAATGTTTATTTGATTTAATTAAAGAAGTTATAGTAACATATGATAAAGGCAAATATTTAACACGGCAACTAAAATCCTTTTTAGGCAACTTTCTATTAGGTCACAAAAAAACTAACTTTGCAGTCATTAAATATCTTAGCAACTATTAAACTATAGAAGCAACAAAATGCTGGGATCAAAAAACTAAAAAAACGGCTGCTATTGTAAGGTATCAAATATATCAAGCGGGATCAGTGAAAAACTGGTTCAGGTATTATAAAACCTAATGTGGCGACTAATTTTTCCGAGGGGATATCATTCATTCTTCAGTGGCAACTATTGGATTTCATTATAAAAATACACATCTGGCAGCGATTTTTAGGTAGCATTGAAACTGAAAATGGGTATTATAATAATACATATTCTCACGCCGTTAGTTCCCATTGGGGTAGGCAGAGACTATCGATCGCCACTTTGTACGATCCTGGCAAACCTCTCTGGCTTCGTTTACATCCATCAATCTTTTCATACATGCTCTTTTATTCTTCATACTGCGGACACCTGCCTTTTTGAGCACATTTTCTATTTGATCCAAATGTGTCCTCCGAGGTCGTCCTCTACTAACATTACCTTCCACATTGGCTCTATATATCTCTTTCACCAATTTACTGTCATCCATCCTCTCTATGTGCCCAAACCATCTCAACATTCCTTTTTCTATCTTTCTTACAATATCATCTTTTACACCACACCTTTCACGAATCACATCATTCCTCACACGATCACATAACCTTACATTACACACTTTTCTGAGGGATCTCATTTCTACTGCATTCACTCTACTTTCATGCTTCTTCTGCCACACCCAACATTCACTGCCATACATAAGCGTAGGAACGAGGACAGCATCATGCACAGCCATTCGGGCCTTTTCAGACACCGACTGACTAGACATTAGACTATCCAGTGCTCCATTTACCGCATTACCCTTTTTCACTCTTCTCTCGATATCTTCATCACACTTTCCATCCCTAGTAAACAAACTTCCCAAATACACAAACTCTTTCACTTGTTCCACTTTCTTACCATTAATCTCAATCACGCATTCGGTCATATTCACCTCTCTTTCAAAAACCATAGTTTTTGTTTTATCCACATTCACCCTCATTCCCTTTTTTTCAAAAGACGCACATGCAATATTCATCATCTCTTGCAGCTCTTCCACCGATGATGCAAGTAGCACTTGATCGTCGGCATATAAGAGGCATTTAATGATGAATCCACCCATTCTCAATCCATAATCACTTTCACGCAACTCTGTTAAACTAATATGTGTTATTATAATAATGTATTTGGATATTAAAATATTGTATGCAGATTCGTAAATTCTTGGAAAGGCTGCAAATGCGCTCGCTGGCTTTTTTATTTTTGTGACTATTATATTAAGTAAATTACATATTATGTGTATTGAAGTAAAAATTAATAAAACTAAAATATATTAGGTTAGGTTAAAAGTTGCTTCTCCCACCCTAATGGGCAGATGCAATTAAGATAGGGAAAGAAAACAGAGGGGGGAGGGGGGGCCAAGGCCCCCGCATTAAAAAACAATTAATCACCACAAATGCGTTTGTGCTAGGTTAGGTTAGGGTCAGCTTATGCCCCTTAGAGCGGAAATAGGCAACCCGCGAAGCGGGGTGACGTCGATACGCTGTTAGGTTAGGTTAAGTTGTGTAGGTGTAGGTTCATTTAAAAGAGGGAATGTTAATAAAATAGACCAAGAATAGTTTTATTGCATGTCACAATTTGGTTAATTTAGATCCCTACAAATGTAGCCAAAAGTATTTTTTTAAGATCTTGTTTGTATTTATTTGAGACCTTGGTCATGTTTATAGACAACCCCATTTTAGAATTTATGAGAGCCTATTTTAACTTTTTTATCCGCCAATAATTTGTCGCCTTAGAAGAAATTCAATTGCCACAAAAGAAAATCACTGCCAGATAAAATTTAAATAAAACCTCAAAACTCATTAAATAGCCGCCGCTTTCTAGTTAAGATGCTACCTCTAATTAGTCGCCAAAGTAGATTATTTACCATCCATTTTCAGTTTTTTTACGACCCGAAATGGTATCAATTTGTCGCCGCGTTAAATACATGCCTATGATAAATAGTAATAGAGATCCATTAAATAGTTTTTTTTTTCATTTAATAGAGATATTTAATAAAAATATAAACAGAAAGTGTAAACTTAGTTTTTCTGGGGTCATTACATTTTGAGTTTAGGTTGAGTTATAAAAAATAACGATGCTTGATCACGTGAAATTCATATAAAAGTTGTATAGAATTATAAAATCATAAACCTCTTATCAGCTTGTTTCTCCCTTTTTATACTGCCTGTAGAGTGTCCAAATTAAAAAATAATTAATACAAAATTTCTCCAACCAGGCAATCGGCGGTATCGGCCCGAAAATCATAACCACCCTCATCGTATGGGGAGCTTACCCCACATGGGGTTCTCTTATCTTCACTGAAGACCAAATCAGCAATTTAGTATCCCATCAAACACCTCAGCCGAAAGAAGACCTTCTTTCCCTCTCATGTGGGGCTGTTTCTAGGATTATTGATGGGCAAAGAAGAATAAACTGCACGGTAGGTACTACAGCGCCCTCTATAGGCGATGTGGCTAAAGGCCTGTTCCTTTGTGATTATTTCCCACGGAAATAGGTTTGTCGTAGTATTTAGAATTGCTGAGCCATTTTTGTTAAATTTGAAAGGAAATTACAGGGGAGGTAGCATAAGTAGCAATTTTGTAACGATACTTTTTTTCATGTTTTATTTCATATAGTTCAATAGATGACAATAGATAGAGAAGCATATTTTTTCAAGTTGTGAACTATATTCCACTGTTTTAAAGAAATAATATCACTTATATATTATAAAAAAAACTGTACAGCTAAGACAAACTTTCAAGTAAATTCCCAGATGTAAATACAAAACAACTGTTTATTATTAAACAGAGGTTTGCAATAGTATAGGAAGAAAAAGTTTGGGTTGAAAAATATGGTTTCTTTCTCAGAAATATATAATACCATTTGAGCATATACTTAGTTATGTGAATTAACTTATGTTACCTCCATTGTAGTTATTCTTACAACAAAGCTTAATATTATTAGCAAACTGGAAAAGTTTTTTAATAGGAACAAGGTAAAATATATTTGAAATGGAAGTAATGGTTTGTGAGCTATACCTCTCAATATTATATGATTTATACTAAATTGTCCCAAATTAATAATGTTTATGGGATTGCTAGGGCAACATTCCTAGCAAATGGTATACAATTTTTTCTTAGCATTTGTTTTTATTTGTTCGTCTCTTACTGCACAAATGACCGTTCAAATAATGTGGATAAGACAAATTATGTAATTTTACACAACATACATTCATACATATACTCACTGCTATATTTCCCTAGAAGGGGTAACCAGAGCTAAGGAATTATAAATTCCTTAGCCACTTTTGGAAGTTGAGTGGGGAAAAGATGGTAAAAATTAAGGTTTCTGGTGATGGGTCTCCAACCGCATCGCCCAAAAATCCAATAAAAAGCCCCAATACCCTTAGTCGCCTCTTACGACACCCGTGGGTAGAAAGGGGTAGCGACATTCTAAGCCGGCACTACACGGCATTTACACAAATACTTAATAAATAAATAAATAAAAAAATGAGTATTTTTGTCACAACATACATTCATACATATACTCACTGCTATATTTTCCTAGAAGGGGTAACCAGAGCTAAGGAATTATAAATTCCTTAGCCACTTTTGGAAGTTGAGTGGGGAAAAGATGGTAAAAATTAAGGTTTCTGGTGATGGGTCTCCAACCGCATCGCCCAAAAATCCAATAAAAAGCCCCAATACCCTTAGTCGCCTCTTACGACACCCGTGGGTAGAAAGGGGTAGCGACATTCTAAGCCGGCACTACACGGCATTTACACAAATACTTAATAAATAAATAAATAAAAAAATGAGTATTTTTGTCATCAAACAGCTTTGAGAAACCAAAGTTTTATGCCTTTCTGTGTTTTTCTTATTCTAATGCCATATAGAAAATATGTAAATTCACCTCTATTTAGTTAACAATCAAACCAAAAGAAATATCTAGTCTTTATTTGTCTTGAGAGACATAGGATCCAAGTATGAGTACTTGAGTTGCTTACTTTTGCATAAATACATTAACTCTTATGTAGTTGGCTGTGTAGTGTCGGCTTAGAATAGCACTACCCCATTTCTTCCGGTGGATGTATGTAAGAGGTGACTAACGGACTTGGGGCTTTTTAAGGGATTTTTGGGCGATGCGGTTGGAGACCCATCACCAACAACCTTTATTCTACCATCTTTTCCCCACTCAACTTCCAAAAGTGGCTGAAGAATTTCCAATTTCTCAGCTCTGGCTACCCCTTTTAGGGATTTATAGTCGTGAGTATATGTATGTATGTATGTATTCTTTATAGTATTAATTACATAAAACTCAAAATCATTTTAGATGCATGTGTCTGGTTTTGTCTTATCCACGTTAATGAATAAAATTTCTCATATATGTAATTATTATATTATTTTAATTGGTTCGCTTAGGTTATATTATGTAAACTATAGTTTCTGATTTAGTAACATTTCTAACTACTTCCACTCGAAGGAGTCTCATACAGCGAACAATTCTTCTTAATGTCTTTTTAAAACAATTATATGTACGACATGTGTATAACATTACATTTATCATTAATTGTAAGGAGATAAATTATTGATTTGCAAATTTATAAAAACATACAGATTACGTTTGGTAGCTAGTTTTCGTGCTAACAAATTTACAAAGAATGTAAAAAAGAACAGAATTTTATCAATCATTTATAAACTATTAGAAATATGTCTTTATTTTTATATATAATGTGACTGCTCGCTCTTATTTTCATGTTAAGCATTTTTATACAGATTAAAACTGGGATTATTTCATTTTATTTGCTGGCATTTATACTTACAATAATATGTATATTGTTTTTATACATTAATATTGGATCCAAAGGTTATATCTGATTTCAACATCATTTTATGAATGTTTGACTTGTAGATATGCATTATTCTTGTTGTATAATATCTAACTATATATATAATTAGATTTTTTCTAATAATACGATTAGAAAACCGCTCGAATATTTAGTCGCTTGTTAATATTATACTTTTGGCTCGTCAAATAAGAGTTTTGTTGATACTATTTTCACAAAACCTTTATTTTTTTATGCAGGATCTTAGATCTATTTGAAAATATGCTCGCAATAATTAAAATACGACTTGAAACTAATAAATGGTTGACTGATCAACAGTCAGTATCCGAGGCAATTAAATTTTGTGAATAAATTGCAAATGCTGTGTTTTAGCTCAATGTGATACTAATGAATGTTTAAAATATGTTATTTATTGATTATAATAATCGTGTCGGGAATACAATCGAACCATACTCGCTTTTAGGTCGCGTTTACACTACAAAGTAACTTTGATCTTTAGTGACATCCAAGTATACTTTGATATCATTTTGTTTAAACTTTTATAGATTTACGCCCGATTTCTGAATTGAGTATTCCAGCTGAGAACAACTTAAGTATCGTTCTGTCGTATTGAAATCTTGAAAACTGAATGAGACAAAACGATACTTAAGTCGTTCTCAACTTGAATAATCAATTCAGAAATCGGGCGTTACTCTGGCGTTGCTAAGTGGTCAAAGTGCAATAAGTGTCAACGTGGGTGCAGGGTTGATTCAGACAATTTAATCTCCAAATTTAATACAGGGGTACTTTGTATAACTTCTATTTCGATTATCCATTATACAAGTAGGCGGCTTTTGCCTTAAAATGCAATTAAAGGTACTGAAACTTGCCATATGTACAAACGTAGTGATATATTAATATCCAGTGATAATAAAACTTGAACAAAAGTCTGGGTCAATCCGAAAATATTATATATTTAGACCAAATTGGTGTAGAGTTACTGTATTATAGGTTTAATTTGACTATTCAAATAATGCAATTTTGTATTATATCTTATTATATTTAAAACTTAAAATATATTGACCAAAAACGGCTAATGAAAGCAGTTTTCTAAGTTTAATATAATATAATCAGTATAATAATTATTGGATTACTTGAACGTAAGAAAGTACAGTGACCGTCAAATGCAGCTAATAAAATATATAATGGCAGTAGGTGACGATGCCTGTACCTTATTTTGTACGCTCATTTTGTAAATAGGTAGAGTTGATTAGTTGTTACAAATAAATGATACAACTTGATGCGAGTTTTATTTACACTTTTTAACATACGTATTATGTATGACGACGTGATAGCTCAATGGGTAGAACACCGGTTATCGTGCAAACGACTAGTGTTCAAATCCCGGGTCGTGCCAACACCAATTTGTCTTTTCTAAAGACATATGTGCGGTTAATTTATCACGGTTGTTAACGGTGAGGGAAAACATCGTGAGGAAACCCACATGTCCGAGATGTACTTAGTCATGTGACAGTGCATTCGTACAAAACGGCGATTGGCCTGCCCCCAATAAACGTTCACGCCGAATTTCCCGAAGGAGTTGGCAGAGGTACTAATACTTCCGAACATCACGTGACTTTGTCACCTAGTGTTCAGAGTACCCACGTTTGGCATGGACAGTGTACTCAAGTGAAAGGGGACAGGCCTATCGCCGTTTTGTACGAATACACTGTCATATGACAAAGTACAACTTAGCCATCTGGGTTTCCTCACAATGTTTTCCCTCACTGTAAACGACCATGATAAATTTACTTCATAATTAAATAAATAATGTGCTCAAAAGTGCAGACGTCCGTAGTCTGAACAAAGAAAGTGTATATAAATAACAATATGACCCAAAAATGAAGACAAGACTAAAATCATGTCGAGCAACCAATCAAATCCAGCTTAGATGGGCAGAGTCGGCTACGCTGGGATTATTATCCCGATCATATCCGAAACGAGGAGATCCGAAGAAGAACCAGGGTAACTGACATAACCTGAAGCATGCGATTTCACTTGCCACTTACACGCAGAACCAATGGCCGTTGGGCTCGAGGGTTCTGGAGTGGCGGCCACGTACCACGACGCAGTGTGGTAGGATACCACGCGGTGGACCGACGACTTGGTCAAGGTCGCGGGAAGCTGAAGGATGAGGGCAGCACTGGACTGGTCGTTGTGGACGTCTATTGGCTGATTGATGTAATAAGAGACGGGTTTTTGCTGTTTATATGAAAATAGCAGAGACAAGTGTTTTTTTTTTATTGAAAGACCCAGACTTCGTAAGTATTTTTAATTGGTGATCTTTGAAATCCTTATTACAACGTAATATAACATTCACCCCTTCTGCAGAAAAAATATCACAAAGCAAATTATAAAATCAACCCATAGTGCTGTTTCGGATCCTCATGATTGGTTCCTTAACCTCATAAACGGGCCTCAATCATATATAGGTACTGAGCAGAGATACTGTGTTGTATTGTAACCGGATTCAGTAGGAAGCCATGCCTTTTTTAATTTAAGATGTCGTAGTATTTTCTTAAGATTTTCACGATTGCACATTATATTTGAAACAACTATTGATTTTCGGATATTTTAATCGCGTGTTATTACATTATTTTTATAGCCCGACGTTTCATAGCAAATATTGAACGCAAATGTAACTTAAAATTTTGTGAAGGTAGTTAGTATTAATAATTTTATAGTACTGTATAATGACAAATAACACCTCAGTCTTCCCGTGACCATGATAACTGAAAAGTTTTCGAAACGTCGGGCTTTAAAAATAATGTAATAACACGCGATTAAAATATCCGAAAATCAATAGTTGTTTCAATTTAAGACTGTCGTTTTCCCGATTAAGCTATCAAGTCAACGTGGATCGTTTAATAACTCTTTGACAATATCTTTCTAATTTTAATACATAATGCCGCGTTTACATTTATCCAAGAAGGCGTTCAAAACACTTTAATCAAGATGAAGTATTGGAATGCCCCAATCATTGTTGATACAAATAATACTCAAATGTCCACACCGTGTATTTCCCAAGGGGTTGGCAGCGATACTAATACTTCTAAACATCACGTGACATTCTCACCTTGCGTTCAAAAAACCCACGTTTTGCTTGGATAGTGCATTCCAGTGATAGGGGATAGGCCTATCGCCGTTTTGTACGAATAGAGTGTAGAACTTAGCCAAGTGGGTTTCCTCACGATGTTTTAACATTAGTAGAGGACGACCACAGAGAACACACTTGGACGAAATTGAGAGTTTGCTCAAAAAGGCAGGCGTCCGAAGTATGAATAATAAAAGAGCTTGTATGAAAAGATTGATGGAAGCCTCAAACGGCACGTGGAATCAATTCAACAGAATTAAAACATTGGATAATGCATTCTAGTATAGTTTCCGAAGAGTGTGTTAATAACGTTTTCTTTGTCGACCGCCCACTGCGAGTACTTGTTGATATCCGACCAGATGACGGTGGACCAGATGTTCACGATGAACAGGATCAGCACTATGGATATCAGGGTGGGGACGAAGCCGGTTTTTAGCTGAAACATTAAAAGATTTTTTTTAAACACAAAGAAAATGGGTTGGGTACTTTTATATTTTAACAAATCATCGGGACTAGAATTCACCTCGGTTGTATTTACAGGCTTTGTTTGAAATAAAAGAAAAAGTATTCTTATAATCTTGCCCCGTCTTCTTGAGACTGTCCTAAATTAAGTGATTTTACTATAACCCCCCGCAATTAGTAGAAAAACGATGCCAACTACTATCACGGTAGTATTCGTTAATCTCTGGGAAACCGCACTAGTACTGTCCAGCTAGGTGGACTAGGATAAATGGCCCTATGAGGCTTTGTTGAGGATATATCGAATGTATAATTGATATGATATCGAAGTAAAAGTAAAGTAAAATAAAATTTTATTTAGTCCCTCATAGTGATACAACAAGAAAATCCCGCCAGTGTCGAAATTTTTCTTTCCTTTAATAACATCTTTTATTTATGAACAAGAAACTATTAATAATCGAACAAATTACATATAATAAAAGCCAAATAGGCGCTGACTCAACATATGTACACTAGAGTTTCAGTCTAATGCAAACTGATTTTCAGCCGAAACCCTAGAAAGTTTTATAAAATAAAAACTAAACTATTAAAACAAACCATTGAACCATATCAACGAAACGATGCTAACCATAGTATAAGGGTTTATATGCACATATGACACGACCAATGCGTGTATCGGTGAAGACGTCACCATGTGGAACTTCAGACTGGAAGAGAATAACCCGGTCAGCAGCGGCAGCAGCGGGTTTATGTTGGAGTGGAGAGCCTGGGAGGAAATAAAATATTTACACAATTGAATAGGGCCATTGTTAGGTCATGAATTAACGGTCGTGATAGCTGTTTATATTTAGAGCCTGGTGGATGGGCGTATGCTCTGCAATATTATGGTACAATACTATTTCAAAATGGTAAAATTCTAGTATATTAACTTGTTGATATTATTACAGATGTATTCATGTTTGCTTGCTTCTATTAACTGATAAACATGGTCAATAGACTAAAGTGTCATGTAAATTAATACCCTATATAATTAAATACAAATCCCTTTGCATCCAAAAGTCATTTCTGGGATCAAAACCACAACAAAATCTTTTCACTAGAAAATCGGTTTAATAGTTTAGGCCCACAGAAGCAAAATTATCAAATTTAGAAACTTACCTTCAACGCAAAAACCTTCATTACAAAAAAGAACACATTCATATCGACCCCGAACTCTGTAAAAACCTTCCCGAAAATGATGAGGATGAGCAAGACGACTGGGGTAGGCCAATCCTTGAAGGTGCACAGCATGCGGTAGTACTCGATGTCCATCTGGGTGATGCGGAACGACTCGAAGATTATACCCGTGCCGGCTGGAATGAGGGCGAATTTGCAAATATAAGTACACTAGCTGACCCGACAGACTTCGTACTGTCAAATTTGCTTATGACAAAGCTTAAGGCGTTTTCTCCGATACTGTTAGTTTGATCAGGCGTTGATATTTTATTGTTAATTTTTTTTCGGTATAAAAGTATCCTATGTTGTTATGTAGTTAAGTATTCAAGCATTCTGCCCAATTTCACTCATATTCATTGTGTATTTGAGGAGCCTTTTTGCCTCAAACACACAAACATCTAAACTTTCACATTTATAATATTAATAGGATTACTTAATAGAGAGGATGGATAAACGTAAAGTGGCCAAAGAGATATAGAGCCAATGTAGATCGTGTTGTTTATAGAGAAAGACCGCGTGAGACGTTTGAAAACCAAATTCAAAATTGTTCTTACGAACGCGAAAGTCCGTAGTGAAAAGAATAAAAGAGCATGTATGAGAAGAATAATGAATCTGACAGAAGCAATAGAGTTTTATCAGCATCGTACAAAGTGGCGATCTATAGTCTCTGCCTACCCCAATGGGAACAACGGGCGTCAGAATAAGTAGGTTTTTAATATTGTTGGCAATAGATAAAGATTACGATTATACGCAGTGCACAGGTTTTAGCATGATGTTACATAGCGTTACTCTGGAAAGTTGTACTTTTAAGTAATTTTTTTCAGAAACGACACTATAGTCCATTGGGTAGAACATCCGTCCGTAAACAGACAGCCCCCGTAGCATGAGGCGTGTGGGAGCGTGTATGTCGCGTGAGAAGTGAGAAACTGGCAGATTTGTTCTGTCAGTACCTCACTTCTCACGTGACATCTACGCTCTCACGCGCCTCATGCTACCTATACTGGTGTAAGTTCAAATCCCGGGTCAGGCCTACACCAATTAGTCTTTTCTAAAGTTGTTAACGGTGAGGGAAAATATCGTGAGGAAACCCACATGGCCGAGTTGTACTTAGCCATGTGACGGTGTATTCTTACAAAACGGCGATAGGACTGCACCCCTATCACGTGAGTACACTGTCTAGCAAAACGTGGGTACCTACTTTGGACACTAGGTGGCGCTGTCACTTGTTGTTAAGAAGTATTGGTACCTCTGCCAACCCCTTCTGAGATAGAAGATTTATGTTATGTTATGTTGTATCACGAACACAATCATTTTTTACTTTATAGTTATATTGAGTATTAAAATACTAAGAGAAAATATTATTAAGAAGTAAAACTATGTTAGGAAAGTTCAATATCAGATGAATAAAAGAGAAGATTGATATATCTAACGGCCATAACAGAGGTATGTTAGTATCATACAAAAGAGTGCTCGACTGCTTGCACCTTACTTACCGATTCGGCCAAGAATATCGTGAGGTACCCTTTTTCAAATAACATATCACAATTCACAACAAATACTCACGGCATTAGTTCTGTTTGGGGTAGGCAGAGACTATCAATCGCCACTTCGTACGATCCTGGCCAACCTCTCTAGCTTTTTTACATCCATTAATTTTTCATATACGCTATTTTATCCTACATATAATCCACTACACGGCAATAATATATCCTACTATTGCCGTGTAGTGTCGGCTTAGAATAGCACTACCCCGTCTCTACCGATGGGTGTACGTAAGGGGCGACTAACGGTATTGGGGCTTTTAAGGAATTTTTGGGCGATGCGGTTGGAGACCCACCACCAACAACCTTTACTTTTACCATCTTTTCCCCACTCACATTTCCAAAAGTGGCTGAGGAATTTCTAATTCCTTAGCTCTGGCTACCACTTCTAGGGATTTATAGCCGTGAGTATATGTTATATTATGTTATGTTTATCCTACATACTTCGGACGCCTGCCTCTTTTCCTGCTTTTTTTCACCAACTTGACAAAATGACTCAGTTTACCAACAGTCTTCTAAATAATGATAGCCTAGGAAGGTCTGATGACTTCAACTTATGACTAATTGTAGTAGTGATTTAATTAATGAGATAATCATACATTGCTTCCATACCTACGATAATAAGTATAGCCCAATCAACATTTGCAGCTAGCTCGTGCCATTCCAAGCACATCTTGGTTCTCTCTGCCATGTGCTCTGTGTCTACGCCCGCTGCAAAATGACAATTATATGGGATATTACACAAAACTGGAATTCTTATTCTTTGAAGATATCCGTGGCTTAGTTTGTAGGTAAATAAAATAAAAATAATAAAAAAAATAATGTTTATTTAGCATAAAAACTTAATAAATAAACTTAATAAATAACCTTGCTTTGTCAAGCGGGGCTCTGACAAAGTGGACAGAATAATTCCCTAGCTACTCGTGGGAATCACATGTGTTCGAGGAATAATAAACACGGAGACGGCGATAGAGCTCGCCACTTATCACATCATAGATTCTCATTGGGCGAAAAGTGGGCTGACGAGACCCGCTTTAGTACGTTGAATGTTTGCGGAGGGATGTTAGAAAAGTTAGATGAAGTATGTCTGGTAATGAAAGAAAAGAATTTAGATTTGTTGTGTGTAAATGAGACGAAGTGTAAGGGAAAAGAGGTCTCGCAACTTGGATCAATTACTGCCATGTGGTCGGGGGTCGACCCTAATATCAGAGCTTGCCAAGGAGTGGGACTTCTTATTTATTTATTTATTTATTTATTTATTTGGCACACAAACAGTATTATGACATAGCATTGGTATACAAAATTTAAAAAATAATACAAATTCGGACATAATACCAAAAAACTGTGTACACAGCATGATATTAAATAATCAGTTGAGATGACAACTTAAGAAATATATTAGTATAGTTATTTTTTTTTTATTTATTATTATTATTATTATTCGGAATATCTTTAGTTCCTCGCCTCTCCCATGGCCGAAACAGAAAATTAAAATTTTAAATGGGAGAGGCGGTACTCCCCGACAAGAGCACAGTCGGTCGGGGTCAGGGAGTCAGGTTCAAGAACCGACGGACGATCCGAGCCGTATCGAGCAGCACCGCTTTCTGCATCTGTGCTGGAACCGACACGCCACAGAAATCCAACCGCCTCAAGTTGGTCGCGAGGCTGGTTGGAATTAACCCGTTCGCGGACAAAACAATTGGGATTATTTCTGTCGAAGTCACACCCCACATGTCGGTGATCTCGTGAGCCAGATCGAGATATTTCCGACACTTCTCGGTGTCGGCTTTCACGAGACCCTCGTCATGAGGGATAGTGACATCCACTAGAAATACCCTCGACTGCGACCGATCCCATACCACGATATCAGGCTTATTCGCTAGAATAGTCCTGTCCGTGATAACGGATCGGTCCCAATAGATTTTGGCACGGTCGTTTTCTAGGATTGGCTCCGGCAGATACTTGTAATACGGCAGCCTCTGTTGCAAGAGTCCCTATTTCAGAGCGAGCTCCTGATGCAGGATTTTGGCTGCTTGGTTGTGTCTGTGCAAGTACTCAGTGTTAGCAAGAGCCGAACAGCCGGAAATAACATGCCTAAGTGACTCTCCGGGACGGCCACATGCTCGACAGATGTCTGTGGTACCGTCCTTTAGGATGTATTTCCGATAGTTCCGCGTCTTGATAACCTGGTCTTGTATTGCACAGACAAAACCTTCGGTTTCCCCAAAGAGGTCCCCGAAACGCAGCCAATGCAGGGAGGCTTTACGGTCCACGAAAGGTTCGTGAAGTACCTTGTAAAACCTCCCGTGCAGATCGTTCTCTTTCCATACGGACTCCCGATCAGAGGTGCTAAGTACCTCCGGGGTTCGCCAATCCTGTGAGGCCAACGATAAGGGAGTCAGTCCTTTATCACTAGCGACCACCTCTCCCCGAATACTATCATCCGTCATCGTCAAAAAATAGTTTCTGAGGTTGCATACCTCGCGGTTGTGCATGGTTTTGGCACTCAAGAGGCCTCGACCACCACACTTCCGCGGGATATACAATCTCATAACCGACGACCTCGGATGATGCATTCGATGAGAGGTCATCATCGTGCGGACTCGTCTGTCCAGAGCGTCGAGTTCGGTCTGAGTCCATCTGAGCACGCCAAATGTGTACATCAGTACAGGCATGACCCAGGAGTTAATGGCTCGGATCTTATTAACGCCTGACAAGTAGCTATTAAGCACACTTTTCAGGCGTTCATAAAACTCCTCGCAAACACCCTGTTTCACGTCTGCCACCTTCACACCGATGGTTTGTGACATGCCCAGATACCGGTATGTTTCAGCCTCGGAGAGTGCCCTCAAATGATTGGTGCCGACATCGACACCATCAGAGTGCACGACATGCCCCTTCTCAACATGGATGACCGCACACTTATCGACCCCGAGCTCCATCTTGACGGAACCACTGAAATCGTTAGTGATCGTCAGTAGCTCCGCCAATCTGTCAGCCGTGGGGGCGTAAAGCTTCAGGTCATCCATGTAAAGGAGATGAGGCAAGCGTGGTCCGCCTCTCCGAAACTGAAAGCCCGTCCCCGAATTCTCCAAGAGTGTACTTAGAGGATTCAGGGCCAAGCAAAACCAAACTGGACTCAGGCAATCGCCCTGGAAAATCCCTCGCCTTATATCAATTTGGTCATCCGCATCCGTCATCCGCTGACCGTCTAAACTCAGGATCGTTCTCCAGCACCCCATACGTTGCCCGAGGAAGTGTCGAACTGCACTATAAATTTTGTACAGCTCGAGGACCCTCATGAGCCATGTATGAGGTACCGAATCAAACGCCTTCCTGTAGTCTATCCATCCAGCGGAGAAGTTCCGACGGTTGCGTTTGACCAGATGGCCTACGACCGCGTCGATGAGGAGCAGCTCCTTGCTACGGCGACTACCGCCCCTACATCCGTTCTGAGCTCCAGATATCACATTGTTATCAACAATGTGTTGAGTAATCTTGGAGCTCAGAACGGATGTCAAGGTCTTGTAAATTGTACAAAGACAAGTAATGGGGCGGTATTGTGATGGATCCGCGGTAGCATCGCTCTTTGGAGCTAAATGAGTGACCCCAGTAGTTAAGAAGTTCGGGAGCGTCCCACTCTCGAGGGCGCTTTGGAACTGACGGGCGAGAGTAGCGTGACAGCGCGTGAACCCCTTCAACCAGTAATGGTGCAATCCGTCCGGCCCCGGACTTTTCCAGTTCGGAGCCTTACGGATCGCAGCCACCACATCCTCCTCGGATATGTTGACGGGGTTCATGGGCGCTATGGGCTCGCACGCTCCCTCGACCGCCTCGAACCATCGGCCCTCTTCGTGATCAACAGGCAGCGACCAAAGCCCACACCAAAAGGCTACTACATCGGCTTTTTCCGGTCGCTGACCTGTCGTAACCACGTCGGGACGCTCCAAAGTTCTGTAGAACTTCTTCTGGTCACTCATGAAGAGACGATTCTGTTGGTACCTCTTTACCCTTTCAGAATATCGCCTAATTCGCTTACCCCAAGCAGCGATCTTCTGCTTCAGATCATCGATGCGCTCCACCAGTCTACAGGCAAACTCCGGTGAGTTGTCAAAGACATTCTCACCAGGGAATGCCTCCCTGACGAAGCGCACCACCCTCGGCCTATTGTTGCCTGATCTGAAGCTGGTCAGTTTGCCGATGAGGACCCTGGCCCTTGTGATACGGCTTTCAATCCGCCTCATCCAGGCTGGTCTAGTTCTAGTCCTGGGACTAGTACTGCCAGCCTGGCGGGAGCCACCAGCTCTTGTTTGCGGCATCCTGACGCCGACAAATTGACAAACTGTCATTGCGGCGCCAAAGAGAATTGAATCCGTATCCCAAAGGTCCATGCTGCTCTCTAAAAATGAGGGCAGCATGTTATTGACGGCCTCAACGACATCCCGAACCTTGATGCTGAGAGGAACTCGGGGCAGCCTTGGCCTCCTTTCGAGAGGCACTTGGCGATATTCCAGGATCGTCTCTTCGAGTGCGCTCCTCACCAAATCCAGGGAGACTGTTCCCCAATCGCTTTCCGCACCACCCACATCCTGCAGGTTAGCAATTGGCTCCCTCCGTACTTCCCGTTCAGGGACTGGAGGGAGAACCTGCAAAGGTGGCTCCTCGTCTAGCGGGGGAACAGCCTCGCGTCGCAATTGTTCGAGTTCGGTAGTGCTAAAAAGTTCTGAGCGCTGTATGTACCGAACTCGATCCGCCAGGTTTTGTTCTGTGACGGTCAAATTGGGCTCCAGCCGCAGAAATTTGCGGTACATTGCTGCCCGATAACCCGTCCGTCCAGTTCTTGAACCTGAGGCCCTAATATAGGCCCGCATGGCATTCCTGTTCATTTCGACCGTCCATGCCATGCGGCGCCTTGTTCCACCAGCGGCGGGCACCGACTGCTGGGACTGAGTTGCCCCAGTCCCAATCGATGCCAAGCCATCTGGTGGCTGAGGTGGTCGCGCAGACCGGCCAGGTGGTCGGGCCGGTCCGCGGCGGCTGGGGGACCGCATGCTGCCACGTCCAGCCCCAGCTCCAGACGTGCCCCTTCGATCACCCAAGGGAAGCGGCCCTATACGCTCATCGTTTCTATTTCGTTCCATTTTACGATGAGCGAAGATTCACCTGGGGTTTCACTCACTTGCCCCGGGGAGACCGTTGTCACCCTATTCAGCGCTGGGACCAGTTTGTGGACACGGTCAACACCTACAAACTCAAGCGCAGACTATTTGCAAAGCCGGAATGGCAAACATATCATCCTGCCATTCCAACAATGGGCGGTGGGGTCGTCACATCCCTACGCCAGATTATTTTATATTATTATTATTATTTTGGGTATGACATTTACTGGGGATATTAAAGTTTATTCTGGATATGATGCCAGTTGAAATTGAGCCATGTATTATTTTATATAAAGTGGTAAGGTCATGCATTTGCCTACGATTTAACAGATTGTCTAGATGAAAATGACTACATCTGTCCTCGTATGAACTTAAACGCCGTCTCAAGCCAAATCGAGAACAAACATTACGAACGAAACGTTTCTGAATAGATTCAAGTCTGTCTATGTGTACGTTGCAAAAAGGTGACCATATAACTGAGGCGTATTCCAAATTACCCAAAACAATCGACTTAAAAATACGTATCACACTAAAAGGGTTCTTGAAATCTTTGGATACTCTCGATATGAATCCAACAAGTTTTAAACATTTGTTCGCCAAGCTTGAACAGTGTTCGTTAAAAGATAACTTCTCATCAAGTAAAACCCCAAGATCCCTTACAACTGTTTTTCTCTCAATTGTAAAATTATCGATGGTGTAATCAAAATTAACACAGTTATGTTTCATTGTAAATGTAATGACGAAACATTTTTTTATATTTAATCGCATCTGATTCCGGTGACACCAAGAAGTTAACGTATTTATATCCTCTTGCAGGCTAATACAGTCTTCAAAAGTGCGTATTGTTCTAAATATCTTTAAATCATCTGCATAAAGTAAACATGGATTTTTTAGATGCAATACGAGGTCGTTAATAAAGATATTAAACAATAAAGGACCGAGCAACGATCCTTGAGGAATTCCTGATGTAACCAGAACAGGTTTGGAAAGGTAGCCTTTTAGTGCAACTAGTTGACTACGATTATCCAGGTACGAGTCGAGCCACCGAAGCAGGCTGCCATGTACACCATATGCTTCAAGTTTTCCATGTACGACTCTATGTATTAAAGTGTCGAAAGCTTTCATGAAGTCGGTATACACAGCATCCACCTGATTGAGCAAGAGGAAAAATCGACCAATATCAAGTTGGTGGGATAAAAGTGTGAAAGATGCTGTGAATGAAAAGAAGAAAGCCTGGCTCGATTTACTAGCAATCAAAGCTAGTAAACGGATGAATGTGTGTATAAATGATGACGAAGTTGAGAGATTTGAAGTTAAATATAAGAGAATAAAGAGAGCGGTTAAGAATAAAATAGAGAAGAAAAAGCGAGATCTGAAAGAATGGAGTGAAAAGAAACTCTCCGATAATTTCCATAGTAATCAAAAATTATTTTGGAAATATATTAGACGTGAAAGGGGGGTTTCTCAAAACACGAGTACAAGTGTGATGTAGGATGAAAAAGGGGAACTTATGACTGATGGAACAAGAATAAAAAGAGTATGGAAGGAATATTTTGAGGGTCTCTTTGAAAAAGAGGATGATCCCATTACTTCAGCAATTGATAGCGATGTTAATTGTGACGAGGTAATGGGTGACGTGTCTGAAAGTATGATAAGTATGGAAGAAATTGTAAAAGCGATGAAAAGTATGAAACTAGGAAAAGCGGCAGGATATGATAGGATATGTGTCGAAATGCTGAGGGCTGGTAAAGGGTTAGTGGCTTCTTGGCTGTTCTTCCTTTTTCAGAAGTGTTGGGCACTTGGCAAAGTACCAAAAGATTGGTGTAGAGCCGTGATTGTGCCCCTATATAAAGGGAAAGGGTCACGCCAAGAAGCAAAAAACTACCGTGGTATCAGCCTACTCAGTGTTGTCGGCAAATTGTATGCGAAAGTTCTGATCGAAAGGGTGATGAAAGAAACGGATGAAAAAATTTGGGATGTACAAGCAGGATTAAGGAAGGGAATGGGATGTATGAATCAAGTCTTCTCCTTAAGGTGCATCACAGAGAAATTTTTGGCAAAAAACCAAAAAGTGTATTGCATCTTCATTGATTTGGAGAAGGCGTATGATAGGGTAGTAAGAAAGTATTTGTGGAAGGTGTTGTCTAAGTTCGGTTTGGGGAGCCAACTTATACGTGTATTGGAGTCACTCTATGAGGATTCCAATGCATGTGTGAGAGTAAACGGAGAAGACACGGACTGGTTTGAGATCTCTAGGGGTGTTCGACAGGGTTGTGTGGCTTCTCCGTGGCTCTTCAATTTGTTCATGGACGACTGTTTGAAAGAACTGCGCGAAAGTGATTATGGACTGAAAATGAGAGGGTTCAATATTATATGCCTCTTATACGCTGACGATCAAGTGTTACTTGCATCAACGGTAAATGAGTTGCAGGAGATGGTGAACATTGCGTGTAAGTCTTTCGAAAGAAAGGGAATGAGAGTGAATGTGGACAAAACCAAAACAATGGTTTTTGAAAGAGAGGAAAGTATGACAGAATGTGACATTGTTATAAATGGTTAGAAAGTGGAACAAGTAAAAGAATGTGTATATCTGGGGAGTTTGTTTACTAGGGATTGAAAAGGTGAGGAAGATATTGAAAGGAGAGTTAAAAAGGGAAACGCGGTGAATGGAGCCATGAACAGTCTGATGTTGAGCCAGTTGTTGTCAGAAAAGGCTCGAATGGCTGTGCATAATGCTGTTCTGGTTCCCACGCTGATGTATGGTAGTGAATGTTGGGCATGGCAGAAGAAGCATGAAAGTAGAGTTAATGCAGTGGAAATGAGATCCCTCAGAAGTATATGTAATGTAAGGCTGTGTGATAGAGTGAGAAATACTGTGATCCGTGAACGAGTAGGTTTGAAAGATGACGTAGTATGCAAGATAGAAAAAGGAATGTTGAGGTGGTTTGGGCACATAGAGAGGATGGATGAAAATAAAGTAGCGAAAGAGATATATAGAGCCAATGTGGATGGGAATGTTAGTAGAGGACGGCCTCGTAAAACGTTTCTGGACCAGATAGAAAACGTTCTTATAAAGGCGGGGGTCCGAAGTGAGAAGAATAAAAGAGCATGTATGAGAAGGATAATGAATGTAAGGGAAGCAAGAGAGGTTTGTCAAGATCGTACTAAGTGGCGATCGATATTCTCTGCCTACCCCAATGGGAATAATGGGCGTGAGTATAAGTAAGTAAAAACTTAATATTATAGATTTCTAACGGCCCCGCACTAGGATAAGACCTGTATTGCCGAAGACCTCACACGATTACTAATTTGGTTTAATAAAAAGTATTACTTACTAAATTATTCTTACATTACAGCTATTGTTACTTACAACTACTAAAAATACAAATCTAAAACTAAATATATTGAAACAGTGTTATGTTTTTGTGAGTGTGTTGGTGGGTGAGTGTGAATAGGTTGTGGGTCCGGACTTTTTAAGTGATTGTTGGGCGACATGGCTGGAGACTTCAACACTATTCTTTTTATTTACCATCTACTAGTATAGTATTATACATAGGCACAGATTTAAAGAGGCAGTTGTATATAGCGGTTTTGGTAAGTTAAAAATTATAAATGGCACGTTTAATAACTAGATCAGCAGTTAAAATTAAGCAGTAAAGTAAACAAAAATGAGTAATAAAAAATTATGAAATGGATCTTTGAATATATAATTGAGTAGGAAAATAATTAAATGGGCGGTAAAAAATATTGAACGGGCAGTTACGCGTGGGCAGTAATAAATCGGAATTTGTCGGTAAGAAATCTCATTCTAAGCAATTCTATAAAGTAAGTAAGCATATAGGCATGCATCTATATGCATCTACATGCCTATGCATGCATCAGGCATTTAGGGCTCGCTCCGCTGCGCTACGCTCGTTCGTGTTATACATAATCTAACCTAACCTAACCTAATTAAATGTGACCACCTAACTTTTCTTTGTCTGCAGGGGGCTTTCGTCCCCTGCACCCCCCGACATGCAAACAAGCGAGCAAATATACATACAAACAGGTATGCATCGTTACGATCTGCCGAACTATTTATCGAACTGCCCATTCCATCATTTTAACCGCCCATTTAATTATTGGACTACTCAATTATTTTTAGAATTGACATTGTATGATAAAATAACCGACTAATATATTTTTTATTACTGTCTATGTTTTACTGTCGCAATAATTATTCAACCGCCATTAAATTAAATAACTGTTCAATATGTTTTTCAACGAATCATAATAACATCTCAAATTTTTAAATAACAGCTCAAAAAATTAGTTCCCTTATACATACATACATACATACATATACTCACGGCTGTAAATCCCAAAAAGGGGCAGCCAGAGCTTTGGAATGAGAAATTCTTCAGCCACTCTTGGAAATGTGAGTGGGGAAAAGATGGTAAAAGTAAAGGTTGTTGGTGATGGGTCTCCAACCGCATCGCCCAAAAATCCCTTAAAAGCCCCAATACCGTTAGTTGCTTCTTACATACACCCACCGGAAGAAATGGGGTAGTGCTATTGTAAACCGACACTACACAGCAAATTATAGTACTATATTATCTGAATTTACCATTTTCACTCCAATCAACTTCCTACGGAACTAAGGATTTGTAATTCTTAAACTATGGCGACCCCTTTTGTGATTTATATTGAGGAGTAAATGTGTGCACGTCTGTATAAAATTTAGAAATGAGATTTGAATGACAGAGCTAAGATAGATATGGCTAAGTATTTCATTTTCAGAATAAAAATATTACATACATAACTCCATTTAAATACGGTTATAATTTTAGAAGAAGGTAGCCAGAGCTTCAAATTAAGTTCAAATTCAAATCAACTAATTCCTCATTCATTCCGGCTCGAAGGACCAAGGTGTAGAACCTTACACTTTCATAAATGCTAATAAATGATAGAACACTTGATATGATAATTGATCTATATTTAGTTGATCTGTTTATACTAGTATGGTAAATGATAAATGAGTGCGCGGGTGGCTGTCTTAACGCAAACTGATATTAATGTCGTAATTTACATAAAATACACATATAATTGTAAAACTGCTGACAATGCAAAGTCGGTTCTACTGCACCGTACAGTCATGTAGCAGGTTGAGTGGGGACAAGTTTGTTAGATAATGGATGATTGTAGATGGACTTCAACAAATCGCCCAACAATTACTCTAATCTCCACCCTTATTTGGTTAGTGCTATTTTAAGCCAACACAAACTATCAATTATACATACATACATATACTCACGGCTATAAATCCCTTGAAGGGGTAGCCAGAGCTAAGGAGTTAAATTCCTCAGCCACTTTTAGAAAGTTTAGTGGGGAAATGATGCTAAAATAAAGGGTTTTGGTGATGGGTCTCTAACCGCATCGCCCAAAATTCGAATAAAAAGCCCCAATACCCTTAGTCGCCTCTTACGACACCCGTGGGTAGAAAGGGGTAGCGACATTCTAAGCCGGCACTACACGGCACTATCAATTATATTTTTTATACATCAATGCAAATGTATTTATTGAATGACTCACCGAAATCGTCTTTCATAATTTTAATGAAATTAAAGTTCATTGGAATAAACATTAGCAAGAGACTGAAGAACAATGGAAATACGTGACTTTTGATTAAGCTGAAATAAATAAAACACAACATTTAATTAATCATATTTAGTTATACTCAGACAAATAACAATTAACAGTATGGGTTGGCAGAGGTATTACTACTTTTGAACATCACCTGACATCATGTCACCTGGTGTTCGGAATACAAACGATTTGCTTGGACAGTATACTGACGTGACTGGGGGCAGGCTTATTACCGTTTATGTACATATAACACTAATAAAATATTAAAAAATACCATATAAAGTTGGGTACCCAATGATAATAAGTTTATATGATATTAAATGAAAAATTAACTCATACCAAAAATTAACTCATACTAAAGATTTAGGCGTCATTCATGATAGCAAATTATTATTTGATTTACATGTCGATCATATTGTTAAAAAAACATATAAAGCTCTTGGGTTTGTTATACGATCATCTGTGAACTTTAAAAATATGAAAACTGTCAAAATTATCTATTGTGCCTATGTTCGCAGTCACCTTGAGTATGCGTCTCAAGTTTGGAATCCCTGTTATGGCGTATACTCTGATAGAATCGAACGAATTCAAAAAAAGTTGACCCGTTTTCTGACTTTCAAATTTAAACTTGCATACTTAGATTATAATAAGCGTTGCATCGTTCAACACCTTTTGCCTCTTCATTTGCGTAGGGATATAGCAGATATCTGTCTACTAGCCAAGATTGCTCAAGGTAATATTGATTGTCCTGAACTCCTCAATAAAATTTGCTTGAGAGTTCCTTCAAAAAAACTGCGTAGCAATGATTTGCTTCATGTCCCCCCAGCCAAAACAAATTACAGACGTAATGCCTATCTTATCAGATCTTGCAATGAATTTAATTATTATAATGATAAACTCACTTTGGATCTATTCCATAACAGTACCTATAGCTCACATTAAGGGCCAGCGCTGACTGCCGGCATGGCATGGCAAAGGATTTCGGTACAGATATAGCATTTTTAATCTTATTACCATGAGTATAGAATTCATTTTGACACAACGATGCCGAGGGAGGCCGCGGTAGGACAGAACGTCGTCATCGTTGTGTCAAAATAAAGTAAAATGAATTCTATACTCATGGTAATAAGATTAAAAATGCTATATCTGTACCGAAATCCTTTGCCATGCCATGCCGGCAGTCAGCGCTGGCCCTAAGCGATCATTTGCAAATGACTTTTAAAAAAAAAATAGTATTTCAAATTAGCGGTTGCTGTTGCCGAATATTGGTTTGTCACATCATTTGTTTCGGTGCATTTTTCTTGCTGTTGTTTTATGAAATAGTTAAATTCCTTTTTTAGTTAAGCCTTCTGTTTCTCTGTTGTTTTCGATGTTCTTTTTTTTATGCATATGTGGGAGCTTGTTACTGGCCTATTTCTGCCTATGTTATTATTTTATATTGTAAATTTAGCTGTAAGCCCCCCAACGATAATAAAATAAAATAAAATATTCTACGAGTTACTACTATAGTAGTATACATTTCTGAAATATTAACCTAACATCGTAATACACGCTGCTGAAGTTGACCACATCATATATAGAAGACGTCAACCACGAGGAACCCATCACCACGTACACCACCTTCAAGTAAACACACAAATGTTAAAAAACATACAAACATACATATACTCACGGCTATAAATCCCTAGAAGGGGTAGCCAGAGCTAACGAATTAGAAATTCCTCAGTCACTTTTGGAAGTTGCGTGGGGAAAAGATGGTAAAATAAAGGTTGTTGGTGATGGGTCTCCAACCGCATCGCCCAAAAATCCCTCAAAAAGCCCCAATACCGTTAGTCGCCTCTTACGTACACCCACCGGAAGAAAAGGGGTAGTGCTATTCTAAGCCGTCACTACACAGCAAAGCCGACACTACACAGCAAGCCTTTATTAAACCTTTATTAAATTAACGATTGAGTTTTATAAATTAAAATCGATTTGCTTAGTATGTGCTGCAATGTATTGGCATTATTATACACTAACTGCAGTATATTTCTGTTATGTGATACCCGTTATGTCGAGATTAATTGTATCGTTATAAGTATCGGCATATATTTTTTCTGGGGTGGGGGTAAAGTACGGAGGTTAGCCCCAAACTAAGTACAACTTAATGACTTGTATTATTGGTTACTAACCTAAAGATATATTTAATATAATATAAATATAAATAACACGAGAGTGAGTGTAATAAGAGATGAACAGGGTGAATTGGCGACGGATGAAAGTAGCATGAAACGGGTATGCAAGAATTATTTTGAGGGACTGTTTGAGAAAGAGGATGCATCCATTTCTTCGCCAATCGACAGTAATGTTGATTGGAACGTGGAGATGGGTGAATTTAGTGACAGTGAGATTATTATAGAAATGCTGAGGGCTGGCAAAAGGGTGGGTGGCTTCTTTGTTGTACTTCCTTTTCCAAAAATGCTGGTCGAGTGGCAAAGTTCCACGAGACTGGTGCAAGGCGGTGATTGTTCCTCTATATAAAGGAAAGGGGTCACACACACCAAGAGGCTAAAAACTACCGCGGCATCAGCTTACTCAGCATTGTTGGTAAATTGTATGCTAAGGTACTGATTGAAAGAGTGATGAATGAAACTGATGAGAAAATATGGGATTTGCAAGCGGGATTTAGGAAAGAAATGGGATGTATGGATCAAATCTTCTCTCTAAGGAGCATCACCGAAAAGTTCTTAGCTAAGAACCAAAAGGTGTATTGCTCCTTCATTGATTTAGAGAAGGCGTATGATAGAGTGGTAAGAAAGTGTTTATGGGAGGTGTTATCCTGACAAACCTCTCTAGCTTCGTTTACATCCATCAATCTTTTCATACATGCTCTTTTATTCTTCATACTTCGGACGCCAGCCTTTTTGAGCGCACTCTCAATTTGGCCCAAGTGTGTTCTCCGTGGTCGTCCTCCACTAACATTACCTTACGAAGTTTTAGTTTATTATATCATATGTATTTATATCTTTGTTAATAGTTTATTATTTTATAACTAGATTTAACTATGACTCGATTGTTGTATTGTTTGTGTAGATTAACGCATAGTTATCAGTTTCACCATGTTGTTGTACATCTATCTCACATGACTCTAATTTATTGACCTCTTGATTCAAAGGTTGTCTGGAAGAGATCGCTGTTAGTGTTAAGACCGCCAATTGTACTTGGACCAAATTGAGAATGTGCTCAAAAAGGCAGGCGTCCGAAGTATAAAGAATAAAAGAGCACGTATGAAAAGATTGATGGATGTAAACGAAGCTAGAGATGTTTGTCAGGATCGTACGAAGTGGCGATCGATAGTCTCTGCCTACCCCAATGGGAACTAATGGCGTGAGTATATGTATGTAACATAACATAACATAAACGTTCACGCCGTTTATCCCCGAAGGGGTTGGCAGAGGTACCAATACTCCTGAACTCACATGGCAAGCGCCATCTAGTTTCCAGAGAAGGTAAAGAGAAGGTAAGTATATGTATGTGTGTATAAATAACATCCAAGACTAAGAAATAATTATTTATGCTCATAACTGTTTATGTGCAACATCAAATGTTGCTCTCAGCGAGGATCGAACCTGCAACCTCCAGACAGAGAAGCCAGTCCTATCCACTCGACCATGGACGTCGTCAATATCTTAATTATATTTTTATTTTCTTACATCCTATTACATGAAATGCCCTCTGAGGACGGCTTCCATTCCCGCATCCCTGGATCCGCTACTGAATCTGAGCGATGTTATTTTATTCTTCTTTTCTGACCCCTTTAACTTAACAACGCAAGTTTGATAAAATCTTTACTCTTATCTCAAATATCTAAAAAGATACATACACATACTCGTACATTTTACTCAATGATTATTTCTTACGATTCTAAAGAGCTGCTTTAAGCATTATTTGCAATCATCGATTTTCAAAAACATAATATCCTGTTGTTGAAATCTCACAATATCAGAAGTCGGGAGCTAAAATTAAAAAGTGTAACAGAAATTCACGTTAATTACCATATTTTCGATAGGAAACGAAGCGAAATTTCAATCAGAAGATTCTACCATCTTTATGGTACATGACTTACATATTCGTGAAACGATATTTCTCCTAAATCGTGGTGTTTCATATTTATAAGTTGGTTCACATACTGCAATTCTTCCTGCGTCATCACTAACTGCAGTGCTATCTCACTTTGCGCTCTGCAAACATTACATTACAGTTTGAGAACAGCCGAGGTTCCATGTGCTCTAATTTATATTGCATTTTAGTGAAATTAAATTATAGTTGCCGTGTAGTGTCGGCTTAGAATAACACTACCCCATTTCTACCCGTGGGTGATCGTAAGAGGCGACTAAGGGTATAGGGGCTTTTTAAGTGATTTTTGGGCGATGCGGTTGGAGACCCGTCACGAAAAACGTTTATTATTATCATCTTTTCCCCAATCAACTTCCAAAAGTGGCTGAGGAATTTATCATTCCAAAGCTCTGGCTACCCCGTTAAGGGATTCATAGCCGTGAGTATATGTATGTATGTAAATTATAGTTATTTAATAGTATGTACCAGCTCAGAATATCACTACCCCATTCTACCTACGGGTGTCGTAAGAGACGACTAAGGGCTGGGGCTTTTTTGATTGAATATGGGGCGATGTGGTTTGAAACCCATCACCAATATTACTTTATTTCAACCCTTTCACCCCTATCACCTTCCAATTGTGGCTCAGGAGTTTTTAGCACTGAGGCTACAAATTGAAATCTCTGGCTACCCCTTTTTGGGATTTATGGCCGTGAGTGTTCGTATGTATGTAATATTTTATGTTGGTCTGAATCTATTACTGAATGTGGCTGGAAAACTACCACTACCGATCCCTTATTCCCCCAATTTCGTCCATAAAACTAAGCCTAAAATAAATGACTCAACTAGTCAGCCCTAAGTCACGTGTAAAGGTAGTTATTATTAATGAGTAAGTAAACTTACCTGAACAATCCCAAATAATAGGAATTCATCCACATATAGACGCAGGTTTCCAACACGAGCATCCCCGGGAGACCGAGCAGCATGATGTGCGGGAATTGGATCACGTCGGCTTTTGGAAACATCCTGAAATATCACGGCAATCTTTTCTTTTTTTTTTTTTTGCGAACCGGGGGTAGATCGATAACATCACATTTGTGTTCTCTCAGTTGTATTTTCGGTTTTTATTTGTAATACGCATAAAAACGAATAGAAAAAGCCTTTCACGTGTTAGTTGTAGCGTGATTCATATACACAAGTGTTATCCTAGGAATATATCGAGTGATAGTGATAATATTAGTGATTGAAAATTGTGACGGTTTAACGGACAAAAACATACATCATATGTTAGAAAAAACGCATCCAGTAACCAGTTCATTGGCGGAGTAAACCAGCTAAGTATCTTATGTACTTAATTCACATTTGATTACCTGCCAATTCAATAAAATTACATAGTTGTCAATCAAAAACATCACAACTCTATCGAGGTCATTGATCGCAACTACTAAGTTCTTAGTTCGAGAGACTTTCTATCTGCAAACTTAACAATAAAACACGGGTTCCATTACCGTATTAATTTTCTTTTTTTCTTTTTGTTGGTGTTTTTGTTGCGTTTATTTATTTGTTATGTTGTAACTTTGTAATATTAAGATACAGAAAAAGTTTATCGCGTTTATCACTTAGCACATTCGTTAAGCAGTAATCTAGTTATAGTCGTCATAGTCGTTATATATAGTCTAGTTATAGTAATTATATCATTTATTGTGTCGCTTAGGTACTTGCCTGTATAAGTAAGTGTATTATTGAATAGCTATTTCGGAGCTTGTGTGAATAATTGAAACATTTATTATTTAGCTATCTAAGTTATTAGTTCGCTATAGATTTTTTTACGGTATTTATATTTTAGTTTCATAAACAAAGACTTATATCGTAGAATGGAATCAATAACAACTCGTAGGATGGCTGCTGAACAAAAGTATGAAAAACTCAAAAGAGAATTTAGTGATGCGGAGGATTTAAAAAATAGGCTTTTAGAAGAACGTGACGAAAACTGTATCACTATTCGTAATTTAAAATCAAAAAATAGTACTCTCGTTGAGAAAGTGGAGTTACTTCGGCAATCTTATGATATGTGTCAATCAGAGCTGGAAAAACAACAGCTAATAATTAAATCTCATGAAGATCAGTGCGCTAAACATGAAATAGCCGTAGAGCGAATTTATATCCTTAATGAGCAGTTGGCAGAGGCACACGCTCAATTATCAGAGTTTCATAGACTTAAAGATATAAATGAAGACTCTCACGCACTTTCTTTATGCGCAGAACTTGAAGTGGAGTCAATATCTTCTTTGAATTCTATCGCGAATCAAAAATCATTAAGTCATAGGCAAATAAAGAAATATAAATTAGTTAATAAACGCATATATAGCTCAACGAAAAATCTGATAAATATTAAAAATAGTATTAGAAACATTAATAAAACCTACAAAAAAATAAATTTAATTCAAAAAATCGATAGTTTAAATAGCCAACTAAAAAATATGATTGCTAGTCAGGAAGAGGTAAAAAAAAGG